>JABFEB020000124.1:13370557-13386149 GCA_019775895.2 Stomatorhinus ivindoensis | reverse complement strand
CGAAGTGAGCTGGAACTGCTATAACTAATGTCATGGTATGAGTCGGGTAGGGCTTGGTTCCTTTATGCCAGTGGAAACCCGAAGTGAGCTGGAACTGCTATAACTAATGTCATGGTATGAGTCGGGTAGGGCTTGGTTCCTTTATGCCAGTGGAAAAGCGCCAGTTATCTTGATGATCAGCACAGTCCTGTTTGTATTATGTGACTGAGTATTATATCTATAACACAGTTAAATTAATGCTTACTTTTGTCCTTGTTATCATATTCCATTTTACATATTATTTAATGTTTTCTTTTTTATTATCCACCCCAAATTCCTGATTGTATTTTTTTATATTTTGTATTGCATATTTCATTGTTGTCTTTCAACTGCTTTTATGGTCACATATTTCATTAGTGTTTATCAAATTTTGTTGCCTTTATTGGGATATATTTTTGCTATTAACTTTACACTCTGCTGGCTGTTTTTCTCTTGGTGTCCTTCATCCCCAATTTTATTGTTATAAAGTGTCTTACTTTGGTTAATGAATCTCGTTAGTCCTTCTGTCAAAGATTGATATTCCATAGTATACCTGTGAACTACTGTTATTAAAGTGCAAAAATTCAGAATATGCTAAATACATGAACAAAAAGACATGCATGCAGAAGACATCATTACAGACGTGCAACTGGGTTCCATTCCAACAGGCAAGTCATATCCTGAAATGGATGTATGTTGGAATTGGTATATACCATATAGTGTACCACCTTCTGACATGAAAAAATAGTTCTCAAGCTTCAAAAAAGTTATTGCTATTTATATGTAACACACAACAATTTATATCTATAATAGTCATTTACAAAATTAACAATATGTAGACTATATTTCTGAGCAATTGAACCTTATTTTATGGAAAGAAACTGAATTTTGTTCACAAACTAGGAAAATTCTCATTGATTCCAAACTTTTTTTCAAACTGGCTGATTTTCTACATTGGTGTACAAAGACCAATTTTAAGTATCATCACTCCTGTGCTCCAGTGACACATTGTGTTAGCTGTTCTTAAGTTATCATGTTTAAGGGTTAATTCATCATTGAAAAACCCTTGCATAATTAGGTTAGCACACCTGAGAATGATTGTGCTGTTTAAGGAACAGAACTCACCTTCTCTGGTTTCTGGAGCATCAACATTTGTAGGCTCAATTGTGATCTCAAAAGAAAACTTACTTCAAAAATTCATTAGTCTACTGTTGTTTTGGGAATTTAAGATATCTTGCAAAGGTGTGCACTACGCCCTTTACAAAGCAGTGAAAACTGGCACTGAGGGGGACAGAAAGAAAAGTGGGAAGCCCCGGGACCCAACTATGTGGAAGCATAAAAACTCTAGTTTGAGAAACAGACACCTTGCAGGTTCTAAGCTGGCAATTTTAATGAATATTTGCAAGACACCAGCCACATCTTTAACAGTGAAGAGGCAATTCCGGGATAGTGATTTATTAGGCAGAGTTTCAAAGAAAAAGCCATATTTGAGATGGACTAATGAAAGGAAAAGATTACAATGACTGGATTTCAACACTGTTGAGCTTTTTTTTTTGTTTTACATACATTTACTTAACTTATTTTATTAAATTACAGTTGTGTATACAAGTGGTTCTAAGTTGCATAGGTAGTATGTTAGGGACATATGGAATAAAATGTTTTTTCTCTTTTATCTAGGAGACAAAGTCCAGCACTCAGAGCCTAAGTGATACGGGATATTCCTCTGACGGTATGTCCAGCTCACAGAGTGAGATTACAGGGCTAATACAAGAAGATGCGAATAAACCCCCCAATGCTTCTGGGATCACTAAGCCAGAGACCAGCGCACACCATTGTGAAGCTAAAGAAGGTGATGATAAGAAGCAGCGCCCATGTTCCTTATCTATCAGCAACGAGGGACATGAAGAGCAACTAGATGGAGTCAGGGAGGAGGATTATAAGAAACCACAGAAAGACACAACAGATGAAGAGTTTATGAGAAGCAAGACTGCAGAAATGAGTGTGGACAGGGAAGACAACCAGATGACTTCTCAAGGAGGCCTGCGCCGATTCAAGACTATTGAACTGAACAATACAAATAGCTACAATAGTAATATAGAGCTCAGGAACATCAGAGAACCAGGGCTTGAAATGGAGACTCTAACTGGTTCTCCTGATGAGCGTTCAAGGGGAGAATATTCATCAACCCTCTCTGCAACAACATCCAGCTACACTTCTGCAATTTCTCCAACTTCTGTCTCATCTATGGAGGAAGACAGTGACAGCAGTCCCAGTCGCAAACAGAGGCTAGAGGATGCCAAACAGCAGCGTAAAGCTCGGCATCGCTCCCATGGACCACTCTTGCCCACTATTGAGGACTCTTCTGAAGAAGATGAGTTGAGAGAAGAGGAGGAACTTCTCAGAGAACAGGAAATGATGAGAGAAGTGGAACAGCAAGGTATTCGAAGCACTGCCAGAAAAACAAAAAGGGACAAGGAGGAGTTGAGAGCTCAGAGACGCAGGGAGAGGTCAAAAACACCCCCCAGTAACCTGTCCCCAATTGAGGATGCATCTCCTACAGAGGAGCTCCGGCAGGCAGCGGAAATGGAGGAACTTCGCCGGTCATCTTGCTCAGAATATTCTCCATCTGTTGACTCCGAGGCTGAGGGGTTCGAAATGATGACGTCAAAGTCACGCAAGACTGCAGACGAACATAATCTTCCAACTTTTATGTCACTGTACTCCCCTACTGAAAAACTAACTAGCACATCACCTTGTTCTGCTGATAAAACACTAAAAAGTACAGAAGTGGCCTATGAGGAAATGATAAGGAAGGCTGAGACGTTGCAGAAGAGTCAAGGAGAGCAACTGCTGAATAATTCTAAGGAAATTGAAAAACAGCTATTAGATGCTAGGTTAACAACTGCTAAATTACTGGAGCAAAATAGAGCTCCTTTGACCCCTGGGACTAGTCCTACGCAAATTTCAGCCCCAATCACTCTTCCTGATGTTCATACTCCTACCCAAATAGCAAACAGAAGCATTTCTAGACAACAGTCCTTGCAAGAATCTAGCAGCCCTAGTAAGCTGAAGACCATCAACTCGTCCACATCTCCACTTTCCTCACCAACAAGACTAAGTCGTCAGTCAACAATTCATAGTTATACACCTGAATCTAGTTCTCCAACCTCCACACAGCGCCAATCTCTATATCAATCTCCTCAACACAGCTTTCCTAAAGACAGACTTCCTAACAGCACAGGAAGAATGGAAGAGGAAATTGAAAATCAATCCCACAGCAGACTATCAACTGTTCCTGGAACATCCAGGGTTGTTGAGCAAGGCAAGATTCAACAAAGCAGTAGTATTGTTGATCTCAGAGCACCAATAAAGCCAGCCCCACTCATTATGACAGAGCAGGGCATGGATTTAACATCTGTAGCTACAGAAATACGTAGGTACTCCATTGGCAGTGAGGTGAATTATAGTCGACATTCTACAGCTGTTCAGCCTCTTATCATGAATCTGAACACTCATGAACATTCATGTGTGGCTGCCTCAACACCAACAACAGTGAATGTCACTGTAGCAGCCTCTAAGTTTATATCCCAGCCAAAAAAACCTGTGATTTATGGTGACCCTCTGCAGAACAAGGTGGACCTTGGTCAAGGGTTAGGATCTGCAGTGTGCCTGACTCAAAGCAAAGTGTCACCAAACTACGCTTCTATTCCAAAGATAGATGCATGTCTGGAAGACTTAGGTATTCAACAACAACAGCTGCAGTTGCAGCAAGAGAAATTGCAAAAACAGAAGGAGAAGCTTGAACAACAACTCCAGGCAGCTTCATTTGCTAGGTATAACTTGGCTAATCAAGCCCAGCCCATGCTTTTGAAGAAAGACCTTCTGGTGTGCCAGACTACCAATCCCCAGGCGCCTGTTAGCAGGTGTGCAATATCCAGGACATCTTCTCTTCCATCACAAACTGTTTCATCAACATCACATAACATCTATTGTGGCATCCCTCTGGAGCTGAAGTCTAAACCCACTGCTGTGAATCTGACTATGGGCAAATCTCAGGCAATGATGGTGCAGCTGGTGGACAGCACTTCTGAAGGGAAAACAGTTACACAGCTAGTTAAAACATCAGAACTGCCTAACCAGGAGGTCATGGACTTGACTGGGCAGATAAAGGCAGAGACCCAGTTGGCATGTTGTGATGTAGTCTACAACTTGCCTTTTGGAAGAAGTTGCAAGGGACCCTTCAGTCAGAAAGTAATGCTAGAAGAGAAGATGTCTGCTACAGATGCCTCACAAACCAGTTATTCAGCCACTGCTCCTGAGGTCAGTGGGAACCTCCACGCAGAGCCTCATCAAGAAAGTCACCAGTATCAAGAACATGCTTCTGTCAACCAAAATGTAAATGAAGACAACAAATCCAAACCTGCATCTATATCTGGACAACCTGTATCTGTATCGGGACCACCTGTATCTGTATGTGAAAAACCTGAACTGTTATCTGGACCACCGGGATCAGTATCTGGACAACCTGGTTTTGAACCACCTGTATCTGTATCTGGACCACCTGTATCTGTATCTGCACAACCTGGATCTATATGCGCACAACCATCTTTATCAAATACTGATTTAGTTGAGGCTGGACCCCAAGGTGATCATTCTAAAACTAACCCTGGAAGAGATTTAAATACTATACAGAAAGATTACGTAGGTTACCTTGGAGTAGGTGCACAGTATGGATCCTACACAGATCTACGGCAACAAAATAACATAGGTCAATCATTCCCTATGCGACGGTATGGATCCATGTCCAGCATTAACACAGACTATGGTTATTCCACTATCCCAGAATCCAGTTTAGCTCAGTATAGTGCGACCACTGCCCGGGAAATCAGTCGAATGTGTGCTGCTTTGAAATCAATGGACCAGGTTGGGGGAAGATATGGAAATAATCCTGAAGTTTTCCAGTATGGTTCTGTAGCAGGAGGCAGTCCTCTAGGCAGACCCAGCTTACAACAAGGTTTAACATCAGTGAGAGCTAGCCTAATATATGGTCATAATGGGGGGCACCCGGCACAAGGTCAAATATATGCGAATATAATCAATTCAAATCAAGCTAGTCTACGATATCCCTCAGCTGTTAGATCTGCAGATGGCATGATTTATTCTACTATAAACACCCCAATAGCTTCCACGTTGCCAATCACAACCCAGCCTGCCTCAGCTCTATGTCCCACACTACAGGGAATTTACGGACCCTACACACCTGGCAATCTGACTTCAGTACCTTTAGCTAGCCTCACCAGGTTACCTCAAGTAACTCCAAGAATGCCTCTTTCTGCACAGGGACCTTATCGTTATCCTCCACCCAGCCGTTTCCCTTCAGGCCCCTGTGCAGCTGCCAATGCAATGCCCCAGATTCCAATCTATCTTGGAAAGCCTTCTATAAAACCTACAGTGCCCAGTACTATGCAGACAGCTGAATCCTTACCCCCAGCTCAATCTAGCCAACAGGTCACACATCCCGCATCTATCATAGTGTCCACACAACAGCAATCCCAATCTCACTTTACGATGCAAATTGCACCAAAGATTCCAGTGCAACCCCAAACTCAAACACAATCACAAATTCAAATGCAACCTCCAACACACCAGAACATCCCCCGGGCTGCACAAGTTACAACAATCAAAACTAGCAACCCAGAAAAAGAGAAAGAGGAAGAGCAGTTGCGTCAAAAGCAGGAACAGCTGTTGCAGTTAGAGCGAGATCGTGTGGAGCTGGAGAAATTACGTCACTTGCGATTACAAGAAGAACTTGAAAGAGATCGCATGGAGTTACAACGACACAGAGAAAAAGAGCAATTGTTAGTTCAGCGTGAGATTCAAGAGCTGCAGAGTATCAAGAAACAGGTCCTACAGCAGCAACATGCTGAAAGAGAAACTCAATTGGTCTTGCAAAGGGAACAGTTAGCCCAACAGAAAGTGCAACTGGACCAGATCCAATCACTGCAGCAACAGCTCCAACAACATCTTGAAGAGCAGAAGAGACAGAAGACAGCTGAGACAATTACTCCAGTTGCAGCTACAAGTGCTCAAGGATTTTCTGTTATCTGTCCCATAACTGGCAATATAATTCAGAAAGATCTCACGGAACCTTATGCAGATGGGCAAGGACTGATCACTTCCAGACCATTGCCTAGTTCCAGTTCTGAAATGTCTCTAAAGAATAATGAGGAGCTTTTGGAATCTATAAAGAAACAAAACTCAATGCCTCGTTTGAGGGATAGCGCAGAAGGGGAAGACAATCAGCTCCTTGTGAAGAGGATTACTGACAGCTGTGTGCAGACTGATGATGAGGAAGGGGAAGAGAGATCGATCATATCTCGACGGAGAAGAACTAGACATATTGTTGATAGTAGTGTCCAGACAGATGAGGAGGACCAAGATGAATGGGAGCAACCAGTGCGGCGCAGAAGATCACGCTTTTCCAAGCACTCAAGCTTAGAGTCAAGCTTAGAGAACAAAGTTGACACACCTAAAGTGTCTTCCCTGAATGTTGCCATTCAGACTATAAATGACTCTTCATGTCAAACTGAACTAGAGCTTTTGAAGGGAATCTCTCCTTCAATTCATATAACATCAGAGCCTAAGGTTGAATTTTTGCACTACATTTCTGCCCCAGAGAGAAACCAGCGGGGAGAAAGCCTTGCTTGTCAGACAGAGCCTGAGTCCCAGTCACAAGGGGTGGTTGTACCCCAGGTAAATGTGTCCTCCACTGCAGACCCCCTCTCCCTACGAATAACAGGGGCAAGTAAATTTGAACGCAGAAAGCCAGATCCCCTAGAAATAGGTTTCCAAAACGAACCTGTCTCCAGCCTGGTTCGACAGCCTCCTAAGTCACCCCAGGTCTTATACTCCCCTGTTTCCCCTCTGTCCCCACATCGACTACTAGAGAATTCCTTCTCCTCCAGTGAGCGTCTCAACAAAGCTCACGTTCCTCCACAGAAGCACTTTTCAGTCGATTCTCCAGAACACCACCAGACTCTGCCCCATCCTATAAAGAGCATGCAGCGTTCTTTGTCAGATCCTAAACCCATCAGCCCTACATCAGAAGATCCCGCCCAGGCCAAGTTCTCCATTTACCAGCATCAAGCTCTCCCGAACAAGCAGGTAGGGAACTGGGAAATAAACATATGGGAATTGTAATAGTTAATTTAAATAATCAGTTTTATTCATAGTTTCATTATTAAGCCCCTAATGTGTTTTTATTGTATTCCCTGGATGAACTCAGCAGGCACACGAGATCTGGAACTGATTAAATTGTCTTAGAGCACCACATAATGATAACAAAGAAAAGGGCAGTTTTTTGATCTCATTAGCACAGTAACTGAAAAATATTTGAAGGATCTTTTTTGAACATTTCAAACCTGACACATTGGAATGTGTTAAATTGGTTGCCCTAAAACTGAAGCAATGCTGCTTGGTAGCAGCAGGGGGACTGCAGCCTGTCTTAATTTTAGTTTTAGTCTAGTCTTTGCGTCAAGCTGTCATATTATTATTAGTCTTAGTCACGTCCACACTCATTTTAGTCTAGTCAAGTTTCAGTCGACTAAAAGTCTGAGCATTTTAGTCATATTTTAGTCAGAATTATCAATGACTATTTTAGTCTAGTTTTAGTCAACAAAAACTGATGACATTTTAATCTGGTTTTAGTCAAGGACAACTGATGACATTTTAGTCTAGTTTTAGTCAAGGACAACTGATGACATTTTATTCTAGTTTTAGTCAAGGACAACTGATGACATTTTAGTCTAGTTTTAGTCAATGAAAATTGTATTTTAGTCTCTTTATTTTAGTAATGCAATTCTATTTTACCTAGTCAATATAGTACAAGTACCTAGTAGAATAGACAAAAACAAAATTTTCTTTTAGTCAAACGCATTTCACAATTGAAACAAGGTTCTTATTATATTATTGTTACCTTTTAGACTCAAGAATACTCTACATCCATTCCAGACATGGAAGACGCTCTGATTTGAATTTATAACATTCATTTTGCCAACCACACATTTTTGAACTTAGAAGTACACACAAATTTAAATAAAATAAATAAATAAAATAATGTCCATCTTCTTGCGCGGGACTTGCTTCACTGAAACCATTTCTGGAATCTAGCACAAGAATAGATACAATGTCAGGACAGGTGCAGCCTCTGGAAAATCTAACTGTTGTAAATATAAAGTAGCATACATCCTTGCTATTAGGCCTATTTTGCCCTCAATGACTGAAACTATCGGTTTCAGAAAAAATAGGCCTCACATACTATAACGGATGCCAATCAATATGCATCATGCTCTGAATCAGTCACTAACATCCTTTCCACAAGAACATTATTTCACAGTTAGCAGGTATTTACATGAGCTGTAGCCAGAGCATATACCTCTACGTTGATGGTAACTAGCCTGGCAAGCCGGACCCACGCACAATGTTCTGAAAAACGCTCTTTCAAAGTTTCAAACATTACCCCTTTCCACATATATCTAGTCATGCAGTAATGAAAACCTGAAAGTTTAGATCGCCAGGATTCAAGATAACTGAGCTGTCGTTCTCAGTTTGCTATTGAGCTTTAGCTTGCTAAAATGCCTACATAGCTTCAAAATGTTCCACATATTCTTATCAGACATTTTATCAGAAAGGATGTTTTGTACAAATTGCCAAGTGTCCATGCTTATGAAATATATATTTTTCCAAATGTCTAAAGCTAGCAGAATAACATCTATTGCTAATGATAACATGTTAACCAGTCGGCATGAGCTTTCTAAAATAGAAAGTAATGTTACGTTAATGTCTTTATTTACCTCACTGTCATTGTGGAATGCCTTGAGATGTCTTTTAAGTTTTTAAGGTTTGTGGTGTTTTTTCCCGATATTTTGTTGCCGCATTTCTCCACCATCCGTGTGCTCAAATGGGAGACACAGGAAACAGAAATAATGCATAATAATAATAATAATAACGTGATTAAACGAGAGGAAATAACGTCTCGTTTTTGTCAGCAAAAATTAAGAGACATTTTAGTATAGTTTTTATTTTGCAAACCAAATTTAGTCTCGTTTTTATTCGTCAACAATATTACACGATACATTTCGTTATCGTCACATGACCAGCATTTACGTTGCGTCTCGTCTCCGTCACATCAAAAAGGTTCGATGACGAACACATTTCGTCAAAAATTTCATTGACGAAAACAACACTACTATAGCCCTTGTGAATGTGGTAAGTCAAAAAGTATTTGATGGATTTCACTACTACTTCACAAAAACATTATTTGGATGAAGATATATATCTGAATTCATTGTAAGACAAAATGCCCCAAAATTTAAGTAAAAAGGCTAGGCAGCAGCAAAGTGGTAGCTGGAGAAGACACGATCTTGTGAATGCAGTAACTCTAAAAATATTTGATGAATCTGGAACTGATAAAATTAACTCCTTGTATTAAAATTGAAGCAGCACCATATAGTGTTATTAGAGTGAAGGGTAACCTTGGACACTTTCCACACCAATATAAATGTAGCTGTCCATTAGCTTATTGGCAAAATTAATTGTGGGGAACTTGGCGAAATGTAAGCCCCCCACACTAAATCATATCAGCAGCTGCCCTTTTGTCACCTTTGGGTCATTACCTACAGCACATAACCATAAGAAACTTTGCTTGGATAAGGTTACATCCTTCAGTGATGTATAATATTAGTCAGTTTTGATATGTCGAGAGGCTAATTAGCCTATATCAATACTTGTAATTGATAATTTCCAGAATAAAGGAAGCTGGTCCTGTATGCTTCTTTTACAAGGTGTGTGTACAAAAATGTTTCAGTCTTAAAACAGCCATTGTCAATGGCACTATTATGAACTGGAAGGCATATTGCATCATCCAAGATACTTCTAATTGGAGTCAATACCAGACTGGATGAGAAAACCTTATCACAGTGGAAACAAAGAGTGACCATTATTCAGGGGCAAAGGATGCCAATATTTGAGTGTTATTAGGGTTACCATATTTGGTGAGACGAAAAAGAGGATGTGCCCACAGATCAGAATATTAATGAGTTTCACATTCACCGGCCAGTCAGAAGCACTTTTCATAAATATTAATGAGTTATCCATAACCACCCTGTTAAACAAAAATTTGTAAAATAGCTGTATTTATGGTACCCACACAGTTAACTCTCATTTTACACTCTACATAGAATGGACACAAGGTATGTGTATACATGTTTTTTAAACAAAAGTTTACAAAATGCTTGTTAAACTTAAAGCAAATGATGTGATTCACTGTTCATATGAAAACAAAAATAAAGTGTTAAAGCGCCAATGGTTTCTGGAAGTTGACATCACTCATGAGCAGCGTTTCATGTTCAGGCATGCATATCGCTTGATTTTTAAAGTAGATGTGTGCACAAGCCTTGCAAACACTGCGCGATGATACTGAGTGGCAGTAATTAAAGAAAAACTTGCATCACCAAGTTTTCAATCACTTACTGAAGCCACTAATTTATTTAAAAATGCCTTTAAAACACTGCATACGTCTTTTTCATTTGGTGGATTGTATTTCAATGCATAAAGAAGGCAAATAAAGGAAATTTCATTTTCTTTGTCTTTGCTTTTTGGTGGTTAAACAGTATTTTGTTTTTTAATTGTATCTAGATTTTCTAAATGCACTGTAGATGTTTATGTAAATCTTCATTACATACGATTTTCTTTGCAATGTTGGGGACATAGATAGATGTTACACTTTTAAAATCGGAATATTTTCCAGTCACAACTGTACATTTGTTCATGCTGTGCAAAGTCAGATATTAAATAGCATGAATTTGACGTTTACAATTAAACTAACGAAATAGCATTTTGCATTTGTCATTCAAATTCCTGAGATGTAAATGCATTTGTAGTGCTGGTTTGCACTCTGACATAGCCTCCATCTTCCAGCAGAGCTTGCCGACAAGGAAGGTGAAAAGGACCCTGCCTAGTCCACCTCCGGAGGAGAGCTCCCTTCCCATAGTGACCCCTACCCACAATTCCATGTTTGCGTCTACGAATATGGCCCAACCAGCACTCAGTGCCCCCAAGCCTGGGCTGCTGAGTGATCTGAGGGTAGTGGAGCAGGAGTCTAGCAAACTTCGCAAACAGCAGGCTGAACTAGAAGAGGAAGAGAAGGAGATCGATGCCAAGCTGCGTTGCTTGGAACTCGGCATCAACCAGCGCAAGGAAACTCTGATAAAGGAGCGGGAGCGGCGAGAGTTAGCCTATGTCCGCTGCATGGCTGAATCCAGGGACTACACAATAGATAGTGAGCTCACTACCCAGCACTTGAGAGGGACACCCTTTGACAGCAGTGGCTCACTCACAAGAATTAGTACAGCTTCTTTAAACCAGTTTACAGCTAACCAACTGACCCCTGGCTCCTCCTTCCTCAGCTATGACTACCAGCAGAGCCAACCTGGACCTCCTCCACAAGACTGCCCTGCCTACCAGCAGAGAGGCTTCCAGCCCCCTCAGTACCAGACTGTCTCGTTAGGTCAGCCTCAGCCTGGCACATTTCAGTCCCAGTCCTCAGCTGCTGCCCTCCACCAGACGCACATCTTCCCCCAGAACCAGGCTTCCTATCAAACAAGTCTACTACTACAGCAGAGCCATACTGGGTTCCAGCCACCTCCTAGTTCTGCATCTTATGTATCACAGACACATCCATATTCTGAGGAGACAGGCCAGGGTATTTCTCTGCAGCCACAGCCAAAGACCCAGCATCAGAAGCCTAGACAGACCTCATTAGCTGACCTCGAACAGAAGATGCCCACTAACTATGAAGTCATTAGCACTCCCTCTGTGGCAGCGGCCGCCACAGCTCTAGAAGATATCTACAATTCCACTTACTCATCCACAGCTATATCTAACACTTATGGTCAATATAGGCCACCAGAGCAGAGTCTCTCTGCCGAAATCCATTCTGCTGTTAACCCTACACCTGCCTATTCCTCAGAAGGCCACTATACAAACCTAGAGCAAAACATCCCCCGAAATTATGTAATGATCGATGACATCAATGAGCTCACCAAAGAGAGCAGAGATATGTATAGAACTGATAGAAATGGTGGTTATGGAAACATGAGCCATTATGGAAGGGCTAGTGAAAATCCTGAAGATCTGTATGATCATCAGGGTAGAGTTAGGGGGGACTACAGTTCACATGTGGATGGATCATCCTATTACTATGATGACTACAGGTCAACTTCATACACACATTCTAAGAACATGACACCGGCTGTCATGTCTTCTAAACGTAACAAGCACAGGAAGCCGGGCATGGATCAGATCTCAAAGTTCTCACCGATTGAAGAAGCAAGGGACGTGGAGTCTGACCTGGCCTCGTATAACATGGCCACATCAAGAGGCAGCAGCACCATTGCATCTAGGGCCAGGAGGCTTCAGGATGATATTGCATATGGACTAAAGAAGAATGTTTATGAACAACATAAATATTATGGCAAGTCCAGTCATGATGGCCTGGAAGAAGACAATCGCATGTATAGTTCTGGAAGGTCAAGGTCAACGGGCTATGGGATGGATAAGATTGCATCCCGAGAATATGGCAGCTATAGGAGTAAATCATATGAGATGAACATTGAGGAACGTTCCCACAGGGGAAGTCGCAGGCATTCCCAGAATCTTGATGAGAGCCCAATGAATGAGGCACGAGACCCAACTGGGTCAGAGTCATGTGAAAGGTACAATCAATATGGCTCCAGTCACTCTTTGCCTGATGTGCAGGACCGCACAATGGACTTGCCGAGAAGCCACATTTACAAACAAGATGATCCTAACCTGGTAGATGACATGAATTGTGCTGTATCTGATAGTGAAGGTAATTGGTGCTAAATTACAAATCCTGCTTGGGTTTCAGCAAGCTTTAAACTTTCCTGTAATGCACATGACAGAAGCATGCTGGTCAGTTTGAAATGACTGTTGAATGCTCTGCCCAGGGTTGAATTAATGTGCCAACAAATGTTCTGGTGTGTTTTGAGTTGCATCATCTGTGAATTATTTGTATTGTTTTTAATTGTGTTCTGTGATGTGTAGAAATGCTCTGTAAAGTATTCATTCTGTTCTGTAGATTTTTTTTATTAGCACTTATTTGTTCATCTGTTTGTTTTAATTGTGCATGTTTCCAAAGTACTTTCTTTTGCATGTTTTTCTGTGCATGCTTTGCTGTCATTGCATGGATTGAGTAGACCGCACACGCCTCTTTTGGACAAAACAGCAGACATTGACTGTGATTTGTGTTCGGTTTCCAAAGCGTATCATTTGGGACAGGAGGAGACAGATTGGTTTGAGAAGCCACGGGAGAGCCGCTCTGAACGCTCGAGACATCATAGCGGCAGTTCCTCAACTCACAGGAGGAGACACTCACAGCATGAGTACGATGAACCCCTTGAGAAGGAACTCTTGCCGCAGGATGACTATGCTCAGCCACGTTCTTCTTCAACTGCATCACAGGACCATGGGCAACAGGGAAGTAGCTCAAGAAGGCACTCCACCTCTTCCAGGCACTCATGTGGTGACCTGCGGTCCTCCAGGTCTTCCAGAGAACACACTAATGACCCCTCTGTACATCCAGAATCTTGGGGATCACCTTCCACAGCAAAGCGCAGGACTTCGGACTCTAGGTCCACACAAGACCACCCTTCTGATCAGTCCCAGGATCCATCTAGTCACCACCAAGGTTCGCCTGGACCTAGGAGGCAAAAGCAGACATCTTCACCATCAACAAGAAGACATGAAATGCAGCGCATTTCATCCACGGAGTCCAAGTCACACTCTTCCAGTCAAAAGCACCGGGCCTCCAGTGGGCAACAGCCCTCTTCTCAACAGCAAGAAGGACAACAAGGGCATGGGCATCAAAAGCCACAGTCCAGGAGAGGGTCAGGGGCAGGTGTTGAGGCTGGGGCCGAGGCTCAGGCCGAGGCTGGGGCTGGTGCTGGGACAGCACAGCACCAGCAGTCCACACCTAGCCAGCCTCCAGCCCAGGCCCTGGCCCAGGTCCCAGCCCAAGCTCCAGCCCAAGCCCAGACCGAGGCCCCTGCCCCGGTCCAGGCCCCAGCTTCAGCTCAGGCCCTAGATCTTGCCCCAGACCCGGCCCCGGCTGAAGCTGGAGCCCAGGCCCAAGCACAGGCTCCAGAGTCAGACCCAACTCTAGACTTGGCCTCAGCCTCAGCTCTCACCCCAGCCTCGGCTCCCGCCTCAGCCCCGGCCCAAGCCCCAGTCCAAGCACCAAGCCAAGCACAGCAGCCACAATCTAGCCCCAAACGTACTCCAGTGGTTAGTACGATGCCAGCAGTCTTTTGTTTCTTGTTTATTGCTACACTTTTTTATTATAGCCAAATCTTTATTAGTATGAAAGCATACACAAATAGACATATGTTACAATATAAAAGTGGCTTATAAGAGATATAAGCTGAAGCATAATGTACAGCAGTCTAACAAACTCGTTTTTCTGCAAATAATTTTATGTACTGAAGTACTAAATTTTATGTAATGATTATTTGAGAAAGTATATCATTCTTGTTCTATGTATCTTTTGTTTAAATTTAGATGTATTCTTTAATTGATGCAAACATAAATTAGATGACAGTTTACATTTCTAAGTGATTGTTTTACTGTAAGCAGACCAGGTCAGTATCAACTGGGAGTTCTTTTATTGCCAGGCAAAGACAGACCCTACACCTGATGCTTCTAACCTGGGGATAAAGCCAACAGGGTCTCAGCCTGCCAAATCCCAGCCAGTGCCGTCCTCGGGCATAGGTAAGCAGGTGCTTCAGCCAGTGCTGTCCATGGGCATAGGTAAGCAGGTGCTTCAGCCAGTGCTGTCCATGGGCATAGGTAAGCAGGTGCTCCAGCCAGCGCCGTCCACAGTCAAAGGTAAGCAGGTGCTTCAGGCAGTGCTGTCCACAGTCATAGGTAAGCAGGTACTTCAGCCAGTGCTGTCCATGGGCATAGGTAAGCAGGTGCTCCAGCCAGCGCCGTCCACAGTCAAAGGTAAGCAGGTGCTTCAGGCAGTGCTGTCCACAGTCATAGGTAAGCAGGTACTTCAGCCAGTGCTGTCCATGGGCATAGGTAAGCAGGTACTTCAGCTGGTACTGTCCATGGGCATAGGTAAGCAGGTGGTCTAGCCAGTGGCGTCTACAGGCACAGGTAAGCAGGTGCTCCAGCCAGTGCCGTCCACAGGCATAGATAAGCAGGTGCTTGAGCCAGTCCTGTCCATGGCCATAGGTAAGCAGGTGCTCTAGCCAGTGCCGTCCACAGGCATAGGTAAGCAGGTGCTCTAGCCAGTGCCATCTACAGGCATAGGTAAGCAGGTGCTCCAGACAGTGCTGTCCATGGGCATAGGTAAGCAGGTGCTCTAGCCAGTGCCGTCCACCAGCATAGGTAAGCAGGTGCTCTAGCCAGTGCCCTCCACAGGCATAGGTAAGCAGGTGCTCTAGCCAGTGCCATCTACAGGCATAGGTAAGCAGGTGCTCTAGCCAGTGCC
>JABFEB020000124.1:13354757-13366578 GCA_019775895.2 Stomatorhinus ivindoensis | reverse complement strand
ACAAATTCTCTCAGAAAACCTGGCCAGTCAGCCAAGTGTGGAGGTGATTGGAGATTGTGAGCCAGATTGTGAGCCAGTTGGTTGGCTCACGGAGGTAGAATTCTCATGTTTTTTGGATTAGTTGAGTATTCTTATGAGGTTGTAGGTTTTAAAGTGGCATTTCAGACTGCAGGAAATTATGTAAAGCAGAATCATCCCTGTTCACTTGGGAAAGATATAGTATTCACCTGTTGTGGTCATCAAACAATCAAGATAGTTCAGTCTTTCATTGCAGTTTAGCTGCTTACCTATAATTTGAGGCAGCACCTTCTCCCACCAGCCAAATTCATCTCAAATATGTAAACATTACAGACGATCACATATAGGTGGGATACGAGTTATTGATCCATCATTCAGCCTCGTCTTATATTTTACTGATTTTCCTTATCGGCTGTGTTACACATTCAGCTGCAGTTTCTTCCTCTGGAATAATGTCACAGAAACGATCAGCTCACATGGGTGCTCTGCCATTCAACAAAAGCCACTTCAGCCTTTCATTTTACAAGCTCTTGGATTATGTGAGTTATCCTGATTATCTCTTCTGGGCAACTAAAGCAGGAAGGACATCTTTAACAAACTCCGGTCCACTTTTTAAAAAGTCAATATGTTAAATATTGGTGCCTTATGTATCTTACTTTTGTGCTAGAAATTGCAACATACTGACTCATATGATCACACATAATCATAAGTAAAGCTAGATTTTTTCTTGTATACTTTTTTTCTTGTATACTGTTTATTAGTAAAGAGTCTAGCCTTTTAGGTTTAAATATGCCCACGACCCTCAGTCAGGTGTTTTTGTGTGAGTCGACAGCAGTGAGGGCAGGTTTCCAGTCATAATGGAGTATAGGTGTGTGGAGCGGGGCAGGCTTCCAATCTCACTGCAGTGTAGGTGTGTGGAGCGGGGCAGGCTTCCAATCTCACTGCAGTGTAGGTGTGTGGGGGAGGGGCAGGCTTCCAATCTCACTGCAGTGTAGGTGTGTGGGGGAGGGGCAGGCTTCCAATCTCACTGCAGTGTAGGACTCTAGCCCCTACCTCACCTGGACCGATAGCTCCTACATTATAGGAGACTCCATCCTCTACCTCACCTGGGTCTTTAGCCCCTACCTCAGCGGGGGCTCCTGCACCTACCTCACCTGGGCCTCTAGCTCCTACCTCACCGGGGGCTCCTGCTCCTACCTCACCTGGGCCTCTAGCTCCTACCTCACCTGGGTCTTTAGCCCCTACTTCACAGTGGACTGTTGCTCCTACCTCAGAGGAGCCTATAGCCCAGGGGTATTCAACTAAAATATTAAGAGGTCCAACTAGAGAAAATTTCTTGAAGCAAAGGTCTGGAAGATCATAATGTCTAAATAATTAGTGTGATATATAATTAAGTAGCCTATTAGTTGTATCAACACTGCATGTAGTCAGTACCTAACTGTCAAATCAAATTAATTCAGTACAATTCAAAAACTTTTTCACAATATTTATTGTCACGTGACAACTGACGAACTGAACTTATACTGTATGTATGACTGCCTATATGTGTAATGTTCTCTCAATTACTAAATAAATGTAGGGCTGCATTTCAAAATGATAAAATAAATAAAACGTGAAAATTATGCATGTTTAAATAAGGTGCTTAACTTCAGAGAAATATAATAAAAGGAGGAAAGCTTGAATTTCCTCTTTTACTCATATTCTCATGTTTGTCGGAGTAACAACGCAAACAGAACAACAAGCTCTTTCAGGGAACAACAGTGCATTTTACTTAATTTTAAATAAAACGCTGGGTTGCCAACTTAGGCCAGCTGGCTGGAATGAAATTTTCAATTTGAGATGTCTGCACAAATATGTAACAGTTTGTACCTTGCAAATAGTCTGCTTTCGTATTGAACCGTGTAAATACACTTTTAACATAGCTAATTTCAGGTTTATAATAGAATAATATAGATTTACTGTACGATTTCCTGCGTGAGTGTCATGCCAGATGCTTGAGATTTGGCAACCCTGAAAACGTACATGCTAAATCACCACCAAAAAGACTACTAAAGCTGAGCCAGATAAAATAGAAGTGCCCCATCAGGTTTTAAATCACAACTTTCTGTTTTGGCTGTCTGTTTGGGTCTGTATGGGACAGATCCTGGGTCTGGAACTGGACCGCGGGAGGTGTGTGAGTCTTGCATGGATGGTACATTATTTAAATCAATGTTAACTGATAGAAATTCTGTTTAAATTGCATACCAACAATAACATTTAAAAAATATATAATACAATCTCTCTTCACCATAAATGTATATTGTACAGTTTTCCTCAGTCAGTTTTGTACATTTCTTGAATCATCCTTAATATTTGCAAAACAGTAAGTGCATTTCTCAAAACAGTTTGTACAAACAGAAGCACATGGTGGACTGATTACCCGCAAAAGCCTGTAACTTCCTCAAAATCCTTGGTTTATCCCTTAAAAGTAAATATTTGAACAAGATGGTCAAAATTCATAGTCATGTTGTCAATAGAACAGTGCACTCTGTAAGTATTTTCTGATGTAAACTGTGGCTAAGGTATGATATTTTGATTTCAACAGTACAAAGTTACACATACTATACATGTTCTGTAACAAAACACACATATGTGTACATCTGTTCACACTGTAAGTATACACACAGTATGTAACTGTATAAAGTACTTTCTGTATACTGTAAAATGCAAGCAGAATACTGTAACACGAAGCATTGCAGTAAGAATATAGTATTACAGTACCGTACATATTACATACCTGTTGTGTCTATGAAAAATTTGAATGATTGAGGACATAGTTGTTCTGAACACCCTTCGACCAGCCTCGGACATTGTAAGGCCATGACTGAGGACATGGTCTACAATTGTGGCCCTTATTTCATCAGGAGGTTGCCTGCTTTTGAAGATCAGTTTATGAGAAATGCTGGATTTCTATACTTGTACCACACTATTCAACAGTGGCTGACCCCAATTCAATACCTATATGTTAAGATAATTATGGCAAGACTTAGACTATAATTCAACAGCAAATATTTTTCTCACATGACTAATTAATGGAATTTAGTTTACTCTTTAGCACTAACTTAAATAGTAGGCTATTTGTGACATATTGGAACACAAGATTTCCATATCAATTTTATGCAAAACATAACTTGCCTCTGAATGAGTTGGTGAATGAATCAGAATAAATCTTTAAGGTGCTCTGCAGCAAACAGATTGTGTCCTAAAGAGAGTCATATCACCCACCCTTATCAGCTAGTGAGCATAGAAATTACAATGGAAGAAGTGAGTGGAAGAATGAGGAACAGAAAGATCGATGAGAACTTCCTGTTGCTCTTCATAGTAGCTAAATATATAGTCCTGTAAACACACTTACATTCACAAATATATAACAATTGCAAATTATTGTCACGTGCGGGTTGCGCAGCGTGTCTGGATGTCGGCAGCATGAGGCGAACAAGAAGTCAGGAAGCCGGTAATCCAGGGAAAACGGGGTTTAATGGGCAGACGGACAGGGTAAACGCTACAGAACATCACAATGACGGATCTGACAGGTAGTACAGAGACGCGGACTAAATACTGACGAAACGAAACCAAAACTCATGAACACAATCAAACGGATGGACTACAGATGGTTTCAATCAGGGTTTAACATAGGGAGCAAGGGGGGCGTGGCACACACGAGGCTTGAACGGACGGAGTGTGACAATTATCCTTAAGATGTTAACAGAAGTGTGTTATGAGAAGGCTTTATTTTTAGTATTGTTTGGTAACTTCACAAAGGTCTTATGTTAAAAATTAGAGACATGTGCTCCCGTATGTTCATAAATCTACAGATAACTTCCACTGTGATTTTTAATAACGTTGTGCCCCCTAGTGTCTGTAAATAAAAAACATTTAAATATGGATATATATATATTTATATATTCATGGCAAAGAGGGGGAAGCAAGTTAGGGGAGTAAAGGGGGTATTTTATTGGGGGCGGGGCGCTAAGGATGGAGTAAAAAATGGGGAAGAAGGAGCTCTGGGGGGTATCCTCTGCAGAGCCTCGTGGAAGGATCCAGTTCTGTTAGAAGAAATGACTCTTTCCATGGGAGGATTTAGCTGACACCCACAGCCAATGGGCGTTGGCTAAATCTCATTTTGTGGCATATATTTTGTCTAAATATTATCCTGTTATAGTGCATGTTTTCTAAACTGGAAAACAAGCTTTATATTCTGAATGAGCGAATTCCTATGATACAGCAGGCCAACCTGTCATGATCCGCCTGTCCGAGCCTCGTGTGTGCCACGCCCCCCTCGTTACCTTGTGTCTGATCCTGACCGTGGCCACCTGTTGTCAGTCCGTGCCTACCTTCCTGCGTGTATTTAGTCGGCATCTGTGTTTCCCCAGATCTGTCATCCGTGTAAATCGTTGTGTCAGCGTGAGTGTTACCCCATGATCCTGCCCTATTCCCTCCTTTGCCCGTCATACTGCCTGCAGCAGCCGCCTCACCAACCGCACCGCCCGCCTCGCATCCCGAGGCTCCCGCGGTGGCACCTGCCTCGCATCCCGAGGCTCCAACAGCGGTTCCTGCCTCTGCTCCAGAGGCTCCTGCAAAGCCTCCCGTCTGCGTGTCTCCTCCAGGCTGGGCAGCCATCGGCGACGGTGGGCTGGGCCACGGGAGGAGCGGCAGCAGTGGCAGGCCGGGCAGCCGGAGGAGCCGCGGCTGCGGGCCGGGCAGCCATCGCCCCGCCGGCTGCCCAGCCAGCAGCGCCGTCGCCCGCCGGCCTCTCACCCCAGAGGCTCCCGCACCCCGGCCACCCGCCCCAGAGGCTCCCATCTTTGGGTCTCATGCCCCAGTGGCACAGGCCGCAGGGCTCCCAGCTAGTCCTGCCCTTGGCCAAGTCCCCGAGGAGGTCCTGGACGACCTGCCCTCTGCTCCCTCCTCTGCTGAGGAGAAGCTGGAATGGGACCCCTCGGGGATATCCCTGACGGATAGGCCAGCGCCCCGGCCAGGTCCACGCCAGCGACTGCCCCGCCTGTCTGTATCCCGCAAAGGGAGTCCTGGTCCGGATCACCCGGCCCCCTGCCTCGCCAGGGTTGCCTGGGGGTCTGTGGGCTGCAGCACGTCGGTCATTGGTAGGCCCCCTGAAGGCACTCCGACCCGCAGCCTTGGCCGTACCCATGCCAGCTGCTCCTGGCTCTAGGCCTTCCTGGGGGACCTCACCTGGCCCTGTTCCTGGGCCATTCACGGCCCTCCTGACTCTACTCCCAGTCCTGGGCCCCTCGGACTCCCCTCGGGTCCCCGTCCCTTCCTGTGTCTGTCCATCGTTCCTCCGTCCCACGTCCTGTCCCCATGTCTCCCCTGTGGTCCCCTCCTACTCCCTCCTCATGTTCACCCGCGGCCCTTCCAGCCTCCGCCTGTCACCCGCCTTGTGTCCCTCGGGCTCCCCTTAGTTCCTCCTCCTTCCCTGTCTGGCCTCCTGTTTCTGCCCCTCGTCCCTTCGTCCCTCCTGTCTCCATCCCTAGTTCCCTTTCGGCTCCTGTGTTCACCCCTGGCCCTTTTGTCTCGCCCGTCGGTGTTCCCCCTCCGTCTCCGTTCCTGGTCTGCCTGTCTGCCTTCCCCGTCCCATATCAGTTCCTGTCATGGTTGTTTCCCCTGTGCTGGTTTTGTCTGTCGGTTCTGTTCCCAGTTAACCTGCCTCTCGTTCTTGTGTCCCAGGTCCTGTTCTCCCTTGTCTCGTCCGCCCCTTCCCTGGGGTGCGCCTGGAGTTCGCGCCTTGGGAGGGGGGGGGTTCTGTCATGATCCGCCCGTCCGAGCCTCGTGTGTGCCAAGCCCCCCTCGTTACCTTGTGTTTGATCCTGATTATGGCCACCTGTTGTCAATGGTTGGATGTAACAGAATGCTAATTTTAATTAGCCATCCCTTGATGAGTAGTACCCAGTGAACTTTTAACATGCTGGGTCTGCCTGTTCTAAAATCTTCAATGTTACCTAACGAACCATGAGCCTTTTTATAGGTGAGAGTAAAAGGTTTGTGGTTCACTGTTAATGTTCTCTAGTAGTTAGAGGCCTGTTTAATGGTCAGCAGAGAATAATCAGGCCTATACTGTCCTTCTTTGTGGTGTGTGGGTGTCACGATCACTCGGACAAAGGCAAGGGGATCCAGAAATGCGGGTGACAGATGGGAGTTTATTCTCTTGGTGGAGTCTAGCGAGAGGGAAGGGGCCCCCTGGTGGGGAAAGAAGGACTTCCACCGAGGGATGAGTAGAGTGGTCGGGATCGGGGAGCGTCGAGGTCTGGTAGGGGCAGGTGAAGATCGTGGTCGTGGGACGGTCTGAGGTTCGGTAGCCGGGGTGATCAGTCCTACAAAGAGAGACACGACACGAATACAGGAGGAGCGGGGAAACGCAGGCAGCCGGGGCAGGCGAGGAAGGCAGTTCAAGGATGGGAAGAAATGGGGAAGAAATGGAACGAGTCAGGGAAGGCACGAGAGGTCGACGGACAAGGTACGGGTAAACGAGGGTAAACGAGACACAAGAGATTGCTCGGTACTGGTCATGGCAATGAGCGCAATACTTCGCGTTCGTTCCGCTTCGCGGTCGGGCTTATATTGGGTGCACCTGCCCGGTCACACCCCCTGAGGGCGTGACAGTACCCCCCCCCTGACGGCCGCCTCCAGGAGGCCGCCGGCGCTTCGGCGGACGGCCCCGCGAGCGGGGAGCCGGTCAATCAGGGTGATGGCGATGGAAAGACGTCCGAACATCAGGGTCAATCACGGTGGAGGCGGGGACCCAGGTACGGTCGTCGGGAGTGCCATCCACCCATTCCACCAGGTACTGTAGCTGACCCCGACGTCGCTGGGAGTCCATCACTCGGCCCACTCGGCGTTCGGGTCCCTCGTCCGGCAGGGGCGCTACGTCCTCCCTGACCGAGCTCAACGATGTCCTGGCAATGCCTCGTTTGGCTGGCTTGATAAGAGACACGTGAAACGTGGGGCACATCCTGTACACCCGGGGCAAGCGGAGTCGCACGGCGGTGGGTCCTATGACACGCAATATTTGGAAGAGACCAATGAAGCAGGCAGTCAACTTACGACACCCCGGGAGACGGAGATTACGGGTGGACAGCCAAACCCATTCCCCCTTCGGTAAATGATACCTGGTCGGCGATGACGGTCGGCATGTCTTTTCTGCAGGTTTTGTCGTCTGTGCAGGACCTCTCGCATGATTCGCCAGGCTCGTCGACAGCTGCGGTGCCAGTCATCCGCCGCCGGTACTTCGCTTGACGGGGCATTCCAAGGGAAAAGAGGTGGTTGAAAGCCTAACACGGTCTGAAATGGGGTTAACGAGGTAGAGGAGATCTCCCGGGAATTCAACGCGTATTCTGCCCATGTCAGGTGCGAGGACCAACTCGCGGGCTCTGTCCGGCAGAGGAGATGAAGAGCTTTGGACACCTCTTGATTAGTACATTCTGCCGGACCGTTGGATTGAGGATGATAAGCCGACGACAAACTCACCTTGATTCCCAGTTTAGTGCATAGAGCACGAAACACTCGAGAAGCGAACTGGGGGCCCCGCTCACATACAATGTCCTCAGGTAACCCAAACCCGCGGAACACATCACGCACGAGGATGTCTGCCAATTCGCAGGACGAGGGTAATTTGGCGAGGGGTATCAGACGGCACATCTTCGAGAAGCGATCTACCACCGTAAGGATGACGGTCTTACCCTTACACCGGGGAAGGTCTGTGATGAAGTCCATAGCTATATGGGACCAAGGCCGAGCAGGGATGGGTAGAGGTTGCAGTAACACGGAGGGGCTCTGGTTGTGAGCCTTGAAGCGGGCACAGTCCGTACAGGCTTCAATATACTCCTGCACGGCTCGTCTCCATCCTGGCCACCAATATCGTCGAGCCACCAATCTCTGGGTAGCTCCGATTCCCGGATGACAAGTACCGGGCTGGTCATGCACCCAGCGGAGTAGTTCTGTCCGGAGGAAGCGAGGGACGTACCTTAGCCCGTCTGGACATCCCCCAGGGATGCTTCCAATCTCGTTTCTTCTTCGGATGCGCTCCTCGAGGTCCCAGGTGATCGTTGAGACAAAACATGTAGGATTCAGGATGGGATGGTCGTGTTCAATATGTCCTGGAGGTTCGTATTGCCGAGAGTGCATCGGCCTTGACATTCTTCTTGCCTGGAAGGAATGGTGTCTCTAAAATCGAAACGCGAGAACCATTGTGCCCATCGAGCTTGTCGAGCCGACAATCGCTTAGCTGACTGAAGGTATTCTAAGTTCTGGTGGTCCGTAAACACGGTAAAGGGGAAGCGCGCCCCTTCTAACCAATGCCTCCACTCTTCCAGCGCTAGTTTGATTGAGAGAAGTTCACGCTCCCCAACGCAGTAGTTGCGTTCTGCTGCTGTCAGCTTACGTGAGAAATAGGCACAAGGGTGACGTCTACCTGTAACAGGATCGCGTTGTATCAGCACGGCCCCTACCCCTGCTTCTGACGCGTCAACTTCTAGTTCGAAGGGCTGATTGGGACAGGGCTGGATTAGCATGGGAGCCGAACAGAAGGCTTGTCGGAGGCGTCGGAACGCCCCCTCCGCCTCCGGGGTCCAGGAGAGGCGTGTTACTTTACCTCGGGTGAGCGAGGTAAGGGGCGCAGCGATCTGGCTAAAATTACGTATGAATCTACGGTAAAAGTTCGCGAACCCCAGGAATCGCAGCAGTTCCTTTACAGTACAGGGCCGAGGCCAGTCTAGAATGGCCAAGATCTTATGATTGTCCATAACAACCTGACCCGGGCGGAGGACGTACCCCAGAAATTTCACCTCCGTCTGGTGAAATTCACATTTTTCTCCCTTTATGTATAGCTGATGATCCCGAAGCCGCTGTAGCACCTGGCGCAATTGTTGAACGTGGCTTTGCTCGGAGGGAGAATAAACCAGGATATCGTCGATGTACACTATTACGAAACGGTTGATCATATCCCCGAAGACTTCGTTCATGAATGCTTGGAATATGGACGGGCTATTAGCCAATCCATAAGGCATGACGTTATACTCGAACTGCCCCCTACTGGTGATGAACGAGGTCTTCCATTCATCCCCTGCTTTCATTCTTACCAGATTGTAGGTCCAACTTCGTAAAAACCGTCGCCTTGCGTAACTGTTCTAGTGCCGATGGAATTAAAGGAAGGGGTTCTCTGCGCTTTACCGTCACTGTATTCAAGGCACGGTAGTCAACCACCGGCCGGAGTCCTCCATCCTTCTTCTTAATAAAGAAAAAACTGGATGCCACGGGAGACGTGGAAGGTTGCAGGATTCCTTGTTGGAGTCCTTCGCGTAGATAGGTGACGAGGGATTCTTCTTCCTGAAGGGAGAGGGGATACACCCTGCCTCGCGGAAAAGCTGCGCCCTCCAACAGATTGATAGCGCAATCACACGAGCAATGCGGGGGGAGTCGGAAGGCATCGGTTTTACTAAATACGTCTAAAAAGTCACGGTATGTCCCCGGAATAACGGACAGGTTCTCTGGCTCGGGGCTCTCCACCTGAGACGCCCGACAGGGGAGAGACAAACATTCCCGGAGACATCTATCGGACCAGGCTTGGATCACTCCGGCTCTCCAATCTATGTGAGGGTTATGGTGTTGCAACCAAGGTAACCTCAGGATGAGCAAATCCGTGGTTCTAGGCAGCACGAGGAACTCCAGAAGTTCCCCGTGAAGGGCCCCCACTTGGAGAGAACAAGGGTGAGTCCGGAACCTAATCATGCCATCGCGCAGCCGATGACCGGTAATGCCGTGGACGGAGATAGGACGGGCCTACCGCCGACGGGGAAGCCCTAGCCTCTCGGCGAGCCCTGCATCTATAAAGTTCCCGGCAGCTCCGCTGTCAAGCAGGGCTTCTAAGGTGCACTTGTGTTCTCCCTCTCCCACTATCACCGTAACCGTGAATCGATGCAGAGTAGAGGGAGATACACTTATCGGTGGGAGGATGTCCCCCCGGTGTGGTCGGACCGGGCATCGGGCGATGACATGCCCTGGCTCCCCGCAGTATAGACACAGCCCGCTCTCGGTTCTTCTTCGACGTTCTTCAGCGGTCAGGGGTGATCTCCCGATTTGCATCGGTTCTATGTTCTCCTCGCCCCCACTGTAACGAGGTCGGGGGTTCTCTATCGGAGGCCGGGATCGTCTGCGATCTCTCACCAAATTATCCAGATTGACCGCCAAACGGACGTATTCCTCAAAGGATGCCGGCTCCTCCTTGGAGGCCAGTTCGTCGCGCAGTTCTGGGTTCGGCGCGCGACGGAAAATGGTCCGGAGGCAGTCGCTGGGCCATTGAAGACCCGCCGCTATGGTCCCGAAATTCCAGGGAGAACTCGGCCACCGACCGGTTCCCCTAACGGCAGTCCAGGAGGCGGTCCCCTGGTCGTCTTCCCACAGCAGGGTGGTCGAAGACCTCTCGGAGGGCGTTATGAAAGTCCCGTCCGGAGGTTACCCACTGGATCCATCACAGAGGCGAAGTATTCTGTCACGATCACTCGGACAAAGGCAAGGGGATCCAGAAATGCGGGTGACAGATGGGAGTTTATTCTCTTGGTGGAGTCTAGCGAGAGGGAAGGGGCCCCCTGGTGGGGAAAGAAGGACTTCCACCGAGGGATGAGTGGAGTGGTCGGGATCGGGGAGCGTCGAGGTCCGGTAGGGGCAGGCGAAGATCGTGGTCGTGGGACGGTCCGAGGTTCGGTAGCGGGGGTGATCAGTCCTACAAAGAGAGACATGACACGAATACAGGAGGAGCGGGGAAACGCTGGCAGCCGGGGCAGGCGAGGAAGGCAGTTCAAAGACGGGAGCGGGGTTGGGGAGGAAATGGAAAGATTCAGGGAAGGCACGAGAGGTCGACGGACACTGTACGGGTAAGCGGGTAAACGAGACACAAGTGATTGCTCGGTACTGGTCATGGCAATGAGCGCAATACTTCGCGTTCGTTCCGCTTCGCGGTCGGGCTTATATTGGGTGCACCTGCCCGGTCACACCCCCTGAGGGCGTGACAGTGGGTAAATATATCCCTTTTTTTATATATCTTTTATTTTATTATGAGTCACTATTTTATTGTGAGTCTTTTTTGATTTTGTGAATCTATTTTAGATTGTATATTTGCATTGTATATTTTAGATTATATACTTGGTTCCATAGATGGTATTTATTTATTGTAATTCTCTTTTGTACTCCTACTTTACTTCTTACTTTACTTTCTTTTTTCTCTTCTATTTTTGCACAGCCAAATAAGGGCGACTCAGCGATACATTTCACTGCATGTTGTACTGTATGTGACAAATAAATCTCTTGAATCTTTGCAGCGTTGTCATAAAGACAAAAGGAGAATGGGAGAATCAAAAGTACAATGACAAACAAATACTTCTTCACTAACACCAATATAATGTTTTCATGCAAACACAGTTTGAATTCACTGAGATTGTGTATAGTCCAGCTATAAATAAAGAAGGTCTAGCTGATGTCTGGGCAGGCAGGTGCTTCAGTTGGATAAAGGTTCGATAAAAGCATACCATAAGACTCCAGCATTGCGCTGCCACTTTTCTGTATCCTTGCCTTCTATATTCTTCATATGAGATAATAATATGCTATAACTATACAATAAAAAGAGAAGAAATTGAGAAAAGAGACATATATAGACTCAAAAAAATGAGGTTGGATATATGCAGGGGCGTCGTAGTGGGGGGAAAAAGGGGACTGAGTTACCAGGGCCCCATGTGGGGGGAGGGCCCCTAAGGAATCT
>JABFEB020000124.1:13295987-13307271 GCA_019775895.2 Stomatorhinus ivindoensis | reverse complement strand
CATTCATGCCACATCCCTATTTACTATGTCTGCTCACTATGTCTCCTGTATTCTCTGCATCATACTCATTTCATCTCCATTCATGCCACATCCCTATTTACTATGTCTGCTCACTATGTCTCCTGTATTCTCTGCATCATACTCATTTCATCTCCATTCATGCCACATCCCTATTTACTATGTCTGCTCACTATGTCTCCTGTATTCTCTGCATCATACTCATTTCATCTCTATTCATGCCACATCCCTATTTACTGTCTGCTCGCTATGTCTCCTGTATTCTCTGCATCATACTCATTTCATCTCTATTCTTGCCACATCCCTATTTACGCCACATCCCTATTCACTATGTCTGCCTCCCACCAACATCCCTATTCTGTACATCCCTGCTTTCTTATGCCACCATTTTTCATTGTTTCTGTCATCCTTGCTTTTTTTATTCTTGTCACTCTGTCCGTCAGCCACTGTCTCTCCAAACTACTGCAACTCTTGGCTCTGGGAGTATTGTTCTAATATTAAATAAGCTTTACACTACATGGGTCAAATACCCAATAAGTAAATCCCTGTACTTAGATGATTTCCTGAGTGATTAATACATAATTATGTACAAATACATATTAATACATAATTATGTTTGTTAGCATGAGTAGTTCTGTTATATGTCTGCTTTATCATGCAAGTCCTGTATCACCCCTGAGAAACTGTAAAATTTTACATTTTCAGTAAGCTAGCTGCATTAACACTGATGTAAAATAAAATTTGGGAGTTCAACCAAATCCTATTGGCATGAAATATTACTGTCATGATTACAAATTACATTTTTTTGTAAACATAAATTACAAAAGTTATCACATTCCAGTAGTTACCAGAACCATTACAGGTCATCATTTTGAAAAGTTTTTGACCACTTATGAATTAGTAAGACTTTTGGAAAAGAGTCACGTGATTAACACTGAGTGTTCTTTTTAACAATAAATAATTTTAAAAAGTCTTACTTTCATGAACAGAAAATATGTTAAAATAGCCAAACAAAATATAATTATAAAAGCAAGCATTTTTCTTGGTGTACTGTAGATATAGGGGCATCATGTCTGTCAATATTTCAAGCTCAGTGATCAGATCGTGAGCAAAGCCTTGTCTGGACCTTGTTTGGTTATTCATTATCCAAGCTAGTGGTGCACCATTCTGCTCTGCTTGCTACTGCCCTCTAGGGTCTGACCAGAGAAGTACCCAGGATTATGTGTCACATACACCATGTTTTCTTATCTAGTTACTGATAATGGTAAAGAAAAAAACAAATTAATGAAATCGGTCTGCAAAATTTACTTGTCAGCTTATATTCTCAGTGTTTGCTACAGGTAAATAATATTTCTAGAGAAACTTCTGCAGTCTTTTAAGAATGTTATCACTAGAGGATCACCTTGCTAGATTATAGCCTCCTGTTAATTCCAAAAGGTGTGTAACCAACATAACACCACATTCATTAGTGGCATCAGTCAAACACTCACTTCTGGCTTGTTTTGGATGGTCCAGCTGTGTACCTGTCCTTGTGAAACAGTCAGAATGGCTGGTGTTTACTGGTGACAGTGTGGATATGTCTGGATAACACTGTCCTTTCGCCTCTCTCTCCATTTCTCTGTCTTCCCTCTTCCATGCACGCCTTATGCCTCCTAAATCCCTGCTCCCATCACGCTACTGTAGCAAGCAGAGCAGCTCTTCAGCCAAATCAACAGCAGTGTAAGTCCTAAGTGGTACACTGTTCTGGTACCATCATAACTCCACTGAAGTTATACTAAATCACCTGGCAAATCATGTCTCCCCAGACTTTACACATTCCCACACCTCGGACATTTACATTTTTACAGTTTTATAATCACTTATCCATATAAAGTCCTCCACATTGTTTCCTTAACTTATTCACCATCCAGGCAATTCTGATTTTCTGCAAAAGCTAAATGAAAGTAAATGGCCATAGTCTCAGATACATAATTTCCAATGTTTTGAAAATAATCTTATCTTATTAAAGCTGAAAACCCTGAATATTAATTTTGAAAACCCTTTTTATAAAGGATTAACCAGTTATCAAATTAAAACACTTAAACATCTAAAATATGAATATTTAACCTTATTGGAAAACAAGCAGTTAAAATTATGTATATGCAATGTAAATAATTTGTTTCACTATTAAATTTTTTTCACACCATTTGGCTGACAATGACGCCCAAGATGCAGATGTTATAACCATGCAGTCTTTTGTTCTATTTGGTCTTAGCTCTTTTCTGTTAGCCTGTGTTAGCTTTTCCCTGTTGTCCGTACCCCAGTATAGCCTAGTGTGGATTTTTTCCTACACCAAATGTGCTCACTTATCTCTTTTTGGCTGTGCTGGCCATGTCCTAATTTTTGCCTGTTCTGTAATACATGATCCACATTTAGCCTTTACTAGCATTCTTGTGCTGCATACCTGTATATTTTGTGTATGATTTGTCTAACTCTTTGTGTGTTGTGCATGTCTTACTACAGTACATAGCTACATAGCACAGAATATCTACAGGTATAATTATTATATTACCGTTAAGCCTGATTTTGCTTTTTCTGTTTTTGGAGCAGGCCTTGGAGACAGATCAAGGCCGAAATCACCCCGAACTGGTGGACAAGGCCAAGCAGTTAGAGCAGGAATTGTCCTACTACAAAGATGAGTCGCACAAGGCCCAGGCTGAAGTGGAACGTCTGCTTGAAATCCTAAGAGAGGTGGAGACAGAGAAGACCGATAAGGACAAAAAAATCACTGACCTGGAAAGGTAAAATCTCTGTTCATTTTATGTAATCCCTTAACAGGAGTGAATGATTTTTCGCATTTATTCTGCTGGATTTTGCTAATGGAAATCTTGATGTGAGGTGCCTTTCCATAAAAGTATGACCACACATCCCATTCTGGGGTTTAAACTAGCAGTCTCCACGTCACATTCTGTGTCTGTAACCAGTATATTTTCTGCTTCTTCTGTTTTCTGGCTGGTTTGGTGTGTGGAGAAGCCCAGTTCCAATATAATAAAAAGAAAACACATTCTGTACTAATGCAATTATTTTTAAGTATAATCCACATATTAGCATAAAACCATAAACACAAATATTTATTTAAAAAAATCCCTTTTCTCCTCCATGCCTTAATCCTCAGAGGGAAAAAGGTGCCACTTAGGAAAAACTGTAATTTTGTGCTTTCTCTGTTGTTTTATTTCATGACGGCTTCTCTTTGGTTGCCACCTTTCGGCTGAGTATGAGTGGCCCTGCCACTGGAACTCATAGCACCGATTCCTTTGCTGGATGAGGTTGGTGATGAATTTTGTGAGGTAGCAGTCAAACCTGATCTTTCCCTAAATGAAGCCTGCATTTTGTAGTAATACAGCACTTGCTCTTCCCCCGAATTACTATGGGTGCTGTGCTTTGGAGAATTTTGATTGACAGGTCAGGTTGGAGGCCTGAGGTTCCAGCAATTACAGTCTGTCCTCTACAGAAACATAAAACACAGTCAACCTTCTGCTGGTTCTGGTCTGTCTTTAGTCTGTCTCAATTTATCTCTCACAAACACACCGATGCACTGAACTATTGAGCTTGATTTTGTGCAAAGTGATGTCTGCAATTGGTGAACAAGGGACAAACAGATGTTAGCATAAATATTGACTCAAAGACTTAGGGTTAGTGGTTGATTTGTTGATTTATTTATTTCTTTGAGTTTAAAAGTATTATTTCAAGAGCTTATTATTTTTACATAATTTGGTGAATGGCAAATGGAGTTAATGATTGAACCTTGGTTAGATTTAGAGGTCCTGCTTCATGGGGAAGCACATTAGGGATACGAATGAATGACTTTGGGAAATGGGTAAGATATTAGGATCTCACGTTTTTAATGATTCCTAGTTGGTGTTCGTGGTGTTACTGGTCTTGGAGTCAACCTAGAAGTGATCTAGAAATAATTTCCCATTGACTAGTGAATTACAGTCAATGGCATGAAATGAAAGACCCTCAGAGCTGCAATACCCTACAAGGGGACTCTCTGCCATTGTCCATTGAACACTTCTGAACTGATTACTAGTGTGTGCTCACTTAACTGTGTTCTTTACCCCAGTCCCCCACCCCCCGGCCCCTGCTCCAGTGGCAGACCCCCCCCTGAGCGGCACGCCTCTGTGTCAGCATCCCCGCAGCAGATAGGGGGGATGATGTGGGATTTCTTGGGAAAGTGAGTGCTCTGCCCTGGCACATCCAGTTGGCTGCACAGTTTACCTGCATTTGCATAAGTCCGGATCTGCATCTATGACTCTTTCAGAATATGTGTTTACTCCTGCATTTACATTGATGACTGATGTCATGCACATCCGTATGTATGACTCTGTGCTACATTGTGTTGCCGTTGGAGTCTGCACTTATGCCTGCATTCACTAATAAATCTTCTCTCTAGACCCATGCACTTACTCAGTATTACCCAGTGTCTACTTCTGCTTTGAAGCCTGTTATAGCATTTATGTGTATACCCGTGCCTGTTTTACATACACATTTATACTTTTAAGTCTTTTTAGATCTCTATAAGTATTTCTTGATTTGACCGGCATTAATACCTTTTTTTTCAAAACTGCTTCTGGATACATTACTCTGTTACCATATCTACAACTGCTTTCATAGTTCTTTTGGGATCTGTGGCTGCATTCATGACTTGGGGTTACCTTCTCAATATTCATCTCCAAAACGTGTGCATCAATAAGTATATTATATGCTGCCTTAGAACCAATGCTTGCATTTATGACTTAGCATTTCCACCTTCTTATAGGTATGTTGTGTCATTGTGTTAGTGCCTTCATTCACAATTATCAATTGTGTTAGTGGCCCATGTTCACTTTTGACCAAAAGCAAACTGTATTTCTGTCTGCTGCTCATACGCTTCTGCATCTGTGTCTGCCTCTTGAGATAGTTGCTAGGGGCTTCTTTCCACTGTCATCATCAGAACCAGATGTATAGACGCTCTGTGGCATTCCAGTCATTCTTCATCCTGTTTTCACATGGCATGGTCCGTATCCCTTACCTTATCCATCTCCATTCTATATCATTCATACCTTCCATCAGTCCTCCACTGAATGACCCTCACTTGGTTTCATCTCCAAAACCATTGTCTGTGAATACTTCACATCAAGCACTGATTCTTTCCATTTACCTTAAAACGTATATTTGCTTTACTTGCTTTTTCATCTTTCCCTTGTCCCCAGTTCTGTTTGCATTATGTCCCACCTGTGCTAAGAAGCTTTTGTCTTGCCAACTCGATATCCTGCTTTTAAGGGCATAAAGCTCAGCCTGTTGGCCTTTCCACACAGTTTATGCGGTGCTTGAGGTCCTATGGAGGCATTTGCTCCTCCATCCACATGAGGGAGCTGTTTCTGCTGCTGGTGTCCCAGAGTGACTGCATGCCCCACACTGGAGGCTGCCGTCCCCGCTGCATGTTCAGTCACAGGAACCGGCCCCCGTACCTTCCCGTTCCGCCCAAGCTTGGGAATGCATACAGAAGGGCATTAGGCACGGGTTATCATCAAATGCTCTTCCGTTTCTGCCTCTTATGACTACAGGGAAGTATGGTAACTGGCTTATTGGTTATTGTGTTTGTTTCTATTCCTTGTTTCTCTTCTCTGCTTCACTCCTCTTTTGCTGAAATACAGTCTGGCTCCAAGGTTAGTAGGGCTCTTACAGCCTTCCCCTTTGTTATAATCACCCTGTCAGTGGAATAAAAATGGAATTAAGAAAAAGACAAACTTCTGCAACCCAGAGTGTTATCATTTTGTAATATTTTTCATAACAATTCTGAAATTTCTATAATTGTTATAGTTCCTATATATTCTCTGAGCACGTAAATTGTCTGAGTTTATAGATTCTGTGTCCACACTGTCCCTGCAAATAAGATATGTATTTATTTTTCTTTGAATAATCTTTCCAGAGCCTTAACAGACAGCATTTGATTCCTTGTTTGAGCAGAACAGTGAAGGACCAAACAAAGAAAGGGCCCAACCTTAAGCTGAACCAGCAGGAGGAAAAGAAGACCAATGCACAGCTCATGCAAGTGGCCCGCAAGGACAATCTGCCAGACAGCTCACACAATGTAAAGGTATGGTATGATTAGCTAGGTGGTAATGTAGATGTTGACCCTATAGATATTGGCAAGGTACTATAGTATGTATGTAGTAGCAGTAGCTAATGGCCATGCTCTACAAAGCTGGAAGAGCTTGCAACCACACTTGAGAAGACCAGGCAGGAGCTGGATTCAACGAAGCAGAGGCTGAGCTCCACGCAGCAGTCTCTCGCTGAGCGGGACAGTCACCTGACCAACCTGAGGCAGGAACGCAGGAAGCAGCTGGAGGAGATCCTGGAAATGAAGTAAGTTTCTTCTATTTTCTGTGCCCCCCCCTCTATCCCTCCTTTTTCTCACAATCATTACTTGCAGTGTTTCTGCAGTCATGTGCCAACTTGCTCAGATCATAAACTCGCAAATCATTGCCCTGGCCTCAACAGGCAACAAGCCCTTCTGGCGGCCATCAGTGAGAAAGATGCCAACATTGCCCTGCTGGAGCTGTCTACCTCCAACAGGAAGAAGACACAGGAGGAGGTGATGGTCCTGAAAAGGGAGAAGGATAGGCTGGTGCACCAACTCAAACAACAGGTGAGTGGAGGAGCTGTCAAACTCTCTCTATACCATGACTTTCACCAATAATGTGACACTGTTCTGCAATCCACACTATTACCTGCACCTTCCTTGTTTATTCTTATATTTATGTAACCCTGTGCTGGCATTACAGTATGCTAGGTTCGTGGGAGTGGTGTATATGACAGAAATAATGAAACCAGAGACTGAATTTCAGTCTAAATATTACATTTTACATATTAATATTACAAATACAATAAGTATTGGGCAAGCAACAAAGCAAAATGATTATTAACCAAATTTATTAACCAAAATTAATATGAACAGAGAATGCCTAATATTTATTAGGTGCAAATATTAATTGAACTCATCAAGCTAAGGTGTATTTTAATTTCATTTAATTTTAATTAAGCTAACTTAAACTGTCAAAGAACAACACTGTAAAACTTAGTTCTATTTAAATGGCAAGAAGTCTCACAGAAGAGAATTTTGTGGCTATTTCATTCATTCTCAGCAACTGGGTGGCTCACCGTCTTGGTATAAACCTCCAATAGTCTATGCACAAATGTATGTAATCCATCCATCCATCCATCTTCTATACCCGCTTATCCTACTGGGTCGCAGGGGGTCCGGAGCCTACCCGGAAGCAATGGGCACGAGGCAGGGAACAACCCTGGACAGGGGGCCAGCCCATCGCAGGGCACACCCACACACCATTCACTCACACAGGCACACCTACGGGCAATTTAGCAACTCGGAGTGTAATCAAAACCAAAAATAAAATTAAATAAACAGATCCATCGAATAATTCTTCTCTAAGTTCAACTAAATGGCGTCAACAGTGTTTTTTTCCATTTCCAATAGCAGGTTTGGCGTATCTAAACTGAGCCTGTAGTTGTGTGAATGTGAGTGTGGCTGTGTGAACCCTGTGGTGTGTTGGTTCCCGCCTGTATCCGATGGGATAGGCTCAGGGCCCCTGCTTCCCCAGTGGGGATTGAGCAGTTACAATAATGAATGGATGGATGAATTTGGTATTTATAGTCATGCATTATTTATTCTGGGTTACATTTACAGTGGTACCTTGGAACACAAACTTAATTCATTCCAGATAGCTGGTTAAGTCTCAGGTTCCAAGTTGAATTTTCCCATAAGACATAATGTAAAAGAATTTAATCCTTTATGGACCCCTAAATGATTTCCTATTTAAAGTAATATACCATACCTAAATAATGATAAAAAAGCATTAACAACCAATATCAAATGAATATATACATGAAAAAGCAGAGATACAAAAGTGATAAACATTAAATAAATGACAATCCCAGACTCTGAAGTGAGAACAGACACACGTGCACCACCCTTAAGTCTCGCTATAATTTCATTTATAAGTTCTACGATTACTCTCACTACTTTCCTCTTCGGTTTGCTGCTATCACTGCTCACTTTCTTAGGGGCCATGATTACTGTATCACTAAATGTACAGTAGATAAAGCACAAAACAATTCAAAGCAAACACTGCTTTCGCATGTCAAACTCAGTCGAGAGGAACTGCGACACTGAGAGCGATTCATAGGCATAAGCTCCCCAGTGGGTCTCTTTGTCTTTGTTTCAGCCCATCAGAGACACATATCAATCCATACAAGTTGTAGCAGGTCTATTTAGTTTTGTTTAGAGTTTTCTCGACTGACCCATTCAAGGTCTGAATTGGTAGAGTTGAGCGCGTCTTCACCCATACCAGCTTTAGTGGGAATGGTCGACCTTCAGGATTAAGACTGAGATACAAAAAAAAATAACAGAACCATTCAATGTCTGAGGTGGTCTAATTAAGAAGCGTTCAAGTGCCAAGGTTCTACTGCATTTTATTTAGCATATCAACAATAGCACCAAAGCAACATAAAGTGAGGCAAATAGCATATAACAAACATACGTGCTGTCAAGAAGTACAGTAGGCGAAAGTTCAGGTAGTCAGTTTTCAGTGAATACCCAGGTACAAGTGTAAGCAGTGTAGAGGACACAATTCATGTTGTCATTATCTAGGCAATTTGTTAGTATTCCCGAACATCTGATTCCATCGGCAAAAATCCTATTAGAAAAGTGAATGGGAATTCAGAAAACCTTAAAAGAAGTTTTAAAAAACCTTCACATTTTGTCATATGAGATTAATCCTTTGTTACTGGTGGTATTTCACCAAATTTTGACATTTTATGTCCCTGAAATGAATATGTTGTGGCCATATTGCTAACAGGAGTGAAAAATGAACTACAACTGTCACTTACTTGACTTCATACACACAGGGCTGAGTAGTATTGCTGATTGGAAACCAGTTTGGTCAGACACCCACTCCCTGAATGTGCTTTATCATAGCCAGTTCATTAGCCATCTTTGCATTTAATTTATATAAATTAAATGCAAAGATGCATATTGTTGCATTGCGGCAGTGTCGGGCAGGCATGTAGAGGCGGTATTCAAGATGATGGGTAAGAAACGGGGTTTATTCCAGGGAGACGCAGGACAGTACACCATAGGGACTACACGGCACTCAAACAGCAAATTACACAGATGACCGATCTGGGAAAGACTGACACAGACACTGACTAAATACTCAGGACAGGCAGGAATAAATTGAAAACAGGTTATCACAATCAGGATTAGACACGAGGTAATGAGGGGGGCATGGCACACACGAGGCTCAGATAGGTGGATCGTGACAGAACCCCCCCCACCCCCCCCCCCTCAAAGACGCGCACTCTGGGGGACAGGATGAAGGCCAAGTGGAGGAGTCACGGAGAGAGCTGGAGGGGGCACCAGGGGAGGAGAGGAAGGAGCTGGAAGGGAGACAGATGTAGGGAAGGAGGGAGGGGAGGCCGCAGCAGGTGACGGTGTGTGCCTAGCCGGCAAGGGCATAGCCAACCGACGCGCCGCCGGAGGAGGACCCCGCAGGTGATTGACAAGACGAAACTCCTGGACCCGCAGGTGACCCCCGAGTTGGAGCTCCTGGCCCCGCAGGCGATCCCCGAGCCCTAGACACTATGAGCGAGGGCAAGCCAGGGGGCAGGGCGAGGGGGACCTGGACCCCCTGTCTGTGCCCCCTACCCTTGCAGGACACAGACAAGCGGGGCAGGCGCCGATGTGGTCCTGACCGGGGTTCAGGTGAACCTGTCAAGGATATCCCAGAGGGGTCCCACTCAAGCTCCTCCTCAAAGGAGGAGGGAGCAGTGGAAAGGCTGTCCAGGACCTCCACAGGGATTTGGACCAAGGCTGGGCAAGTCTGAGTCACAGGGGCATGAGTCACAAGGGCAGGAGTCACTGGGATACCAGTCACAGGCACGGGAACCTCTGCGACTAGAGTCACAGGCATGGGAACCTCTGGGGTGAGAGGCACAGGATCACCAGTCACTGGAGGAGCCGTGGGTGGAGCAGCGGCTGCAGGCTGGGCCACGGGTGGAGACAGGCGGCACTGCGGGAGCCTTGTGAGCCGAGGCGGGCAGTGCTGTGGAAGCCTCTGGAGCCAGGGCTGGTGTCGCTGCGGGAGCCTCGGGAACCAAGGCGGATGCCGTTGTGGGAGCCTCGGGGACCGAGGTGGGCGGCGCAGTCGGAGCCTCGAGAGCTGAGGCGGGCAGAGCAGCAAGAGTTACCGCAGGAGCCTCTGGAGCTGAGGCGGGCGGCTCTGCATGCAGGTCTGGCAGTCGATCCCCAATGGCTTTTAGGGCTGGCGGCGCGGAAGCACGTGCTGCCCCTTTAAATGCCTTTGGGATGCGGGGAATTGTGCCCCACACAGCTCTGATACCTCCAGTCCCGAAGCGCGCTTCCCGGTAGACCTACCTCTCCAAGGATGGCAGCTCCGTCGCCATGGCCGGGGCTTCGTGCATTGGAGGGGGCTTTGTCATGGGAATCCCTCCGGAGAACGGGGATTCCCACAATCATCATTGGGGAGCCATAGGGGAGAGAACGAGGCGACCCTCAGGGAGAATGTCCAGTCTTCTTCTGGAACCTTTCCCTTCCGCCTCTTCTTCTTTCACCGGCCTGTGTTACTTGGCGGAGGAGGAGCCGCTTCCAGGAGTTCAGCTGGTGGATCTTCCTCCTCCTGTGGGCTGCACAGCAGGGTTTGCTGGGCTCCTTTTCCGGCAACCCGCTGTTGCAGTTTCCGGAGGTTGGCATGTACCTCCTGCATGGGGTACGCTTCCCCGGGTGGAGGAACCTTGCTCAGGAGGTCCCCGCTCTGGTCATTCTGTTGCGTTGCGGCGGTGTCGGGCAGGCAAGTAGAGGTGGTAGTCAGGATGACGGATAAGAAACGGGGTTTATTCCAGGGAAACGCAGGACAGAACATCATAGGGACTACACTGTACTCAAACAGTGAATTACACAGATGACCGATCTGGGGAAGACTGACACAGATGCTGACTAAATACTCAGGACAGGCAGGAATAAATCGACAACAGGTGATCAGAATCAGGATTAGACACGAGGTAATGAGGGGAGCATGGCACACACTAGGCTCAGACAGGCGGATCGTGACACACATATATATATATATATATATACAGTGATGCCTCGCTACTTCGCGGTTCACTTATCGCGGATTCACGACTTCGCGGGTTTTTAAATATACAGTAG
>JABFEB020000124.1:13277417-13288788 GCA_019775895.2 Stomatorhinus ivindoensis | reverse complement strand
AGTTGAGCTAAATCTGTTCAGCCTCAAGCAAAGGAGACTGAGGGGGGACATGATCCAGGTATATAAGATTCTAACAGCAGCTGTGTAGGTGTGGCTGTAAGGATGTTAATCCCTGTTGCAATGGCAATCTCCAAACCAAATGGTGGGCACCAGAGGTAAAGAGAGCTGACAGGGTGAAGAAAGAGGCCTTCCAAGCTTAGGGGACTCCTGAAGCAGATGTCAAGTACTGGTAGGCTAAGTACAGTGCATCTTTGGCAGTTGCCAAAGTAGAAACTCGGGTGTGGGAGGAGTTTGGTGTGACCATGGACAGTGACTTTCAGTCATTCTTGGAAAGATTCTGGAAACCGTCCACCAACTCAGTGATGATGTTGGACCTTTGGAAACACCTGGGGACCCCAGACTGAGCCTGAGATTCGTTGAAAGTGGAGGTGAAAATTCCAGCCAGCTGGTCAGTGCAACAGCATACTAGGCACCGAGAGATGTCATGTGGACCAAGCGCTTTGCTGACATTCACCAACGTCTTACGCTCATTTTGCACTGCTGTGCTGATCACCCTTTCATCTCTGGTCATGTCACTGCACCATGCAAGAAGACCTAGCCACATGGCTCTAGTGTTAGCACGATTACCCTCAAAACAGATGTAAAACATGAAGAGTCGGCATTCACGGTTATGGTTGATTTGTTTTTAAAGTCCATGATAGAGCACAGTTTGTGCCGCATGTGGCATGTGTTGTCCTGGTGGAAGTGCAATTCCATGTATCCCCGTTACTGATGCTTCGTGTCAAACAACATGCTGTACTCCATATGAAGCCGCTTTATAGTTATTTATATAGCTGATGGTGAGACCTGTATTATAAGCCATGATGTGGGCATTTATTGGATCCGTAAACCCACAGTTTCTGATTGGCAAATTTTTTTATTGTGATCATGGGGACAACCTTGTCAGGCAGCATGCTAACAAAACTATCTGCTACTTCTGCAAACTATTTGATGTCATCTGCGCTTTACCGGAACATGTCCTAGTCTACATCCTCAAGCATGTTCTGTAGTGTAATTAGTGATTGGGCAGACCAGCACTTTAACTTCCTCGTCACCAGAGTTTCCCTAAGAGACTATTGTTTATATTCCGGCATGAGGAAAACTGTGTTGTGGATGTAACAGTGATCCAGTGTGTTAACTTGCCTGGTTGGGCATGTGACATGTGGATAAAGGTTTGGCATGGTTTGTTACAAGTAGCAGAAATGAGTTTCCTTCATGGGCTGTCTGGGTTCAGCCTTAGAGATAGGGTGAGGAACTCAGATATTTAGGATGAGCTCAAAGTAGAATCACTGTTCCTCCACATCAAAAGGAGCAAGTTGAGGTGGTTTGGACATCTGTCTAGTATTCCACCTGGATGCCTTCCTGGGGAGGTGCTTTGGGCATATCCAACCGGGAGAATACCCTAGGACAGACGCAGGACATGTAGAATTGATTATATCTCTCAGCTGGCCTGGGAGCACCTTAGTATTCCTCTGGGTGGGCTGGAGGAAGGGGGTGGTGAAAGGGAGGTCTGGGCAACCTGACTCCAGATAAGCGGCAGGTAATGGAAGGAATGGATATTCACTACCTTTAGCGAAACACTGGCAACATACTAATTTCTCTTGCGTGACATATTTGAAATTCATGAAAATACCACCAGTAAAAAAGGATATATCACATACGACAAACCTTGAAGTTTTTTTTTATGATCATTTTAACCGCAGACGTAATTTCCATTCAGTATTCACCTAGGCTTTTTGCAGAGGGAACTGGACATATAAAAATGCTAACCGACTACAGAATGACGTCAGACTTGTGCTCCCAAAAGGATCAACAGCTACACTGTTTTGTGCTCGGAACGGTGAAGCAGCACAGGATCCAAAGAGATCGGGTAAACGTGGGCTTTATTTTAAAGCAGACAAATCAGGAACATCACGCACACACAGACATCAATAACCGGACTGGGGAAACTGCTCTAACACAAACTTAAATACACCAGACTAATTAACAACAATGAGAAACAGCTGGTAACATGGGGATTCCACATGAGGTAGATGAGGGGGCATGGCACACGAGAGGATCAGTCGACCGGAGCATGACATACACAACAAAGCAAGAATCTAATATAACAAATATTCAAATCAGCAATACAGGTAACACTAAGAGTATTCTTTTAAGGTGTACTTTTAAGTTATAGGAGGCTAAGTGTATGCAGGTTTTTGCTGCAACTCCTTAATTAGACTACTAATTAGAGGACTGATCGACTGAAGAGTCCTCACACCTGGTATTGAACACCTGGCCTAAAGGTTATCATAAAAAACTACATACACACTGGCCCTTTGCGGTATTCCTGGGACAGGAATTCCTGAGGACTTTTTGGCATCTACACGATTGCATCCCATTTATTTGGGGGTAGTAAGTGGCTCATTGGCCTAAGTCTCTGTGCCTGTGATCAGAAGACTGTTGATTCACCAACTTCAGCAGAACCATTACATGTCCATGGGCCCTAAAATAAATGTTTATCTAGCTGCACATAGCCTATTGATCTATTCATCAATACACTCCTACTCTAACAAGCCAAATGTTATTAGTCACAAAATAAGAAGTATGGATTGTCTTCCTCTCCATTCCAGACACAGAGCCGAATGAAGCTTATTGCAGACAACTATGAAGAAGACCATCACCATCCTCCGCAACCTCACCCCCCACAACCCCATCCTCAGCCCCAGCATCCATTCCCTCAGGCCCATCTCAACCCAAATCCTCAACACCCCCACCCACAACTTCAGCACCCTCAACCTCAGCCCCAACACCCCTATCCTCCACCTCAGCTAAACCCCAGCCCCGGTCCTCAACACCCCCATGCATCACTCCAGCACCCCCACCCTCATCAACCCCAACACCCTCACCCCCAACACTCTACTCATCCTCAGCCTCCTCACCCCAACCCACAGGCACATCATCCTCAGCCTCAACTCCATCACTCCCAACCCCAGCCACCTCATCTCCAACCCCAGCCACCTCACGCCCAAATACAGCACCCTCCACCTTACCCTCCACAGCCCCAACATCCACCGAGCCAATACCCACCCACTCCACATCTACAGCATCCCCAAGGGCAATACACCCAGCCAACACACCCTCAGCCCCAATACACCCAGCCAACACACCCCCAGCCGCAATACCCTCAGCCACCACACCCCCAGCACCCTCCACCTCACCACCCTCAGCACCCCCCACCTCACCACCCTCAGCACCCGCAGGTTCAAATGCAACACCCCCCACCTCATCAGCCCCAGCACCCCCATGCTCAACACCCACCTCACGCTCCACACCCACATCAGACTCCCCCCACTCATCGTGGGCCCAGCCGTGGTCCTCCACATGGCAGCCATCGGCCATCTCCCGATCAGGTCAGTGTTACCAGAATGTTCCCCAAAGCTATGCTTAAACGCGGTAAAGAGGCTGTAATTCCTTTAGCCCCTTACACTCACGGCTGTTTCTTCTAGGTTCCTCTGAAGAGCATAACAATCCTAAAGACTCAAAACTTCTCACTTTTCCCTTTTATCCTAATGCATGTCCTTCTCTTTACCTGAACATTCTCTTTTAATCCCTGCATGCATTTGTGGTCTATACTGTCATTTCATGCCTTATAACCTTTCATCTAATAGGATGACGAGGAAGGAATTTGGGCATAACTGCTTCCATGATCTCCAAAACTTTGAGGGGTGAGATGACATTTCTTCTTTATTTATCCCTGCTCCTGGTCCATTTTTCATCCTCTGAGTTAGTTGCCTTAATAAGTTTCTCATTTTTTGATAAAATGTCACATCAGATGCCCTGCTTAGGGATTGTGTTTATCATAGTTTGATATCACTTAGAAATACTGCATTGTTTGTATAAAATTTACAGTATATACTGCATATGCTATATCAAATTATGTTAAATATCAGAAGATCAATATGTGAACCATATTCCTAATCTGGTGATGCTAAGCATCATAAATGGCCTTGTAGGCTTAGATATAACACGGCCCTTATGTTTTAGATATGTTTAATCTCTCTGCTTTGATACAATCTGCACATGAGATCTGATTCTAAATTCCCATTCAGATAGGGCTACCTTTATGAAATTTATTCAGTTGTAGGACATTCAGCAGGTTAGCCAGTTGGTAAGGTGATCAGTCACTGTGGTCCATTGTATGTGGACATCAGTTAAGGCTTTGAATTATTTAGCTATGACATTGCTGTTCTGCCAAGCAAAACATAGTGAATGAGTTTTTTGACTGTCCACCTGTGTGTGTAGTAGGTAGGTAAATAGTAATGTTTTCTTCAAAACCGAACATAGTTGAACTAAGGTATTTTGTCATGAGATGAAACAGAGCCTAAGAGATTTAGTTTTGGTCTTAACTCAGATTTACTGTGCTTTGCCTTGGTGCGGCAGTATATATTCTAGGCACTTGACCAGTAGTTTTGAGTTTAAAAAAACATGTGAGGAACAGTACATACCTTCAAGGGAGATGTTATGCCACTCAAATATGTTTGTTTCCACAGGTAAAGAATCACAAGGGACCTAAAGCTTGCAAAAGTCCTTCAGAAGCTGAGAGCAGCCCCATCTATTTTTCATTGATGGACTTGTCCATACATAGACAGCCTTGTACGCAAAGGCTTGCATTAGCATAGTTGCTGTAGTGTATAGACCCACAAATATATGTCTTCTTGAACAAATTTCTCCAAGAAAAGTCCATATGAACAGACTGCAGTCATAATGGGCAGTTTGGTGGGACACACATCCTCCGTCAGAGCTTTACTGACCGGAGCCGTTCATATGTATGTCTTATGTTCGCAACCCTCAAACAAGCGTAACTTATTTTTCACTAATTTCATGTCAGTCTGGTAAGAACACATACAGAGATCCACCTTGATAGGGACAGGCAAACAGAACCTCCTCCTTCGTATTAATCATTTGTAAAATGGCACTTTGAAAGGCACCAGTGAAACTAGGAATTTTGAGTTGGAGCTGCAGTCAGTCCTGCTACAACGCAACCAATACATTCCTGAAAAACCTTGTATTCACTAAAGTCACGTACTAAAATACACATATCCAAGGGGAAAAATGGGGTTGGGGGAATGCAACTCTGAAGCTTAGTAACTTACACCATTGATAACAGTGGCTAATAATGTAATTACAGTAGAACCTTGGAACTGGAACGCCTCTCAACACGACTAACGCAGACGTCGAACTAGTCTGTCGATTTTTTTTTCTACTTGTACCTCGATTGAAATCTCAGAACTTGACCATTCCTTCTAAAACTTGTGTGGGATTAGATGCATTCAATCCTACCAAGTTGACCAGGTCAGTCGAGAATAATTTAGCTGCAACTCAACTGAAAATTCGAAACACTACAAAATAAAACAAACCTGCTAAAACTTGTACAGAGGGAGGCTTTTGTATGTGTGCTGATTCATGTGTGTATTAGTTTCATATTGATTTATATTGATTGTTAATGTTTTTATCATTAGTTAGGTTAGCAGATAGGTTCAAATGGACAATCATTTGGGGGTATAGAATGGATTAAGATCATTTACATAATTTCTTATGGGGAAATTCGACTTGGACCTCAGCCAAATTTCAACGACTAGCCATCTGGGACGAATTAAGTTTGTGTTCCAAAGGTACCAAACTGGTTAGGTTCCAAACTGTACATGCATTTTAAATGAGAAATAACACCACTACATTAATAAATTATATCATAAATATCCCCTTTGAGTCTCTTGAGAATTGCTTAGTAACTCCTACAACCAAACGTGCTGAACTGGCTAACTTGTCAATTGCCAAAAGTTGGGAGGAGTGATGGTCACAAAGATGCATCAAGAACCATTTGCTATGTTTTGTAACCACACTAGATAGTGCTGTTGGTTTGCCTTTGGGCATGTTTGAATCCATTTTTTGAACAGAGATCTCCATCGAGTAGGATCAGAGAAGATAGCAAATGGTTTATGTAGTGTCATATTGGCCACCGTTAGTCGGGAGTCACAGCCACCAGGTAGCCAGGCATGCACTCTCCACAAACACAACGGGTTACAGTATTGTGAGGGCCACTGAAGGCAGCATGGCTACATACAGTCTACGAAAAGTCATTGAATTTTAAAAGGCTTCTGTGTCCTTTTATATGATAATTAGTCAAATATTTTTGGATTTTTAGAATATTTGATTTGCATAATTTGTGAATGTACACAAAATTTGATTCTTTAAGATTTCATAATCAATTCAACCCATTCACTGGAATGAACTGGACGTCACTTTCGATCACTGGGATAGTTGTTTTTGTGTGTGTGTGTGTGTATAGTGTTTCTCACTAAGACCATATCACATGTAGTTTGCTCTCAATCTGAAAATCACACATACAAATGTGATTCCACGTTGTATTGGATTTGGGTACTAATATATTAGAATTTAGAGATCAGTTGTCATTGTTGACACACCACAGCACACAGAACACAACAACAAAATGTGTGATATCACATGTTGTAGCAGGACTGACTATATTCTGTATTCTGAATCTCACGTCATTTCATCCTGCCTGTCTGTCTAATGCTTATCTTCACCTTGTGTTGTTTTTATCAATTGTTCTATATGTTAAACTATATTTTTCATTTGATACATTTTAAGGGGGTCTCATCTCCTGTGCATGTCGTATGTTGTAAATCCTCACAGGATTTTCAGAAAAGAGTAGAGCAGTAAACTCCTGGCTCATCTGATACTCGTCTTTTGGCTCCCCCAGGAGATATGCCCGTTGGAGAGTATCCCATCCTAGAATGAGGTAGCCTCATCACCATTGTTTTGTGTGCAGTTCTGTAAACATATTGTTGTGAAAGCCTCTGCTGTTTATCCTTTGACATTTCTTAAGGTGTTTTGTGCATTTCCAAGCCATCCAGCCCACTATTTCATTTAACCTACCATTTATTTCTGAGAAGACTATGCACTGGAAAAGACCCATGCATGTCATCCAGTGTGGTTTCAGGGTACCTTAATCATGGTGGTGCTGTTCAGTCTCTATGAATATGATGAAAAATAAGCCATATTGTAATTCTGTCATCCCTTAGCTAAAAAATATGGAGGTACTTTGAGTGTGTAATCCTATAGAGTACTGTTCATGTGGAAAAAATATATACAACCTGACTGGATCAAATTGCAGAATTGTGGACCGCACAGCAGAATGACACCGCAGCCCTGGATGTGGATAAGCTTTGTCCTGGATAGTTCCCATTCTAGATAACCCCTCAGCTGTAGCTTTCAAGCTTCCAGAAGCTGATTATAATTCCGCAGAACTCCTCTGACTGGCACACGTGCTCTGAGCAGACTGGGAGGATGAACGTATAAAAAAATGTTTTTTATTTAGTTATGCAAATAGGCATGAAAAAACTAAAGTGTACAATTTTTTGTGCACCCAAAGAAAATTCAAATACATTTCTAATGTGGGACCAGTGACCCTGGATGAAACATCACATCAGGTTTCAAACCTCCTGTAAATGTAAAAACTGTCCTTGGCTCCATTACGACCACTGAGCTCTCAAGCTTCAGCTTTGTAGTTTCTGCCCTACAAGGAGCAGCCTTGCACTGAGATGTCCGTACACACAGACCTCAGGACAAACAGACCTTTAAGCATAAGGATGGAGCTGGAATCCATTTTTGGGACATCCAAGTTCCATTTTCACTCTGCAGCCAGCTCTTGAGAGTGTGACGGTTGCAGATGTTACCCAAAATGACTGGCAGTGTTTTCATGTATATCTAGAGACCATTGCCACTGGAGTGGCAGTTTAAAAGTCTCTTAATGACGCTGTCTTGTAACTATTGTTATTGTCGATGTGTCTGATACAGTGGAGAATTTTGTACACACGGTGCTGGAGGGATTTCCGTTAAAACCAACCCACTGAACTTGTGTATGTCCTGAATAGTGGTTGTGGTAGTCATTGTCACTGTTGTCTGCAGTTGTTAAGGTTTACTGTTAGATCAGGATGAATGTGAATCGTGTCTTTTCTCCTGCGTGTCTTTAATGCAATTAGACAAATATGGGCACCCTCCTCTACTTAGAGTCAGAATATCCTAACCATAGCTTAGCTTACTACATTAAATATTCACAAAACATCAAAGTAAAGAATAAAATGGTGGTCAATGCTAACTGAGGAGCACAAAAGCTAATCACTTGAATATCATGTCAGGGCATGGTGTTTTGAGTGGCATAATATCAGGTCTTTAACAATAATACTTGAAGTAGGGTCTCCTACCACAGAATGCCAGTTCATGTGTAATGAATCCATCAAATTCAAAGCAATTCGCTGATCCCAGCTCCTTTTGAGTATCGTGCCAATTTTATGGTCAATGGATAGATCTTGTTCTCTATGCATAGGGGGAGTAGAATTCAACTCTCATAAGATTTTTAAACTGTTCTGTGGACTCACAAGGGTGGCACTAATAAGTGAAAGGAATCCTTTTGTTTATCATGGTCCTATCTGAGAATGTTTATCTTAGGGTATTTGTCGTTCAATGCAAAACTGGGCTAAAGAAACACTGTGAGAAATGCAAGAAACATTTTTATTAAACAATATGATTATTACTTTTTAAAATTTTATTTTTTCTGTCATTTTCTTTCTATTTTTTGCACAGAGTAAAATTCTGTTTGCAGTTATACAGTGTGTATTTGTATATATGTATTTATTTTGCTGTACAGTACTGTTTTAAGGTGTCTTTTTGTGGACATGGGTGTATTGTGCTAATCACAGGTGAATGGCTAGCTGTAACATAGGGTTTATGTCCCTGCTTCATCTGTGTTATCAGATATGTCAACCGGTTTGGTGCATAAGCGAGGTGATTCTGTGATGTTGTATCTGACTGTATGTGGCTACTGCCGGTGCCCTCATCTTCCTGCTGATGTTTATGTAGCATGTGGAACGGATGGCAGCATGTCATGGACTGTAACCGTAGTAACTGTTAATCGGGTTCTTATTGACATGTGATACGATGAGGTTAGAGAGCTTAAATTGCTGTTGTCTGTGTTGTGTCAGAATCTGGAGTGTTAGCCAGCGGGGGTTTATTCATAAAATAAAAGATGGCTTTTTTATTTGAATGGCTCACTTATCTGTGTTGGCTCACGTATATGTTACATTTTATTGTCACGTATATGTTAGAGATCCTAGATAGTTACCTTCAAATCTGACTGCTGGGAAATTCATCTCAATATTACTACGATGGACTTGCCACATTGTCAAAGGCCATTGTAGCTCTTTCATGAGTTTCCGGAGTGCAATACAATGACAAATGTATAAGCCGAACGAGGTTAAAATTTTGCTGTTTTGATATGCAGGTTTAAAAATCCTTCCATTCACCCATTTTCTATACCCACCTATCCTACTGGGTCGCAGAGGGTCCAGAGCTTATCCCGGAAGCAATGGGCACGAGGCAGGGAACAACCCTGGATGGGGGGCCAGCCCATCGCAGGGCAGGTTTAAAAATCAGTTTTAAAAAATGTATGAAAGTTGCTGACTAGTATATATTGGTAATGTCAGTGTTGATCTTCTGATGGCATTTTCAAACATATGGGTAATGTTTCATATATAACAGGTATGAAACAATTTCTGTGCATTATTACTGCAGTGTCAGTTTTGACCACAGTTACTCATGGGCACCAGCAGGGGGCAATGTTGTTCTGTGGCTGAAGTCATGCAGTAACAAATGTGCTTCTGCACTACATGTGGAAGACTGCAGTGAACATTTATGCAGGGATGTTGTGATGTTATAGCCTTATCAATGATTACTGCTGTTTCTACCTGGAGTTTACTTGGTGGTCTGTACTCTATTGAGGACTATATGAAAAAGTATTAATGGTAATAATTCTACATAACACATATAAGAAATTTAGACTTGAGAGTAGCATGTACAATCTATGTGTTCTTACACAGGAATCTCATTACTGGTATCTATGTTGTGTCAGAATCTGGTTTTTGTAATAACAAAGTTGCATTTCATGGGTCTCCTGTTCCTACAAGGCAAACATATGGAACAAAAAACATTTGAAAAAATCTTTTATTTCTCCATTTGGAAGGCATTGTACAATAGTGGTTAAAAGTCACCTGATGGAGCTGTAGAGGTTATTTGAGGTATAAGAATTTTAAGATCTGTAGAGTCGGAGCTGTTGGAGCTACAGTCTATAGTTCTGTAGGGATCCCATAGACTGTAAAAGCTTTTAGAGCTGTATAAATGTGTGGACCTTAGATGTGGTACATAATTTTTAATCTTTAGTGTTTTCATTTATTAGGGCTTAGGCTTTGGGGGGTGACATTCCTAAGTGGAATAAATATGGGTGTTGGCAAGGTAAAATGGGACATGCAGCATGTAGGCTGCACGATCTATAGAAACCACATCTGAAATCTAGGGCGTGTTATGTATGTGTTATTCTGTCAATATAGCTCTATTAGCTGTACTCACTGTGAAATATGTAAAAAGCACCAACCTCTAACATCAGAAAACAGTGGATTCTAAAAGGTGGTTACCACAGTTGCAGAGAGACGCATGCAGATTTGTTCACAGATGTACACAGATGCTTGCAGACATAGTAGTTTACACATATGTAGGCACGTGAGGGTTCATTTTGTAGCAAGATGATCACCATGTAGATTTTGAAGATTTTTTTTAACAGAAGTTCTTCTCATGCACTGTTCCCTCAAGTCAGACCATTTCATAACATGAACTTAATTGATGACAATATTTAATTACCTCAAACAACATTCTAAACATAAATTTCAATCAGATTGTATAGTATAAAGCAAGAAATTATTTCCTAATGCATGCCACCCTTTCTGTTGACAGCCGTGTGTCTGTTGAAGCCAAATGAGGGTGAGTCACGCTGAGCCTCTGCGGAGTCCCCAGGTCACCTGGTGATGAACATTAGCAAAAGGGTGAGGAGCGTCAATTGGGGCATGGGGGTCAAACCCAGGGAGCCCCCACATTCCATGGCATCCTCCTACAATGGGAAAAGGAACGGGAAAAAGGAACAAGATGAGCTGATTATCACACTACTTTGGTTTTAAATAATCGTGACAATAAAAGCAAATGGTTTTATTCTAAGGACTACAAAAACATATAATGGGAAGTTTATCATTCAAGTTTTTTGCTGACACTTTTGTCTAATGACAAATAGGATTTTGGGTTACATCTCTATGTGTGTGGAGTTTAAGTCAAGGGAGGTTATTCTGATCTAGCAGGAGAGAGGCTACAACGGGATCTTGATTTAATTAGCGACTGGGCTGATACCTGGCAGATGAAATTTAACATAGATAAATGTAAGGTAATCCAT
>JABFEB020000124.1:13253787-13271666 GCA_019775895.2 Stomatorhinus ivindoensis | reverse complement strand
AATATGGGGAGAGGTTCACCACTCTGTGCAGTGAATATGGGGAGGGGTTCACCACTCTGTGCAGTGAATATGGGGAGAGGTTCACCACTCTGTGCAGTGAATATAGGGAGGGGTTCACCACTCTGTGGAGTGAATATGGGGAGAGGTTCTTTGCTCCGTGAAAGACTGTGTGGGCAAACAGTGGAACAATTTAAGAATAATGGTCCTCAAAGTAACTTCACAAAGAATTTGGGAATTACACAGCTTTTCCAGTCTTTTGTTGCCCTGTCCCCACTTTTTGAAACCTATTACTGGCATCAAATTTAAGTAGAGTATATATCTACCATAAAACAATACCATTTCGGTTTCAACATTTTATGTTTTGTTCTTTTTAAAAAAAATATGGGTTTATATAATATAATTTCTAAGTCATTGAATTCTGTTTTTATTTACATTTTTCAGAGTGTCCCAACCTTTTTGGAAATGGGGTTGTGTTATCACAACATCCCCCGCTGCTGCTACCTGTACATACTGCTGACATCCATCATTATTTATATCATCATGTTACTGCTACACTGATGCCATTTATTTATTTGCTTATTTATTGTCTATTTATGCACATCTTCACTGCTGCTACTTGGTACTTATTATCACTTAAGTGTCAGGCTGTGAGAAGACACACCTGTAAGAATTGTATTCTATTTTAGTACATCCTGAACACCCCTATCTGAAGATGGAGTTAGAGAGATGAAAGAACGCAAGTGTTAGAGATTGGACAAAAAAATGTTTTGTTTTTTTTTTTAAAAAAAAGGGGCAAAAAGACGTGGGGAAACCACCAAACAGAACATCAACTAACACCCCTTGCGTTATAGGCCACTATGGTACCTGCTGTCCTAAGACAACAAGCTGTGGCATAATGCAAAAATGGAAGTCAACTCTGAGCTATTAAGTTCTCCCCAAACGAGTTTGATGGGCCAAATGGCCTCCTCTCATTTGTACATTTCTTATGTTCTTAAGTCAATGTAGCAGTGGGGTTAGGGAACTGAATCCAGGAGCCAGGGCTGAAGCCAGGTGCACACCCAGACATCCTGCATTACACTCTTAAGCAAAGAAGTTAACAGGAAATCAAATGCTGGAGGAATGAAAAGAGAGGGAGTCATTTAAGCCCTTTATGCCAACAAAATGAATACCTCATGGCCAGAATTTAAGCAAATGGTCTGTAGGGATACAAGGTAGAGTTTCTCTTCACCTTTTAAAGGAGCCCATGAGGAGCAGCTGATTCATCACAGCTGCTTCCACCTCACCAAAGAACATCCCTGTCTGAAGACGGATTTAGAAAAAGGAAACGAAGCATGAGTTACAGAAGAGCAGGTCCAGATAGAGGGTTGTCTATGTATGAGCAAAACCATGCATACTCAAGGTAGAAAAGAAGAAAAACTAAATATAATCAAGATGGGCTTCTGCATATGACTGTCTGTCTGAGATCAGGAAGGGGTAGTAGACATCTGTCTTTCAACTGTCAAAAATTACCTTTTGTTTTCTGGTGGAATTTCATTCAAGGCATAGGGGAGAATTAGAATGTTTGGCAACACTTTACTTGAAGCAGTCTACATAAGAGTGACATGTAACCGTCATAAGAATGACATGACACATGTCATGTACATTAATGACACATTATTGATATTTATGACTGTTGTCATAATGTGTCATTCAGTTCCAAAAACCGAATGACACATTATGATAACAATGTGATACATTATGATGATTAATGTGCATGATATGTGTCATGTCATTCTTATGACCATTACATGTCACCCATATGTAGACTGCTTCTGGTGAAGTGTTACCGAATGTTTTCCAATTTTAATGCAGAGAAGTCACTGAAATTCTCTTCGCCGCGATAGTTTAGAGACAAACATACACTGTGAATCCAAAGCTGATCATCTCTGGAGCAGTCCAAGGTCCTACCTGGGAATAGTCTTCTGATACCAGGATAAAGCCATTATTGTCGATTAGATAACAGCTGATGCTCTGCAGGAGAGGGAAGCAGGAGATGCAGCAGTAGCCCTATTGATTCCCACTGACCAAAACACATTTGGTCAAGCAGACAAAGATTTTCCAACTCCAGTTAGTCCAAGAGTACATTACCTCATTGTCACAATTAATGGGGCACTTTCCATCCAGAGCAGTGCACTGAAACAAAGCAATTAGGACCTTATTATAACCTTCTCCAACCCTCATTTTCTAGAAGCATTTGTTAGAATAAGAAGCCATCCAGATAGAATAGGTAGCAGTGTTCTCTACTCCCTAAGTAACTCTCACAAGGGTACCCTGTTTACCTGTCACACCCTGTAAATGTCTTGGCTTTATTCTCTGGCAACCTGTTCTTTTTACCTGTCGACTGGCTGTCCAGAACTTTCTTTGGAAGAACTCCAGCTTCATCTGAATTCCCACTGCTACATCAATGAGGAGAGTGCATAGTCTTACAAGCATATTTAGTAACGGGCACAAGGATATATTATGACATGCTTGTTGACAGTTCAACGAAGACTGTTTGTCTCCACCCTTCATTTCCAAATTGGTTAAGCTGAAGGTGTAGAAACACCTTCATATTCACAGTCATTCTGACTCCATAACTTACCAGCAACAATGGGGGACCATCTGTCCTCAAGCAGCTGGATGGCAGTGCTAGCTAGTACAACACTGTTATTGTCCATTCCTGGGAAAGACAACATCTGTTTCATTGCAGAAAACATTTTGCCATTTCAATTGTTTATTATTTTTATTTAATTGTGATGTTATCCACACCGTCTTTCAAAGGGCCAAGCTACATTATTGTTAACTACTCAGGCTTGGCCTGGGTTATTAATAATTCCTCTAAAAATCATGCATTGGTACTATCTGTCAGTTGGATGGAAATGGAAATTAGCTGTTTATCTGACATGTTGAGTATTTGCTTATAAACTGGTAGCAAAATCAGCTCACAGCACCATATATTACTGTAAATCTTAAATACAGCAGACAGAGATGAGCACAGGTATAGTTTTGCCAGCTGGGTTGGAATGTACCTCTTCTGAAGGGAACAGAGTATACAAAGGTGCCCGGAACATGTTCAGCAGCTCTCTGGTACCACAGGGGGAAATGGTCAGCATTGAAAACGCCCTCCTGGTCCACTTTAGGAGTTAGAATAGCCCTTTATATGCAAAAGAGTGTTGAAGGGGAAACTGTTAACAAGTACAAAGAATCTCTTAAAAATAATCATGATTGCAAGCTTTTTGGAAGTTGCATTGTTCTCACCTAAAATCCAAGAGAACCCTAAAATAGCTAAACACAGGACTATGCCGTGGGGTCACACTCACTGATTGGTTAGTTGCTCTGGAACCACAAAGAGGTTGGTTCTCAATAGTCCAGTCCGTGTTCCTACAAAGGCAATTTCTACTCCTTTGTCTGAGTTTCTATGCAAAAAAAAACACAACATAAAACAAGCAAATAGGCAAGTATTGATTTGATGTGAAAAACAATGTTATGAAGTTATTTTTACAATTTTATACTTGACCACCTTTGTAATATTGTGTGATGAGCATTTGATCAAATGCTTTTCATATAGCATTACAGTCAAATCAGTGTTGATAGTTTAGATGATACAACATTTTGAGGAAGTCGGGATCCCATCTATCTTGTGAGACTTGCTAATATCCAAATGAAGAGGGGAACATCTGGGATGCCACAAGCCTGACTACCAAAATCAAGATTAGGAGCTTCAACACCATTATAAAGTCTGTGCTACTCTACAAAGTTGACACATTGAGAACCACCACTGAACATATGAAAAGAATCCAAAGCTTCATCAGCACCTGCTCGAGAAAGATCCTTCGCGTACACTGGTCTGACACCATCAGCAACGAAAAAGCTATGCCAGCGAATGGTACAGGCAGAGACCCTTCAAAGGCACTTGAGGTGGACCGGCCATACCCTTTGCAAACCTTTATCCAGCACAGCAACACAAGCCCTCACCTGGACCCCTCAGGGTAAAAGATAAAGAGGCCGACCAAGGAACACTTGGTGTCACGACGAAGACTGAGATCAAATGAATGGGAATCTCCTGTGGACAACTGGAAGAGCTAGCTGAGGATCTCAATTCTCGTTGGCAGCCTACGCATGAGAGCGGGCACAGGCAATGATGAGGATGTCATGAATAAATAACAAGATATGTAGAATAGATGCTGCCCAACCACTTCCCTTAGTACTGCAGATGGCAGTTTCCTTGTGAAAGCCATTGTCTGACTAGCAACAAGTAAAGACAACTAGTCAATCAATCACTGTTGCTTCATTTTGGTTTGCCAGCCTGGCCACTAGTGCTGTATAAACAGGCTCACCACATTAAAGGAACATTTCATGCAAAAACTGAAAAAATCTATGTTTTAGAGGGGCTTTTAGTTGATGATGAGTATACTTCACCAAAGACGAAAATAGTTCTTTTATTAAAATACTCACTACAATGTTGGTAGATTATCTTCAATAATCAGATCATGATTTCTGGTAAGAGACATTACTGTTGGATTTTTCAAATGTATTCTTCTGTCGCTTTAAATACCACAGAAAAAATTCCATTCACTCCAATTATATTTGCGCGAAGTCCAACATTTCTACATGGGTTATCTTCAAAACTAAACAACTCCAGCAGAACATCCTATATGGATAGACAGCAATAAAGCCCTTGTAAAACTTAGCGTTTTCAGTTTTGTGATGAACTGCCTCTTTAAGCCTAAAGTTCAATAAATCAGTAAATAAATAAATCAATAAATAAATCTGGAAATACATATATCTTTGGCGTGAATAAACAAACAGGTATTGGTTATTTAGTTTTATTTATTCATTTATTTAGGACAAGCATTTATTTTTACCAATAATGTATAAAGATTTATTAATTGATTGGATTATTTGTTTTTCAGTCCTGTTTCATCCCCCATAGATGATGTATAAGATATCTTATGTATAAGATAATACATAGGCTGTCTCCCATTTCAGGGGCTGCGGTATGGATTTGAAGACTGAATGCGTCACAGAGGCGCGACAAGGCCATCTCATTTCGAAGGCTCCTTCAAATGCGGCATAGAAATGCATCCTCCATTTCTACCCCAAGGATTCTTCATGGCCCAGTCTATGCCAAGGTTCAAGTGTAGGGATTATGAGAAGCGGCCTACAGTGGCAACGACAATGCCACAGGTCCATTGAAGAGTACAGCCCCTGAATATAGCTGTAATGACGGAATAATTCAACAAGTTGCACTGTAAACAAATGGATGAAATGGACTGATTCCACTTACTCAGACTTGTTCAATGCCAGGCGCGTCCAGTAACTCTCCAGAGGGGCGGTCACTACAGCATCAAACAGAACCTCTTGGATCAGTTGCCTGTCGCCTACAACACAGCAGCTAGTGAATTCTCTACCTGCTTGGCACATTCAGCTGAACAATAAAAAGACAGTTGGGGTATAAGGATGACTTTAGTGAAACAATCATGGAGACTATGAAGAAAGATAACTGACACACCGAAATAGTGATGTACAGCAGCAACATGGCAAATTCACTGGACTCACACTTCAGGCGAGGCTGTTGTCCAGTCATATAGAGTCGAAGTGCTTGGATCTGTGACAGATGTTGATGTTCACGGCGTTTGCTTGTGTCACAGTACACCCTGCAGCACACACAGGGTGGCATTAATCTGCCCGTGACGCATTTTAATATTTAGATCAAGAGCTGTGCTAATAAGTCTCTTGTGATGTCATGGTACTCACGCATACTCATTCACAAGCACAGGATTAAACCACCTGCATCTGTACAAAGACAGATCTACATAGAGGTACAACAACATAGAGAATAAAGCTGAAAAATCACAAAACAATCAAGGCATATAGACATAAGGGCTTTACCACTCATGTGCCAAAGAAACATCCGGGTGCTCCAGATCATGCCGCCCTAGCGGAATAAAACTCGATAGAGGTAACTTACATTATCCAACAACCTGGCTGACAGCATTCTCACAGTTCATTTCATTAACTTACTGCAATGTAATGACAAGAAGTACTAACACCATCACAGCAAAATGCTGTTTTCCAAATGAGGAAAGTTTTAATTGTATTTAAATCCAGAATAAGGGAATATTAAGCAGAAATAGTGGCTTTAAGTACAAAAATAATGTTACCCCCAGGTTGCCACATGATAAATGCTGAATGGGGGGGTTGGTTGAAAAGGTTGAGAAACACTAGCATAAATAATAATTTTCTTATTTTCTATCTTCAAGAATTCAGCAGCAAGAAATGGAAAGCACAAATAAGTTTATTATAGCAGTAATAATTGAGAGGTACATACCTGCATCCACTGTGACATTCCCACGAAAGTAGTATTTTCCATGACCTCTAGGAAGAGCCACACCTAAACTGAACATACAAGCAAACAAAACTGCTACTCAGTCTATTCAGACTCGCATTGAATAGTTTATCCTCAATGCGACAGACACTATAACCTAATGAAATAATACATATTTGTTATAAAACCACACATTTATGTTTCTTATTTAAAAATAAATAAATAAATAATTTTATATATATATATATATATATATATAGGATGTAGAACTCCTACCTGAAAGGTGTCCCTTTAATCTCGGTGTAGTAATAGTCATTGTGCATGAATAGGACACGTTTCTGGAAGAATAAGGTAACAAGGATGCCATTGCACCTGGACATGATGGGCTTGGAGACTGATGGGTACCTAAGTGATATCACTACCATGAGCTACATCACCCCTGAGAAAATAATCATTATAGAACTCATAATCACTCAATGGTTTTACCACTTCACTTCCCGCCACGCATCTTCTCAATCACTGCTAAGCATTACAGTAGTGAAATCAGCTGACCTATTCTGCTGACCAGTGCTCAAAGTGATAGAACACATTTCATTCTTGAATGAAATCTTGAGTTTCAGCTATTTATTGGGATAAAATCTGCTGTGTGCATACAAAATATGTACTGAAGCAGCTTGAAGATAAAATTGAATCACATTATAGTTTCGGCCCTCGGGTCTTACCCCCTTATCCATGGTCTTCTTTACCTCCATGGAGAAGGTTCCTGTCTTCCTGTTCACCATCGCATTGCGAAGCTAACACCAAGAGGCACATACACGTGCATAAAAATATACACAAAACATTAAGTACAATTGTAAAATATATAATAAATGTTAAACTGCGTAAAGAGAAATCCATCGTACGACATTGTCCTTATCCTCCCACTCCACCTCGGACAGATCCACGCTGCTGTAGCTAGGCTTCCTCCTCTTCCCATTTTGGTACTAGAGGGAATGCAGGATAGGGTTGAAGAAACTTGTACTTTTGCACAGCGATTCATTCATGATGAGACAGCGCTTACCAGTGGCCGCAGGTCTGGGTGGGTCAGGATGTATCCATTGTTGGTGACGGCAAAGACGTAGCCATGGATCCCCAGCTGGAAAGACAGCCAGAACAAAGCGATACCTGATATTTTACTCATCATCCATAAATTGCTTGATACCAAGTAATAGTTTTGTTGCTTAGCTAATCTTTCTTTTAAAGCAAGAGCTATAATTCTAAGATACTACAGCAGGACATTACACAGCACTTCAACCATTAACCTTCACATTATAAATCCCGGTATTGTAAAAAACAGTTTCTAGGCCATTTCTCGGCCATAATTATCATGCTACCTCTGGTGTGTTTTGATAATAAACTTTTAGTGTAAGTTACATGTTACAATAGACACACAGCTTCAACAGTTAGTGGCATATACTACTACAGGGAATAGTTATTTATATATATATATAAAATATGTGTGTGTGTGTGTGTGTGTCTGTGCTGTGAATCGAATGGCATGGGGTAACCGTGAATCTTGTCATTTGGTGTGCTTAGCACCTCGCTTTGGCTGCACCAAGCTCTGAAGTTTGTTACTAATGTATATTTTATACTTCTATATGCTAAACCTCATGATTAGCCTTTTAGAAAACATGGCAAATGCTATATTTCAATTCTGTATTCCAAAAATATCAAAGGTTGATGATAAATAAAAGACCAGGCCACTAGTTTACATAATCATAAAGACACAATAGTACCTTGTGCTTGGGAATAGTTTTTAGCAGTTCTTGGAGAGGAATATCAGTGCCAACCACACCTAGGAGGACACCCTTGTTTTTCTATAGATGAGAGAGTTATACTGTAGCAATCACACACACTGAAGGTTGAACCTCAAGCCTAAAAGGACATAAACTCACCGTCTCATTCTTTGTGCTGAAGACTGGCATGGCAACGGTTGTCATGAGAAATGGACTTTGCTTTTGGTCAGACTGTGGAAACAATCAGACAAAGCAATTCATCTCACATGAACAGAGCAGGGAATGAATAGGAACTAATGTCTCGATGGCAGTAACAAGAGGCCTGCCAAGAGAACTGGTTGTGGCAAACCAAGCTAGCAAAATTAAACTCCATCAACAATGGAGACTTTGGGAGGTGGAGAACACCTTCATTATGTAGCTTTATGAATATAGGGGAACACCAACAACATACAGCAGAATGAATATAGGGCTACACCCATAAGACAAGGAATCCTAGGGATTATCCAGCAGTTCATTCACTTCTAAATTTCAGACTCTTCGTGGAAGTGCCACCCCTCCCCCTACATCCTACACCCTCCTCCCAGAGATAAAAGGCAACGAGCTGGAAAATGATTAATGTATCTGCTCAGTGGCTGAAATACCGAGTGCATCGCAATTACAGGGTGAGCGGCGCTGAGAGGAAGTCAAGGGTAACAGAGGCAAGTCTCACACCTGCGAGGCCCTAAAAATTACCACTCAGTCCCAGGCTTTGCTCCCCTAGGGCTGAGTGGCCTGTTACCCAAGTCGTTGGGGAATCCGCTTCTGTACAGCATCATCCTGCTCCTCGTATCTGCTACTTGCAGTTAAGCTTCTAAAGAGGTTAGTCTAATACAGATATAATGTGTTCCAGAGGCGGTGCCTACGACTCAATACCAGTTTCTGTGTAAGCTACATCTGTCTACCTCACCCTGGAAACGTGGTGGTGGAGCATAATGAGTATGCACTTGGGGTAAAGACAATCTAAAGACATATCTAGAACATTAACAGTCAGCTCTTCCACAGAAAGAATCAGCTACTTGGGAATGAACTGCATAATTAGGTCTGCATTCCTCAGTAACTCCTCTTGTGTAAAGGAATACCACCTAGTATTCAAATAAAACTAATGCTTACTCTGTAACTCTGTTTTTTTGTGATCTTAAGAAGTGTAGTAAATGGCTGAATAGAAAATGAGAATTATAATATTTAAGTAGAAAAATGGTGTGAGAGGAAAAGCCTCAGGTCTGGCTTTAATGCTTTCCATAACGTGATAAGAACATTCATTGAAATAGTAAGAATGTGTATCTATAGCCTGGGAAAAACATTTATGGTCATTTTTTTTCTTCAGAATAAAATGGCACCTAAACTTGTAGGTATACCACCAGAAATTTCCTTCACACAGCAGTTTAGTCATAACAAGTTTCGTGGGACAGTTCTGAGGTCTAGTCACATTTTCACATCAGTATTACCCATGCATCTTTTAACCTCTTCCCCTAGACAGCATGGCAATCCATTGCAAAGCCCATACACACTCATACAATCAATCATAATAAAAGGGCAGTTTAGAGACAGCAGTCAGCCTAACCTGTCTTCATACTGCAGGAAGAAACCCCTACAAAATGGAGAGAACATGTAAAGTCCACACAGGACAGAGGCAGGATTCAAACCCACAACCCTGGAGGTATGAGTGTCACCCACCGATGCCCTGCACTCTCTTCATGTCAGCATTAAATATTTTAAAGGGTACAATTACCCTGAGGCCAGTTCCCTGTTTTAAAATGTGTGCAGTTTGCATATGTCAAGGTTACTGTGAAAAACAGTAATACGCTTATCAGGGACCTTTGATAACACTGCATCAGTCCTTCAGTACAATAGTGCAACTAGGGGCTCATTAGAAAAACACATATTAAATTAATTCTGCTAGTGATAATAGAGCAGTCGCTTTTTCCAGCAGAAAACATATATTACATACATTACAGGTTAGATACATGACAAAATGAGAATTACCTGAGCCTGTGGAAGCTACAGGAAAGGAGACAAAACAAATATTACCAATGAAATAATCTGCTATGAGCATTCAGTGTATACCTTATAAAGAAGGACACTTAAGTGACACTTTCTTAGTGACCTAGAAATAATGTTTCAGGAATGATGTTCTGATGTACTAACATGCTTTATTTTTGCAGCGTATCCCTTTGCATTTCTTCTGGCATTCAACATAATATTGTGACAAAGAGTAATTGTTAGCCTTTGAGAGAACTCCTCTTAACCCTATATCAGCCTGTACCTGTTTGCGGGACAGTGTGATGCGATGAACATGGATACAGTCACAGCAGTGTGTACTTTTACTCACAGTGCTGTCCATGTAGGCCTCAGTCCATATGGTGTCATGTTCATGATCAATGACTTTGGGTCTGCTGAGAACATGAAGGTAGCGCATCACATTCTCCTGGACATCAGCTAGGGTGCTGAGCTGGCTGAAGTAGCCTGATTAAAGACAGCACATTGATCTCTGTATGGTTAATCACCAGTGTGAATGATACCAAACCCAAAACTCAGAAACAGATATACCAAACAAATGCATTTCCAGGTTTGGGACATCTACCTTAAGTTAATCAGAAAACATTTTTCAGTCAAATGGTTTTTTATGTGTTTAATTTAAAGGTGAAATACAATTTGATTTATTGATTGTTTGAGTAAGTTGGGTAAAGCAATATCAGTTGAATAAATAGCTTTTCAAACATTTAAAAATCTGTGGAAAACCAGAGAAAAAAATTGTCACCCCCAATGTCATCTGTGTCAAATACTTGTGTTTCTGCACTTTTTGTTAGTAGACAAATAATGGTAGCTACAGTTTCCTCTCATTTTGTGATGAATATTAATAATATATGCAGCAACACTGTAAATAACAAATGCAAACAGCCACCAATGCACAGAATTATACGAAAGCATACAAAATAAGTGGTCTATTGATGACTAGCAGAACATGTCTTCTGGTATGAGTGTAGTCTGGGATGTTCTGGCCAGAGAATTTCAGTTCAACATCAGCACGTAGTTAATGATGCAGATGTACTAAATGGTCTGGTGACTGAGGGTCATGGGTGAATGCTGGTGCGATTGATATAAACAACACAATTATATTAACAATATAACATAATATAACATGAAGCACAGCAGAACTGGCACAAACAAGAGACACTGAATCCAAGTGCTTCTTCCCTAGAATAACCTTTTCTTCCTCTTTTCCTTTTACCTGGCATCAGCCAGTTCCTGTTAAACGTTAACCTTAAAGGGCCATGTACCTTCAAAGCACAAACCTTGACAAGCGTGACAGAAAGGTTCTCTGAGGTTTGCTGACGCTGTCAGGCTCTGGTGGCACCTCCCTGGCTGTCCCAAGGTGTAACACATTTATTTTGTGTGTGTTTTCTCAATCTACCTCACAATGCATTTTCAAATTGGAACCTATTCAGCTAGAATGCCAGCAAACAGTTTGTCAGCAAAGAGCTCCCAAAGGAGATTGACATCAGTACCAAATACAATTCTAATTTCCCTTCAGTCTCTAGAGAAACTCACTTCAGCTCATGCCAGTGCCTTCAACCAGCTTTACCTACTCAGTGTGTTTGTTTGTTTGCCCAGGATGCTGATATACACTTAGGTTTGGAAGCTGTACATAGTGAAATGGTTAAGGGGGTGGGTGCCTTCCCATGGTGCAGTGCAGTGCTGAGTGCTGAGGACATAACAAAGATCACACCTTTGTTAGCACAGGCCATCCACTTCAGGTTGTCAGCGAAAGCAGACTCCCGTCCAATCAGATAGGGGAATATACGGATCTGCAGGTGACAGCAGACACTCCTCATCTGAGGTTATCTACACTTGCGTAATAAAAGCACTTGCAGTATGCACAACAAATACTTGAATATTTATTAGTAATATCATAGGAACTTCAAATTTAACACATTCATTTAACACATAACATTTTAATTTCAAATAAAACTGAAAATTAAACTTCATTTCATTTATTATAAAGATTATGGCAAATATTAGTATTCAATGTTAAATAGTGTAAGTAAATTTGACAGCTTGTGCTTTTGTTTCAAATTAGTGAAACATTAAAACTTTATGTAATTTTCACCTGCAGTTATATGAAACAAATGTCAAAAAGGTAGTTCAAATAATTTACAAGACTGATATATGCAGTCACTATGGAACACTTTTTGTGACTAAATGAAAAAATAATTAAAACATTCGATCATTAAAATGTGAAATTATTAAAATGTGAACTGATTCATTTAAACTTGGAATATGAGCTGGAATAATTGAATGTCAGTGTCTATTTTCACATGCTTATAATATAATTCGTAGTGTCATTTATTTATTTCACGATTGCTGGTACATAACGCACCATGAAATAATGTCATCTGTCAGTCACCCATCAAAGTCGGTAGACGTAATTTTACGTCTGATTGGTTACATTACACTGAAAGTCATGACAAATCACTCCAGCTGTTCTGATGTGCGAACCAGAGACGTGTTGTGCTCTAAACTGCCCCTGCCATGGGTTGTCTCCCCTGACGTAATCGCTCTTTTTAAAGGCAATATCACTTCGCTTCTCCTGTGCGACAGAAGTGACCGCTCGTTGTAACTTCATTTTTCTTGCCTTAATCAGACTTTAAAAAAACTCACAGTACTTGTTTATTATAGTATTTTACAATCAAACCTTAAGTTTAGATTAACAATCTCCTGTGGAAATGTCGCAGGTGTGACAGTTATTTTTTCATTCAAATGAGACTGTAATGCTTTTATTTTCGACAACGCTTGTCTGTGCAAATACAGTTGTCACAAGAAATGATTCATTTACTTGAATAATATGTTTGACATGGTGAAGTCATTCTGCTTCAATATTTTCCCTATTCTATCTTCTTTTCATTTGGCGATTAACTTCACACTCTACACCGTCACACCTGGAAATGATATGGCATCAAACCGAACACAAAGTAATCAGAAGTCAGCAATTTTTCACTATTCACTGTAGCGATGATGTCAGGGGAGGCGATCCACGGCAGAGGGGCAGATTAGAGCACAACACCTGTCCCAGTTTTTATGCCATTAGAGAACCAACACCGAACTCTTGGTATGTGATACAGTGGGAAAGCACCTTTTAATTAAAGATAATGCAGAATTATGGAATGCTTGAGATTCCCTGAGGGAAAAGTAGGCCTGCTTGTTTTGATCCAGCTAATGTAATACAATGAATAAGAACCATAGTAATTTAGAAATGATAAATTATATTCATATAAATTATATAGGTTAATTCTGGGATTAGAGCTGGTGTTAAAATGCTTAAAATTTTGACTCTGCCTCACAATCCTTTCAGAGCTTGCCACAACCCATGAGTTGAAAGTTTTTGGCCTAGAAAATGCCAACAAGGCAGGTAACCCTAGCTGTTAAAAATACCAGATTTTACTTTTTTATAAACATACAGTATTGATGTAACTACATGCACATGTCAGTGTGCTACATGAATATTGTAAATCAATGCATTTATTGATAATTTATCACCAAAAATCAATGTCCTATCTCTTTGTATTTAATGTATTCATATGGCCTGCCAAGCACTTCCTGGAACTATTTGAAGTCTACAAGCACGATCAAGAATTTTAATCTTATTTTTATCTATCTTGGTGCAGTTTTATTTTCTCTACCAACTCCAGTCTGAACTATAGATATATAAACGCTAGTTCTGCCACGGAATGGTAAAGGTATAGGCTACTATCATTTTACCGCATTGTAGTGGTGCCTTTCAGTCAGATTTTGGCCTTGATGCATACTGGTTCGTGATTGGTTGGCTGTTATGAGGTAATTTCTTTAAAGTTTACATGAACATTATTTTTACTCAGATGATGCCCCTAGCGATTGCTCTTACTCTTAATAGACTAACATGATGTCTATGATATCTAATAAGAATTGCCCCAAACCAAAAGCAATTGATTTGAGTAGATCATGCCCTAAGTCCCACCTACCAGCTTTGATTGGAGACAGATTTATTTCATGCTGTGAGATATATAACCGATCATGATACAAAGAAATGACACAAGTTAATAATCATATTTAATTATTTATTATTTCAGAACATAATCAAAGTTTTAGTTAATTAACATTATAAGAAATCATTTCACATTTAATTATTTCAGATTTTAATTATTTCATTTACATTTAATTTTATCATATTTTCATTAGTTGTTTCATTTATGTTTTATTTCATTTCGTCACAAAAAGCATTCCATAAACAGCTCTAATAAGGATATTTTGTAATAATATCAGACATAATGCTCTGATCATCAGCTGCAAAATTGATCAGGTCAGACCCAAATGTCCCAAAGATGAAACCAACTAGATATAGCAGCTAATATGTGTGGGAAACACAAGCATCAGGCAGGGATGCTATGCTCACCTGTACATCCAGACAAGTCCCTTTGCTGGCCATTTTCGGTCACTTACCTTTCTGTCTGGCCAATTGTACTTTTCAAAAATGGTGTCATAGGTGTCTGTCGCACCATCAGTGACCAGCATAATGGCCTGACTGCAGAAACTTCCTCTCCCACTTTGATTGAACTGAAAATGGACAAAAAATGCATGAAAATGACATGCATATATAACGATAGTAAGCTTGATTGGATAACATCATTTGGAAATTAATGCAATATTTAAAAATAAAAAATATTTACATATAGGCTTTTGTCATTGTCAAAGCCCTTAATTATATAATGCTTAAATAAATAAATGCTTTGTTCTTTGTGTCAATATGGTATTCTACCATGCAATGAAACAAAGAAAGGGAATTAATACACCCTGTTTGGAGTTTTCCCTACTTTGTGAAATGTGCTTCCCAGAATAGGTGCCCTAGATAACAGTGAAGTTGGATGGATGGATGGATGGATGGATGGATGCACATACCTCTTTCAGGAGGGTGAATGCCTCAGTTAAAGCATTCCCCAGTAGGCCTGTGCCTTTTGCAAACAGCTTGTCTAGATGCTCCCGGAAATGCTGGTGAAGAAAAGAGTGTAAAAACGCATCACAAAGAAAATACCACAATCACGCCAATGCAGCATGCAAACACAAGCACTCTCGCTTTCTGTGTCCAAAATGAGCCATATGCATATTTATTGTAGAATGTGGTTATGAATAATAACAAATTAAAGTTATTCAAAGGTCTTTCTGATGCAGCCCTGGTGACTGGGGCTGAGGCAGCATTGTGACTGCTATAACGGGATGGTCTGATAATGTAGCAGAAGTTGGGATTTGATAGTTTGACTGCATGTAGATATATACTGTATATAATAACTAAATAGAGAATTATTTCTAGTATTAGTGCTTAAAATTAGAACTAATATTCATGCTAAACAGAAACGTGATTTATGGGACATTCTACCAGAAACCTACATTTTCACTTCTAAAAATCTTGGGGAGGAAAAAGATCATATTCTTGAATCTGACCACTGAGTCATACAGAGGATATATTAGTTTATGAGAAACATGTATTTTTATGCTTGAACAAGGTACATTTTGTGCACGTTTCACCTGTAAAATGTCAGGCCCTGTCAGAGACAACTTTATACATTTGTACAGAATGGTTTCCTATTGAATGTCTTTGACACAAATTGCATTTTCATAGCGAACACCTGATTGTACCAAACATGGCTAACATAAACAACTTTTCAGTGAACTGTAGCAGAGAGATAGCACAGAGTAACTACCAGGCACTCATACAGTTGTAACAAAACCATAGTGGTGAATATATATAATATATGGTGCTCCGGGAAAGTCTAGGGATGCTGGCTTAATTCAGTAAACATTTTGCAAATTTCTTGGTTTTATGACAAAATCATTACTTTATTCTTTTGTTTACACAAAGTATATGTCACAATAAAAACAACCAGTAGTTTTTAAGTAAAACATTCATTTCAAGTAGTAATAAATTGAAACCAAATTATAGCTCTAAAAGAGCTGTTCTGAGTTCAAAAGTTCATTGACAAGCAGACTCATTGGGGGCCTTTTATTTAATTACACCTATAACATAAAACATCAAACATTTGTGTTTGGTATCTGTTTGTGAGCCAGTGACTACAATTGCAATTAACAGGAAAATAGCAAGAAGCCAGTCAAAAAATGATACTTAATAAAAAGACATCATGTGGAAAATATGTAAAGATATATTAAACACTGCTTCTAAATGCACTTTCGTTATGAAAACAATGAATATGAAACATTTTTGCAGAATTAAGCGTCAAAGAATATGAGTATGCACGAACATACAGACACACATACACAGACACACACCTTCATATACACAGTTAAAAGAAGCAATTCAGTAATATTTTCTAAAATTGCCAAATTTTGCATCATAATGTCCTGTGTGACATGACTGGATTGGTGGTCTTGTGACAGGACTGACTATATATTTTTGGTCCTGCAGGAAAGTTTTGGTAAGCATTCATATTTCAATTTAATCATAATTATGAATTTAATGTTAATGTGATATCAGATTAATATGGTAAAGTTCATCCAAGGATATATACAGAGGCTCCGGATTTTACCATGTGTTTGACTTAAGATTTTTAAACTTCATTATGGTGCAATAGCCATGCACAGTCAGTAGTCCTCAAACTTTAAATTTTGATCTGTTCCCAGGTTAGCAATACGCGGTACACTACATTATACTGTTGCTAGGTGACGGCATCATCCACCCAGCCACGCTTCCAGTCTCTGTACTGATTGTAAACATCTCATACAGTGTTTAAGAATGACATTTTTTCTGTGTTTAAAAAATTCTCCCAAACCCATTATACATACTAAATGTCAAACTGTGTCCTATTCGGCTTATTTTCAATTTATGATGGGTTCATTGGAACGTAACAAGGGTTAGGTAATGTTTTATGTAAATAAGACTGGTCTGACTAAAAACATGGGCGTAGTGGTAAAATGCTATTTAGTCACAGATTTTTGCATATTTTTCACATTTTTAATAAACTGATGTGAATGACAACAACCTAAATTTGTTATGGTTTTTTTTCTAAGTAAGTTTTTTTATTCATAGCCAGAGCATGTGAGCGAAGTGGAGCGTGAGCGAGGAGCGGAACGGTCGAAATTTGGTCAGAGCGTGGAGCGGTTTTGTAATTAAAGCCGGAGCGGTTGAAAAAAAATGAGGAATTTAAAACGTGGGTACTTAGCCTCTATATTCTTTAGGCTATTACGCCCACTGATTCCTTTATTTTTAAACCTATTTTCGTGTGGAATGCAATTGCCAAACCTGTCCGTTGTTCTCTATATGCTGTTTAAATATTTTCTGTTCTGAGTGGCAATTTTGCCGTTGCTCATATTTCTTTATGATATAAGGCTTCTGTTTAAGGTGAGCATTAGAGCGAGCGTGGAGCGATTTGACTGGAAATTTTAGTGGAGCGAGGAGCGGTGTTGAGCGGAGCGACTAAATGCGAATTAGGGCGGAGGAGTGGGCGGAGGCAACAGTCTCCTGAGCGAGGAGCGGTGTTGAGCGGAGCGACTAAATGCGAATTAGGGCGGAGGAGCGGGCGGAGCCAACAGTCTCCTGAGCGAGGAGCGGTGTTGAGCGGAGCGACTAAATGCGAATTAGGGCGGAGGAGCGGGTGGAGCCAACAGTCTCCTGAGCGAGGAGCGGTGTTGAGCGGAGCGACTAAATGCGAATTAGGGCGGAGGAGCGGGCGGAGCCA
>JABFEB020000124.1:13216003-13229047 GCA_019775895.2 Stomatorhinus ivindoensis | reverse complement strand
TTGTGAAGTCTTAAAGCACTTATGTAAGTCGCTCTGGCTAAGGGCGTCTGCCAAATGCTGTAAATGTAAATGTAAATACTGACCTCATGTTTATTCATCATTAATGAATCGTGACATATTTTTTATCCCAAGCAGCTACTATATTTGTTCCTAAATCTGTTCATCCAATACATTTTTGTGAACTACTGAAAGAACTACTGATCCAAGTCACAGTTTTGCCATGTATGGTTCAGAACCCCACACCCAAAGTTGTTGGTAAAAGTTGTCGATTGGCAGCTGGGGAGATGGCGACGGTTAAACATTTTATGCTGCATTGGGGAATCACTCATCTTGCTCTTGATAGGAACCTCCACTGAAAAATTTTCAAGCTTTCAACTGATGTCACTCCTCATAACTGGAATCCCACAATGCATCACAACATAGTCCAACAAACTATATTTGTTATTTTCATGGAAGATAGTAACATTTCTTGACACAGGTCCATCTGCAAATTCAAGATACTCTCATATAATGTACAGATCACTTGCTATATATTATTTGGTTAATTGGCAGAGCCAACCTGCAGATACAGCAATGCTGGCAAGGTGAGGCCACCTGGACGAAGCTTGGCCATTGTCTGCTTCATCATCTTTTACATGATGCTTATATTCTTCATGACCTCCCTTCATGTTCAGGAATAAATCACAGATTAAATATCACTTTGAACTTTAGTGTAAGTTTATTCAATAGTAATCATTAGGAAATAAAATTTAGGTATTGATTCAAATCAGTTAAAGGCCAAAATTAAATGAAAAAATACAAAAAGAAATGCATACAAAATCTAGAGGGTACTAAACTGCTACGGAGGTTTCCAGAATAAAAACCTTAAAGAGCAAATATTTCAAGTAAAATAAATAAGAACAGGTCTTTCCATACTTTATATACTTTTCATTGTATATTTAAATACATCTTGTCAACTATTCTAGTAATATTAAACTGATTAAAGTGTTTAAATTAACATATAATTCTCTGTAAACTTAAATATTAAATATCATTGAGCTGCAAACTGGTTTTATCACAAGGAAAAAGACCAGTGCCACTTAATATTCTACCATATATCCCAGCATTGTAAAGTGACAAGAATGACAAATATAGATTCCACTAAACCATACACACAGCCACAGGAAAAGTACAAAATCGCCTCACCCTATTACATGTAGATCTGAAATTCATAGAAAATGAAACAATATCACTAAACAATTACTTGTGCAAAGACATACAGCTATGTGCTAATATTTAAATACCATTTTTATTCAGGAATCCCTGACATGAGGTAAAGTAACTTGGTTTTAGTCTTTAGTTTTAACATCATTTACACAAGTGTTTAGAAAATGCATATTTCTAGTTTCTCTGTAATTGCTACGTTACAGTACAATGTGCCTGGCCATGAGGGGTCATCTTAGATATCCGAGACACCAGTACACATTTCTCACAGACGATTCAGAGCCCTTTCAGCGTGCACCTCCTGGAGGACCCCAGTCGGGTTGGGTGGACCAGTTATACCCCCCTACCCCCGCCCCAGACCGCACACTTCCTCATGGAGAGTAGAACTGCCCGCACTGTGCTCGGCCAAGTTTGCATGCTGGTAAGTGTTGTTCTTTTAAAAGATAATTTTAAGTGATTGTTTCATCCCTTTTTTACAGTGCAAGAAAGGGAGGCTATAGGTTGGAACACCTTCGAAGTTAAAAGGTTTAAATCACTGATATGTTACCCTGCTCTTCTGGAGGTATATGTATAAGACTTCGTATGGAAAGAGTGGGGGCTAATTATTGCTTTAACTCTCCAACTTCCTGCCCCGTGCTGTAGCTGCGTCACCACCGATCAGCTCCACAGGATTTTTGAGCGTGCACTTAGTCTAGATGCTTTTAATAACTACATTATAAAATGCAAACGATTAAAAAGTTAAAACCGGACAGACCTGCAAATACAGTTTTGTTTACGATTAAATGAAAACAACTATTTAGAACGTGTCGTAATTGAAGAACGAGAAGTCGCTCGGAACTGATGTGGCCGGTAACGCAATGAATAATTTTTCCTTCGGGTAATAAGCGCATATCAAACCCAGGAACGTGATCTGCGACATGTTTTGTCATTGTGCGAATGACAGGGGCACAGTTCCTTTACCCTCCGAAAGCAGCATCGTCAGTCACAATAGAAGAATTTAACATCCAGATGTACCCCATGCACACAGGTTAACACAAGCTAAACAAAAGCCGGTCCCTTTTGCTTAGAAGGAGACCTATAAAAGTCAAACACAGCGGCGAATTAGCACACACACCTGAGTGCATTTTGAGTGGTGTGGCGGAGGTGCCGGGAGCGAACGTAGTTCTCAAACTCCTGCAGTGGGTATTTAAGACACGACTAGATGTTCGACGGTTCAGGTCTATCGACATAATAATTTTGCATATCTCGTGCGAGTGCATGTTCAGCTCGACACAACATCTTATAAAAGGTTGCGAGTAGATCGAGAATATAGTGGAGCTCAAAAGAAAAGGTAGATAAACATTGTTGTACAGTACCTCATAAAATAACATCAATCTATGCTTGTAATATATTAAGAACCGTATTGCTGTTCTTATGTAAGATACATAATTACAAAATATAGAACATCTCTACAAAGTCATCTGATGTAATATATTACAATTCATTTACAATATATCAACTGACTCTTTTAATATTCCAAAAGAACTGTCTGATAGTGCATAATTGCTTAATCATTTTTTTTCCAATGGGAATCTTTGTAACTGCAGACATCTTAGCCACCTTATCCGGAAAGTGATAATAAGCAGACAGTGATATATCTGTAAACGAGCATATAGTCATTTTTCATGTTAGCCACAATTTAATTCTGAAAGTAACTGGAGGATTCGGTTCACATCCACATGTGAGATATGCCTGTCTTTCTCTAGGATGAAAGCTGTTCCTGATATCATGCTTCCACATAGTGTGTCGGGGAAGCATTGCCTAAAGATGCTGCACTGAGCCCACATCTGCTTCCTTGGGGATTGAGACGGGTCCTCCTCCTGTTAGCTCCATTACCTTCAAGTGCCTTTTGTACTGCACTAGAAAAAGGCACTTCTTTTGTTAGTGAGCCGAGAGATTCAGAGTCTCTGTGTTTTGTTCTTTACAAGTGGACCCAATGCTACAAACTTGTAATGCATATCATTTCATCAGCTAAGTCTTCCTCATATTTCCCATGGAGATCTTGCTCCAGTTCCTCATCGCTGTAGCTGGCGGAGACATCCAAAACCTCATAGTCTCTCCGGCCCCGGATGGGGAACACGTCCCTGCCACCATTCAGCAGGTGGCTGGCAGCACTCTCCATTTCATCAATAGTCATCTCACAGGCATCTGCAATTTCGTGTTTCGTTGTGGCGACAAATTTCGGGTCTCTGGCATACCTACCCAGTCCCTCAGATATCAATACCTTCGGGGAAGAAAATGAAAACCAGTGTTACTAACAGGGCTACCTTTACTGTGTATAAGGCCCCATACCCTGGCAAGTGTCTAGTGGAATGGTAAAGGCCAGAAAACTGGTGCCCTTGGCTTGACTCACTGCTTCTACAAGGCTTGTGGCGCTTCCTCTCTTCTGGTAGTACTGGTTTCTGTACTCATGGGGGAGTTGCAGATGTGCTGGTGTATACGGCCTGTACTGGTAATCCGGGTCGTCTGCGTACCAGGAGCTATTGCGCACAAGGCCATTCTCCCGCCCAGCTCGCTCTACATGGATCAGGGGTGTATAGTAAGGAGAGAGATCCTTGCTAAGAGGTGTGGTTGGAGGTGTAGCCCAGGACCGTGTGGAGCGGGTTGGGGAGAGTATCTGGGCTCTGCTAGAGTCCAGACCAGCGACAGCCATGACCTGGTACCAAACAGGCGACAGAAAGAAAATGGACACGACATTTACATGTGAATAACGATGCTGTCCAGAAGCATTAGCACTTGATAAGCATGGTATGCCTACCTGATGTTGCATCAGATGAAGAGGCAACGCCGTGCGCTGACGTAAGCCGGGGGAATGGGGGATTTCATCCTGGCTGCCCTGTCTACGCAGGCACTCAAAATTGAAGGACGGCCTTCTGTGGCCTGAACACATCCACAGGAAGAACAATTAAATATATTATATGGCAGACATAAAGGGATGTGGACTCCAAAAGCAAGAGAAAATACAGGGCATAGTGAGTATCAGACACACGTTATGACCTCTAAAGTACAAGGATACCAAAGTACTACTGAGAAGGCTATGAAACCTCTTGAAGTTGTGCACTAAAAGTTTTATTGCCATCTCACTAATATAACAGGCAGGCATAAAGAACCCATTCTTGGAAAGATCTTAGAGCGACCTCCAGTGCTAGGGATAAAACTGATGGCAGAGCCTGTTAGATTGATAAATTGCCCCTGATCTGTTAGTCTCCATTTGCAGATTTTCTTTAGTACAGTTCAATGATGGATTTGCAAATATTTTTCAATCGTTTTCTATCTGTTTCTAGACATGGGCATCAGCAGATGTTCTTCTAAGGTCCTCTGACAGTGCACTGACCTTGGAATGATGCATTCTGTCTTTGCCTCTCATAATTACTTCAAAATTCAAGTAATTTGCTTCATACAACCCTGGGCCCTTAAAGCTACTCTTTATTAATTTGCAAATGATTTTCAAATGTTTTGGTGCACCAGAGGCAAATTATAATCAGTTAATGAAGTATTGAAAGTACTAAAATACTAATGAAGTCCACTGTGGAAAGAAATAGAAGCACTTATTTTGAATAAATAATCACCAAGTACAGTACAAATTTCTGAAAGCTGCCTAGTGTTAGACTGGTCCCCCATCCAGGGTGTACCCCAGCCTTGTGCCCTAAGCTGCGTGGGAAGGGCCCAGGCCCCGTGACCCTGATCAGGATAAGCTATTGAAAGAGCTCACCTTGAGGTGTGGGAGGAAGAAGCCGTCTCTTCGGGGACCTTTTGGAGTCATGGTAGACCGACTGTTCATCCTCATCATACTGACGCACATGACGATAATACCCTTTGGGCACGTCATAGTCCTGTTCTAGGTTATTAACCTTGTCGAGGTACTCCTTATATCCCTTCCTGCGAATATGTCAATAAAACAATATTAGTGTATACTCCCCATTTCTAAAAGCGCACATATTTCCTAAAGGAATGAGTCTTATTTTTTATATATTTCCCCATCAAAGTCTTCTGCCATCTGTAATTAAAGGTTCTCATTTGTTTTACATTTTTGGACCCAATATCACCCATGGGACATATTTTAATGGCCAACTGATTCTACCTGTCTGCGATCATAATGCCCTCCTCGTAAGGCTCCTCCCCACTGCAGTACTCCTCAGCGTCTTCATCTCCTCTACGAATTGTCGGCTGACAGCTATCCCCGGCAGGGGCTCTGGAGGGCGGCACAGAGGGAGTCAGGCCCTGTGACGGGTGTGTGTAGGAGGACTGCAATGCCAATGGAAATCGCACCTCCAGAAGGTGAGCAGTGTGAGCAACCTTAGCCGTACATCAGATGTACACTGACTTGCAGAGGGAAAACCGTCAGCAGAAAGCCACTTCCTCATTCTAAGATCTATTTCCAGGTTCTACAGACACAAATGTTTGCCAAGCTCTAGTGATTAGGGAGCGAGTTCACTGTAGTCCCTTCTAGCATCTATGTCTGCCTGTGTTGTAGATGGAGCATCTTTATGCTGCAGCAGACATACCTAATATAGGTCTCATAGTAGCGTGTCCTATTCCAGAAAGCAAAGAAACATTCAGGGGAAAGAAATTCAGATAAGTAGAGATGGAAAGGAAAAAGAGAAGAAGGTTTAACATATATATTTATTCAGTAACTCAGACATATGCAGAATTCATATATTTCAGGGAATGGTCGTTAGTGTATAGAAATGATAGTGTATAGATTGCAGCTCAGTGCTGTTACAGAATAGTGTGAGAGTCACAGATTCAGGATTTAGTTATGGGTGGATAGTATGTTGGCTGAAATAATTATCCTGAGTTTGCACAGTTACAGTTTGGATAGCAGTCCGCTTTCAGTTAGGAGAGGTAGTAGGGGGCACCACTCACAATTATACAACAGGTTATTGGTTAAAGTGTGTACTGCCATTTTACAAGTAATTACTTAAGCTTGTAGGTCTTTGGTACCTTTGGATGCTGGAGTTCTTGGGCTTGTCATAGTCGCCTGGGTAGTAGGGTCCCTTGTTTCCAGCGTAGCCATTTGCATGCTCATAGGGACCAATATGTTTCCCATTGGGCTGACTGGACACATTGGCATTGTTGAGGTTGAGGTTGGTAGACTTGTGATAGGAATGGCCATTTTGAGCCAGGGTCTGACCCATCCTGTCCAACCGGCCAACTGGTTGTTCCATGTTAGCATAGTGTGGGGGGGGGTGCACCTGCAGGGGGCGCTGTGTGGCATTGGTCTGATATGAGGGGTTTCTGGCATCTCCATTCATGTGATTGACATGATTTCCGAAAATTCCCCCATTTTGCTGTCAATAAAAGTCACATTAAACTGTGCAGCTGTGCAAAAGTAGACATACATTTTCAGTGAATTACATGTTAAAACATTTACTTTTTAAAGTTTATATGAGCAAAAAATATTTTTAAAAGCAGATTTAATGGCTTATGACATGCAAAATGAACTTCCTTGCACTGCTTTTTTATTTAAAAATGTTCCCCTGACATAACAATGAGTAACATCATAGGTGTTATTTGGCTTCCAGCCCTGCTTTCATTATGTTTACTGCTAACTCCTGTACATTCAGCTCGTGTTGGTCCTGCATCCAGATATTTTATTCCTAAAAACTTTGTGTAAACTGCTTTAAATGGACTAGCCTTTCCCAGTAAGCATGTTCTCACCAATCTTTATGCTATAAATATGAAGAATTACCCTATAAAAGCTTTATAGCAAATTGATCTAATCATTTACAATAAGCTTTCCTATAAGGGTTACCTTGTTGTTTAAATTGTTATAAACATAAATTATTACCCTATAAAACTCCTGGTCTTCCTCAGGAATAAAGTCTACAAGCTCCTCGTCTTGTAGGTCACATGATATCGCTCTTCGAATTTCAGGCCCGATATCATGCAGTGTGCGAAGACCGGCCTGCAACCGACAATAACATGTGGTGAGAAGCTGCAGGGCGATGCAGACCAGGCCAGCTCCTCCTGGCCTCCCACCCCAACAAAAAAGCTTGTTCACCAAGTCGAAGTCAACCAATGACATGCGAGTTACAACTATCCGCTACTGTCCTCAGGAGCCTTGTGGCTGAACTGCACTTAGCAGACAGTGAGGCAAGGGAAAGAAGCCACTGAAAGACAGACAGTCTATAAATGAGAGGCTCTGAGTGTATAAAATTCCCCGTGGATTCTCTGCAGTGTACAGACCTCTGCCGCTGCTACTTATATGAATATAAAACTGAGCCTCAAGCTAACTGCAGAAGAATGCAAATGTGTTGTGGAACTAATGGAATTTGACTTGCAGTTCAGACCTAAAATTAGATACTGCTGATCATCTCAAAATGATCATATAGGAGGTCTGAGCCAACTATGTACAGTACCAATTGAAAATTTGGACACAACAGAGAGGTTTATTTGTACAATTTTAGAATAATTATAAGACATCAAGATTACAATTGTATATTTAGAATTATGCACTGATCCCACCATTGGGCCCTTGAACATGACCCTTAGCCCCAATGGCTCCAGGGACTGGCTGACCTTACAGTCTCCACCATGCCAGGCGGCCTCCTGGGATGCTTTTCCAGCTGTACTGATGAACTTCATACACATTTTCTGAGCACTCACTGACTGTTCTTCACACTCTGGTCAAACTCATCCAAATCAATTTCTGTTGTGTTTAAGTCATGTGATGTGACATTATCATTGTCCTTTGTAGGTGGCTTGGTGTGTCCAAACTTTTGACGGGCACTGAAACTTATTGATCTTTAAAAAGGGAAGATGTTTCAATTGAGGGACACTAAAAATTGGAGTAAATCCTGGGTGAAATATTGATCTACTCTTCAGCTATATACTCCCATATCCACTGATTCTACCTGGGCAGACACTGCAAGAGGTGGCCACTAAATATGCAAGTGCAAGTAATACCAGTAATGTTTATGAATGCAGAGTAGAGACTAGCAGCAAAACAAGAGGCTGGTTAGTTTGAATGGGAGTGAAAACGGTGTTATGGCTTCATAATGGTCATGAGGAAAATGTGGGTCTTTATTTGTCCTGGAATCCACTGAGATACTGGGAGCACCATCTGACTGAATATGGATGTTATACAAATCCACACACCTGGGTAAATAATGCAAGGAAAGCTGCAGCTTTCTTCTCCAATTACAGAAAGGAGTGAATTGTATAGCACATATATTGAGCACAAGCGGTAAACACCAGGATGCCAAAACATCACTTCTGTCTGGAACACATACTTGAGTTCCTCTTTTATTGGAACTCTATTTGCACATAATCGCTTTTCTCTGGGCTTGAGAGTATCAATGTTGAGTGATGGCTACAGAAGCACACCCTGATACTGACTGTGAACTCCATTCCATGCCTAATACCAAGGAATTCCATTTGGATTACAGTGTAAACACGGAGCTGACCGTCTTTTAAGGGCCTCGATGCCTAAAGCAAATGATCCCACACCCCTCCAAGACCTACCACTACCAAGCACTCTGGAATGGGAGGATACACTGGGAGAAGGAGGGGTAGATGAGAACAAAAGTGCACCATGGGTAATGATGCACAGATAAAAAATGTAGGAGAAAGAGGATACGGTCTGCGGATGAAGCTTACCTGCAGGGCAACGGCCGTGCTGTTCTCAGCGCAGTGAAGACCCGGGAAGCCTCCATCTTTGCGTTTCTTGAATTTCCTAAAGTAGTCCTGTATCAGGAAGGTGGCATAGAACTTCCCCAGGGTCACCTCATCATCTGAACAAACAGACCACTGTCAGCATGGGGGCTCTCAGCCACCCTCAGGTTGCCTCAGAGCCGGCCAACTATCACTAAGGCTAAAGCATCCTCATGAGGGCCAGCCCCCCCAGGCTAGGTTACACATTTTAAAGTGACCACAGATGTGGAATTGGAAGGATTCCATCAAACAAAGTCTAGAAAATTCACAGCAAGCCCAGTTAAAGCCTGTATTCCATATAACTTTGAGAAGCCACTGCCTGTAAAGTCTGATGTGTCTGCGCATGCTTTGCAGGTTTTATACGACAAAATGGTGGGTAGGTTCGTTGATTGTAGGAGGATCAGTTCAGGTAACCTATATCACCAGGGAAACATGAGGATATCATACATCTTATTTTTGTATAAAAATATCAGCAATCACATGTTGATAGCAATGAACAATGAATCTTATTTTTTATTTCTTGTCTCTGGGGTGGATCAAGTAGAGATTTCAAAGATAATGTGTTGTGACCAAGTTATACCTGGACTTAACATGGTAAAAGACAGGACAAAGACTTTAGTAAAATACAGAAGACTAATTTAACCCTTGACCCCAAACAGTACTAGTGATGGAGTGCAAAACCGAAATGGGAGATGCTGGAGAGCCAGGGAATCTTTAGTCTTTAAATTTCACAAATAAGCTGTAGCTAATACGTTTGAAAGGTTTCATTGCCATTAGGTACAAGACATTTTTCATTTTAAATCTACTGCTTACTGACACATAGCAGTACAACTAACGAACACTGATTTCATAAGGATGACTAACTGTACAGTAGTCAGGTCTTTTGAGCAATGTAGCAATTTTCTCCATCAGCAGGGCCTGTTCCACTAAATTCTGCCTCTACCCTTCACAGGGCACATGCAAGCAAGCGGCGTGATCCCGGAGGAATCATTCTGAAGCAGGGTCCGTGTCGAGTCAGCAAACTCTTTGGGGAAAGGGGGTGCGAGAGAGGCGACACCAGTTCCATGCCACCACCCTAAAACAGAATTGCTTCAGAATATTCGGTAGGACCCCAGACTACGTACAAGGAGCAGAAGCTGCAGAAAAGCTCGAGCGAAAAGAGAGAAGGTTTAGTGTGAAGAGAACATGCAGTGCTGCTGAGGGCCATGCAAGCTGTCAGACATACGGACTTAGTCGTGAAATTATAGGTGCATCGTCATAACTATTGCTGTCTGTACAGCTAATACATTATCTATTATTCTGGAATGGGAGAATGTGAAATGTCTTTGGGTATAAATCGATATTTCACTGTAATTGTGCACCTTTTTTAATAAGAAGGTGTTGCATAACAGTCACAGAACTGAACGCTCGGTCCTGGTTCTTGGCTGCTAACAAACCTAAGAGCGCTGAGCAAAATCCCTTTAATCACCTACTAGAGCGAGGTCATGCTTGCACCTATAATGCCTTTATAGGTGGGAGGGTTTTTATTCAAGAATGTTGCAATTTGTAGATGTACAATGAAGCCCAGTTAGTAGAAAAGCACAGAAAGAGCAGTGTAATCAGCCTTTGAGGTCTAGGGGTCAGTTTGGGAGGGAGCATGACTGACCGCCTGCAGGAGGACACACTTGGTCCAGCAGCTTCATGTTCGTCCGTTTCCAGAGCTTCTTGATGATACTGCGGAGCTCCTCATTTGCCTGTTCCAGGGGACCTATCAGGTACAAGCAAACCTCTGTGTCAGATGACGGTGCCAGTACTGGGGCAGATCACTATCAGGCTCTCCCATATTCCACTGCAGCACAGGTGGAATAAGTACATTTGTGGCTCATGTTCAATCTTCATTGCAGTGCTTAATGTGCAGATGATAAGCATTTTGCACAAAAACCTAAGAGTAAATACAATAGATAGATAGGTAGGTTGGCAGACAGACAGATTTACAGACAGACAGGAAGATAGATAGAAGTTTCCTTGCCCTCAATCTTGATCTTCAAACCTGTACGGACCAAAGCGAAGAGCGTGGCATTGAACATGACAGTGCCGTCGCTGTTGAGTGGCATGTTCATGGCCACCAGTCTCTGAAACAGAATGTGGTTAATAACAGACAAGTAGAGCACTTACAGATGAGTGTACTATGCCAAATTGTCGTCAGCTTGAGTGCATGTTCTCACATGACGTGAACGTTTGTGGCCAACTCCAGTACTCGTATTTGCTTGTGTATGGGAATCTGTTTGCACACATGCGTCTGCATGCATGTGAGGACCTCAAATACCACCGAGGACGGAGCGCGAATAGATGGATGCATGCATTCATGTTTGCATATTCTTGTACCTTACAAGCCACCCTGTGAGGACACAGCTTGCCAAAGCCCAGGGGAGGTTGGATGCGACGCAGCAGAGTCACCAGATCCAGGTGCTTGATCCTGCCACTGGAAAGAGGAGTGAGGAGGTCACAAAGTCTCGGATATTCCATGCTATCCAGTCTATGCTGTGAGCTCACTGTTCACAAAGGAGGTCACAAAGTCTCGAATATTCCATGCTATCCAGTCTATGCTGTGAGATCACTGTTAGCTGCAGAAAAGTATGATTGATGGCACTGATACTCAAAGAAAATTTAATAATGACACTTCTCAAAATTCTCTTATCACCTTCCCCATCTTTCTCTCCATGACACACAGACATATATGTAAGTGAGAGAAATCTTGGCAATGAAGGGCAGCCACCTGCAACAGCATTCATACAGCTCGGGGTTAAGGGCTTTGCTTAAGGGTGCACAGACCTGTGACTATCCTAGTGAGGTCAGGCACGGAGTGGTGACATGCTGCCCCAAAATTCTGTTTCTATTTAGGGTACAAAAGCTTTTTAATACAAAATTGTGTACTGAACCTGCTCACACTTACATGGCCTCTGGGTCGTACTCGGACCATATCTTCTTAAATTCATCCAAGTGGTGAGGACCAAGAATGGACCAATCACGGGTCAAGTAGTCAAAGTTGTCCATGATGACGGCCACAAATAAATTTATAATCTTAAATAAAAAAAAACAAGTCTTAATGATGATGTTAACATTTGTGCATGTGAATGTATATGTATATATCTATGTGTTTGTGGGTAGGGTCATACCACGAAGGCACAAAGCATGTAGAAGGTGATGAAGTAGACTATGGCAACGTTGCTACCGCACGACCTCTCCTCCCCTGGATTGATGTCCGATTCTGGATCACACAGCCTCCCGGGCAGGCAGGCCAGCATGATATTCTGCCATGCCTCACCTGTGGCGCACCTGAGACACAAGGAGGCAGATCAGGGGAACCCAGGTTCAGTATAAACACTAACAAACTCAATTGTTTGTCATCCTTTGACGTGACCAGTGTTATTTCATTTTTACTTCAATTAGATGTAGTATCTTTAGCTAGCATCGATTGTAGTTGCACATGATTGGATAATGTTGAGCTAACCAGCTTCAAGCTTGTAATACATGAAACTATGTCTCTAAAGTCTATCTGTATACATGTTATATCTGTGCTGGGCTTGGGCAGCTTTTATCGTGGGGTAACATATACTGCTTAAATTAGGAAATGGTTTTCAGATTGTTAATACTAGTTTATAAAGTAACATATACTGCTGTGTAAACCCTGAACAGTATAAGAGTATGAAAAATTAGATCCTGCCCTAGCTTAATCTGGTGCCACATTTGTCTGAGGTAGGAAACAATATACCAATATATGTGCAATTTTTACATTGGATGCAAAAGAAAACAATTCTCAGTGCAAGTTGTACGGAGTGGTAGTGAAAGGAAAATAAGCACAATCCAGCTGGTTTTCAGTAGTCTAAGTTTTGTTTATGTTTTTGATTTTCTTTATTTAATTTCTATACACTGTTTTTTTATAATTGCAGATTGTCACGCCCTCAGGGGCGGGCCCAAGCAGGTGCCACAGAACCTTCCATGACCTACCTCCCCATATAGACTCGTTGCGAAGTATTGCGCTAATGATAAAAGCCTGTACCGAGCAACTCTCTGTCCTCCGTCGTCCCGACTGCCTGTTCCTTATCTGTATACCCGGTGTTATTCTCCTAACTCTCTCCCTTTCCTTCCCAGCCCGGATCCCGACCC
>JABFEB020000124.1:13196790-13215903 GCA_019775895.2 Stomatorhinus ivindoensis | reverse complement strand
TGCTTGTCTGGACATTAAAACCCTTCCTACTCACCCGCACATCTGGATCCTGGTTTCCTTGGGGAGCTTACCATAGCACCCGTGACACAGATGTCATATGCAAATATTTTGTTAGTGTCTAAATTTTGGTTTTATTTAAATTTTATTTAATGATGAATAAAGTTACTAAAAAGCCAATTGTGAATTAGCCTTGTGTAATATTTCGTATTATAGCCTTTACAAAAGATCACATGTTCAAATCAATTGCCTGGCCAAACAGCTTTACAAATGTTTCTTGCAGGAATCTGTCCATTCTATATGTATATTCTATATAAGGCAAACAAATTTATGTTTGTGATTTATGTATATGTACCCAGAAAATTAAGTGAAATTTTCACATAAATGTGGAAACTATGTATCAGACTACAACTGAACCTATTTCACTGACTGCAAGTATTGTGGATTTAGTCGACTAAACCTGAAGCGACTGAAGTCGATTTAAATATCCTGTAATTTTTGTCAACTAAATCTACACTAAAACTAAAATAAATGAGATGATTAAAGTATGACCTAAACTTAATAGCATTTTCATCAAAAGACTAAGGCTAAGACTAAATAAAAATATGCTGCCAAAATGATCACTGAATGTGACTGAAATCGGAATCTCCAGAAGGCAAACAGTGAGCCTGATTCAGATGCATCCGAAAGTCACCGACCTGAAGAGCAGTAGTACGGCCTGGGGAAAGGTTTGAAAGTTGTTGTTGCGGTTGATGCTTGTGTTGTCCACCATGGCAATCTTCCCAAACATCTGGAGAACACACAGTATCACTGAAACACTTTCAAGTTCCAACTATGTCCTGTCTGTTCTATATTTTGGTACTGAAAGCAGAATGTACCTGCATTCCAATTACAGCATAGATGAAGAAAACCATCACGATCAGGAGAGCAACCCATGGCAGAGCCTGCGAGATGGAGACACATACGTTTGCAAACTAAGTTAGCAACAATGCAAACTGGGGCTATACATGGACTCAGTGTCCAGAAGCCATAATGAAGAAAGTTTGCATCCTATATATGGAGTTTAATAAATCCAGAGACAGTCACACCCAGAATGCTTCCTGTAATGTCAATGGTAGGGCTGTGTTTCACCTGAAATGACTTGATGAAGGTCCACAGAAGGGTTCGAATGCCTTCACCCCTGTTTAGTAACTTGACCAGCCTCATAACGCGGAAGAGACGGAAAAAAGAGATTGAAAAAGCGCCACCTTCCTCTGGATTCTGTGAAGAAGATGACAGCATTAGTACACAGACAAGAGGCAGTCACCTGAGTGCATGCGCAGAACGTTGGCAGTGCAGAGAAGACAGCAGGAGGCACTGACATAGTCATATTACTCCTGCCATCTCCAGTAGACCAAACCAAAGGGTGTTTCTCATATTATGCTGAGTGATTTCACTGTTGGGCCTTGCTTGCCTGCTTTCTGAACTACACATCTGATAGATAAATAGATGTAAATGTAAAATACTGGCTTTTCATCCAGTAGCTGAAAACACTGCCAGACGTCGTGCTCATACAGTGGGGGGCAGAGGGAAAGGAAAGCGGAAAGCATGTTTGGCCCCTGGGCATATGGCGCGCCATAGCCCGGCCTCAGCATTGCTTCCTCTGTCCGGAGCAACACATGCGGCTCCAGGATCATGCAGCCAGCAGGTGGAGTTCTCCACACTGCTGACCGACGGGACGGAGTGACAGCGCTGTGCGGGACACCCTGCTTCAGACCCCCAAAACACAACTGAACCCCAAACATGGAAAGTAAAGATCAAACAGAAATACAAAGGAGACAAAAGAACAACCCAAACAAACCAAATGAAAAATGAGTGAAGATTTTAGGGAACAGATTCCAGAGTAAAGTAATTAACAAATGAAAAAAGAAAGCAAAGTCGAAGCAGGGCTGGAGCCCACTAGGGGGCGGTGCATCTTACCCCAGCATCGTTCACCTGGGGAGCCTCTGTGGGCTTTAAAATTAAAGAGCTGTATTAATTTCTCAAACACAACTTCTAGCATCTCTAGCCACTATAACTGGACGTCCTTAATTGTTTACAAAACAATAGTAACGCAATTCTTAGCGTTAGTGTCCAGACATATGTGCAAACACAACAACTCTGTGGTGGGTTTCTGTGACATTAACGACTAGACATCTGTCATAAAACAAAACATTGTCACAACATCTCTTTAAAGTTAATGACAGGACTAAGACGGCAAAGGACACCCCTCAATCTGCAAGGCTTCTATATGCACCCTTTCAGTGTACATAATGTTCCATATATGTCTATATTACATTTCAATTGACTGTCCATCTCTGTCAAATTTTTACAGCTGTCAATCTCTAGATTTCTTCTTCGGTACCAAGCACAAGATCATCTCAACGTTAGGCCTAAATGTATCTACTGAATATACAGTGAGAATGCAGATTGATTGTCTTCTTCTGCCATCAGGAACTGAATACCCGCAGCATAATTCAGAAATCTCCGAGATGGCAAGAGAACCGCAGGATGGTGACACCTCGTTGCCAAACTCCTCAGTGACCATTGTGTTGTGTGGTGGTAATATTTACTGCACTTTGGATAATAAGGGCTGCTCTTATCATAGCACATGTGAAGTGCCACAGAACACTGGGCAAGACAAAGACTGTAAACAGACATAAGAATGCGGTAAAACACAAAGCCAGATATGGCTGGTAGACCCTAAGGGTCTTCCCATCACCGAGGAGGTATGGAGACTCCAGCCTAATTCAGCTGCCTGTCTCACTCCCCTATGGGATGGAACGGGAATGAATACAAAGTAAAACATGAATGGGTTCCATTCAGGTTCAGACAGATCCTTTGGCAAACTGGCTGTAGCATTGATGGGACATGCGTCCAGCACCTCAAACACTTTAGGCAAGACAATTGGTAACAGGGAGAGCTTTCGGCTTTTTTATCGCATCACAGCAATGCATGCAGTCATAGGACAGGTCCGCTTAGACTAGAAGAAAGGCTTAGAAGCAAAGGAAAAGTAAAGCAAGATGGGAAGAGTGAATGAAAAAGGTCAAGTTGGGAGAAATAATAAAGAAAAGAGAAGCTGTGTGCTGACAGAGCTGAAGACAGGACCATGCACCTGACTGAGATCTACACACCTGAGGTGAACACACCTGCTCCCTACACTCGAGCTCCTCACTGAGCTAAACCAGCTAATGGCAGAAAACAGAGCACAGACAAGCATTCCCATTAAAACAGAGAAACCGCAACGACCTATCACTGTAGGGTGCTTTACCAGGTCCGTAGCAATCCTCTACAGAGGGATCTGTGGACAGGAGCTGGTCAGACACAAGGACCAGCGTGTGCAATAGTCTAGTCATTCCCTCACCAGATGATTTTCTGCAAATCTTAAGCTGCTCTGACACCAAGCACACCCTTGGCCAGGGAGAATTCTTTATTGTGAACACCAGATACTGTCATGTGAGTGGGTAGTTGTGTTTTTAACCAGCAGCTAAAGTCACAGCTAATTATTCTGCATGGAATTACTGGCTGACTGTGAATCGGTGAGTAGTTATTTTCTGCCTGATAAGACATGCGAGCAGCTCTGAGCTCCAGAGGCATTTTGACCAAAATGAGAGCGGGTTAGGGTTAGGGTTATGTGAGCGATGGCAGCAAAGTCAACATACTGAACACAGACGGTAGTGCAGGACTGACCAAATGTTCTTTGGGTCCGAGAAAAAACTGTGCATGGGGGTCAGCGTGGTGGGATGACATAAGATGAATATTAGGGTGGGGGGTGGCTCGACTGGCATTCAACAGCACACAGGGGAGTAGGGCAGACATGCAGATAGGTCAAAGGGCAGGAAATAGACCAAACCCCCAAGTATAAGGATTCACACTCAATGCTGCCGCCACAGATACTAAATTACTAGACTGGAAATTGGATGTTTGTGACACAAAGTGGCACAGCTAGACTGTTATATCTAGTAATTTTGTATCTATAACTCATATAAGACATTAAAAATATGAGCAGAACTGTGAAGCACAAATAGGCATTTAGGTATGGTATTTGGCTCACAGTTGTTCATCTTAGGAGCCTTGCCATATGGATTTAGTGGTTCAAATAAGGCAAGAATTGGCCTTCTGAATAAAATGAGTATGAAAGGCGTTGTAAAAATGACTTAGTAATTTAAACACGAACACACAAAGAATACACACCACTGCAGCTCAGAAAGCAATCTACAGAGAAAGGCACTTCAATCAGAGGCACTATCCTGGACCTGATTATAGTTCAAAGCTAAGCTGTGACCTGTTAATTTAGTATTTTGTTGTCTAAGAAATTACTTTTTAAATTTTTATTTATATATTTAAGAAATCACACTTGTACTCTGGAATGGTACATAACATCTGTGAAAGGCAGTTAAAGTAATCAAATATAATTAGTTGATTAATTAAACACTAATGAACAAAGTGTACCAGAATAAACTGAGAACTCTGGACAAACCACTGGCTGTGAAATAATAATCATTTACAGTTCCAGCCAGCATGTCAATTCTGTTAACAATATGAATCAATGTGCAGGTTTACATCCCTCACAGTGAGTCATTGTTTTTCCTTAGCTGTAGTTCATGTCAGCTGACCAGATTGTAAATTTGATGATATGTACAGTAACTCACACCTTGTGGAATTTATTTTAGTTTAGGGTTGCTCGGGAAAAAAGAATAGTTTAAATGTTGTTTATGTGTCTATAGCATAAATGTTTTATAAAAACGCAGCCCAAACAGCACAGAGTGGACACACAGGTAGAGAGATTCTGATACAATTATACTTGCCTCTTTAAATTTCTAGGGAAAAGATTTGGTGAGAACAATGATTAGACAGATTGGGAGACACACAGACTCAAAGAGCACTTACAAATGCATTGAATTTGGGACAATCTAACACACAACAGACAATGTTACACACAAATGTTACATACAAATATAACAAGTGGATACACAACACAAAACAATAGCTGTAGTTTAATATTATTCAAGTAACACTTGGAAACACTAAATTTAAAGTGCTTCATGCAGATCTGTCTCTTAAAATGTTGTTATGAGTCTGTATTTTTGTGTCTTTGAATGAAGGAGTGCTTTGGTTATCATAGATTTGAGGTAGTGCATTTCCAGCTAGGTGACTCACTGCATGTGTATGCATGTATATGCACATTCTTGCATATCAAGTAAAGACAGATGAAATAAATACATTTTATGGTCACCATAAACTATTTTTACCAGTACAAAACACAAAAATAAGTAAACAGTTATCTTGCAATAAATAAATGTTTATTTTGAAGTCTGTCACTATATATCTTTCTGGATTATTAAGGGGTTAGGTTGTAAAATGTGAAGTGATTTGTTTGCTTAGGAAAAAATGGTAAATGAACGGTAATATATCGATAACAGTATGGGGGTAAAGGGAAGCTGAATTGAACTAAACTGATTCAGGACTCTGAAGGTGGGATTATTGCAAGACATTGTGAGAGTAACGGAGAAAAAGCTGTGAAGACGGGTACTTACATTGACTTCAGTGATAGCGATATCAACAACGCTACCCACTACAATTAAGGCATCAAAAGTGTTCCATGCATCAGTGAAATAGTGCTGTGTCCAAGAGGAGGGAAGAGAAGAAGGGACAAGAAGAAAGAAAAGAGGAGAGGAAAAGGAAGTTAAATCTGGTGATTCCAAGAATTCCCTTGGAATTGCACCAGTAGAGGACAGGCATGTGAGGGCCCTTTCCGGTTTGCCATATGCCACCGGCTTGTCAAAGGAGGCAGTGTCACATGGTAGAGGGACCAGAAAGACAGCTCACACCTAGTCTGATTTCTGATCGGAACCAAGAGGGCAGTAAGTGACAGAACTGAGGTTTCCCTGTGGGCAAAGCCTCCAGCGAGCCCTGAGAGACAGAAGATAACTGAAGGACAACAGCTCAGTAAAGCACAGGTCCAGCGGTTTACTCCAGGAGTGCAAGAGACAGTTGACAGCGGCTTCAAGCCATGCGATACTCACATCCATCTGGCCGAGGGTAATGTCTACAAGGCTCCCAACCACCACTAGGGCATCAAACACATTCCACGCTTCCCCAAAATAACCCTGTGTAATGTAGGAAGTGGTGGCAGCAACAGACCAAATAGGAAGTGTGAGTCACAGGGGTTGTCAAAATGTTTCCAAGCACACAGCGAAAAGACAGAGAAAGGAGCACCCAAAAGTGAACAGAAAATTTGGCCTTCTATGGCGAAGAGTGCCTTTACTGATCTGGGACCCTGGCAGGGGATGGGGAGTTCATAATCAACATATCAATGGCTACTCCTATCGTGCCGAAGTTGCTCAAAAGTTTTTAAATGGGTCCAGGTGGCAGGTAAGGTAATTATCCAGAGTTCATTAGGTTAGACATTATAGGGACATTGTAGGAACATGCACGTAATTCTAGGAAGGGGCACGGCATGCGAAAAGTTTCACACTAAAGAGGTCATTCACGGAAAACACAGACTAACCATACATATCAAGGTGAGGTTTTTGCCTGTAATGAGTGCATTTGTTCAGATGAGTTGTGATATGGTTTTATGGAAGAAACATCTGGGCATAACCAGGGAAGTTTGGGGATTATCGGTTGCTGCTGTCCTGCAGTCTCAGCTGAAAATGCTCTCACAAAGGCAAACGCACATACACAGCACACCCCAGACTCTTCCACTGCACTGCATCAACTTACAAGTGTTCGTTCCTTCTTTGGCACAAAGAGCTGTGACAAGATGTTACAAACTTTTTAAAGCTTACATCACTGGCGAATATGAGTCCAATATCTTTATCTTAACTAGGGCCTTTAATTATGCCAGCTAGTTGTAACGGTGTCATGGTATTTATGCATTGTCCAGTTTAACGCAAATGCGACATGAGACATTTCTGCATTATGAAATCATTTGTAGGGATAAAATGATTTGCAGTTGTCCTTTCAGGTGAGACATCATGTAACATACCTGAGGTTTATAGGCGATGATTTTAATGACCATCTCTACAGTGAAGACGGTGGTGAAGATCATGTTCAGGATGTCCATGACATGACTGAATTCCTCTGACTGGCCATAGTGCTGGAGAGAGAACAGACAGATTCCCAAGACTGATGGAAAAGCACAGGAAACAATGAAGATCTGCAGCTAAAACATCCCTGAACAACTCTACCCTTCGACACTACCCAGTTACCGAAATGCGGTTAAGACGGAAGGACTAGAACTCCAGTGAACTGGGCTAAAGCGACTAACTCTTGCGCTGACTGGCTGATGCAAATGTGCAAGACTTCTGTATCAAGAGCGCTGCAAAGGAAAGCAGATCTCACCTGCACAGCCAGGGATACTGTGTTGAGTAGGATGAGTACGAACATGGCATACTCAAAGACTTCTGAGTTGACCGCATACCAGAACTTATACTGGTATGGATTTTTAGGAATAAAAAAGGGTAGGGGAGTAGCCTTTAGGGCAAATTCCACACATTGACGCTGTGGTAGGATAAAAAAAAATCATTAACCATCTAACACAGGTATGTACACAACTATAAAAGCTTCCAAGATGGTTATATGACTCACAAAACAAGCACATTAGGTCCAATATAGTCACCTAACATTTCCCACAGTATGTATTAATTACTTTCCTCTTTATTGTGACTGTTAGCATTAATCAAAATGAATGTTAATACTGGCTACTACTGCCTTTTCATTTGATATTAGTGACATCAGCCATATTTACATGCATTAAGAGAAACTATGACATGGCGCTAACTTGTCAAGAAATGGTTACGCAAACCTGGGCACATAATCAGAGTCTGACCTGGTTTTTGTCCAGCTCACAGTTTTCATATTCTTTTTCACCCTGTTCCTGGAAGGTGACAATGACGAAACCCACAAAGATGTTCATCATGAAGAAGGCAATGATGATGATGTAGATGATGAAGAAGATGGAGATTTCCACACGGTAATTGAATTTTGGGCCCCTATTCTCCTGGTAGGAATCGATGGCCTTGTAGAGCAAACTGAAAGGAGGCAGGCACACAATAACACACTTGACCAGCAGAGGGCAGCAGAGACCTAAGGTCTGTAGAGCAACAGCTCCCTGGCATCCACACGATTTATGTATTTATTGATATAACACTACGGTGTGTGCCAATCAAATATCACTGTAAATATGTAAATATAGTAAGTATATGCATGCATCACATATGTACATGCATGTCGGACCTGTGTGTTTATGTAAGTGTATTTCAAACTAATCCTTACTCTGGCCAACCCTCGAAGGTGGACACAGTGAAGAGTGCCATCATGGCCATCAAGACGTTGTCAAAGTTGAAGTCGCCGTTGACCCACTGCCTCTGGCGAACTAACGGCTTGCTCAACTCCTCATCCTTGTACATAATGAAGGTTCCCCTGTGAAGAGGCAGTCTTATAGCTGAGCCCACTGCAAGCCAGACTTAGCAACTACTGACATCTGTAATGCTATTGGATGCTAATGACTATCAAGGCCCATACCATGAGGCTGTCAGACTTACTTGCACTCCTCTGGAGTTGTCTTTGTCTCATCTGTGCAACTGAAGAATTTTCCCTGTAAGATACAGTAAGTTGATGCCAAACTTGTGGCTTTGTCCCCAAACAAAGCCTCATAGATGACTATCAGGGCAAAACAAGCTTTATATACTGACTGTGACCTTGCACTGACCTTGAAGAGCTGCACTCCAATGCAGGCAAACATGAATTGCAGCAGCGTGGTAACTATCATGATGTTGCCAATAGTCTTGATGGCCACAAACACACATTGAACCACATTCTGCAAATTGAGACAGGCAAGAGACTTGATTAGGGGTGTGCTGGTAAAGAGATCTGTGGCTCTGCGGGCTAGCTCTAAGATCTGAAGGTGACTGGTTCAAATCCTGTGACAGAATTGTCACATCATCAATTTGCGATTGATTAATATGCCTAAACCTGAAAAACCCGTACAATGACAAAGTATTATTTGATCAAGGAATTGGCTTTGAAATGAGACTTGCAGGTCTCCTGTGAATTCCTTGCCATAATTTGGTGGACCATAAAGGCACTTGGATCACTGTATGCTCTGTGTGCCTAAGGATGGGGAGCTCATGCCTTGAGGCCCTTGGCTCTGTTGATGGCTCGCAGCGGCCGGAGCACTCGCATGATACGCAGAATCTTCAACCCCGACACTGCAGAAGTCCTGCCAACCATACACTGTATCAAATGCAGGAAAGGGAAATGGCCATTCACAGTCCACAGCAGTGTCGCTCAAAGGTCCATCAGATCATTTAGAGTGATCTGATTTACAATTGTCAAAGCTTTTCCTGTTTCTGAAGTATGGCAGCTCTTTGCACCTTCATATTACTGGATCTGTGCAAATTTATGGAGAGGTCATGGTACAAGAGATACTTACTGGAACATGAAAGATATCAGTGACACTCCTACAACAAGAATGTCTAAAAGATTGAAAGGGCTTCTGCAGAAAGCACCTTCATGAAGGAAAGCCCCAAAGGTCGTCATCTGTGGATTAAGGACACAAATATAAGAATCCAGTGTGTCTCAGTTAGTGCATGGTCCAACAAAAGTCCCCTAATGATATAAGCTATTTCACAGCCTCTTCCAGACATAAAATGGCATAGTTCATCCAGTGTAAAATTTTTAAATCTCAGCTTGGAGCTACACTGCAAAGGATACCCACTGTTCCCTCTGAGCTGCTGAATCTGGGCTTCAATTAATATGAATGTGTTACTGAGTTATTTATTTTGCCATGTGCTATTCCAAGAAAAAAAAATGGCTATGGGGCATGTGATTTGTGGCTAAGCTAACGTTATGACACTGAAACAATACCAATTCATGAACTAATTACTGTCTTGGCATTCTAAGTGCGTTTTAAGCACACTCTGGTCTTGGGGCAGTTAAAAAAGCTAATGATTGGTGTCACACCTCAAACACAGCAGGCAAAGAACAGACAGTGAAATAAACAACAGAAAAAGTCACCAAGTGGATATACGCAACGTGAGCAGCAGAATCTCTTCAGTAACTCAAAGGGTCATCCTCGATGATACACACATCTCTACTAAGGAGGCTTTGCTGCCCAGTGCTGTTAGGGATGTAGTCCATTTAAATCCAATTACCAGTGTGTAAAAAGCAAGAAAGCCCATGCTGTAACCATAAAGGTAGACAGCGGTGAGCCCTCTCTTTTACAGCTACATGGATAAGTGTAAAAAAACTCTACAGTCTGGTCTTAGAACATTCAGCAATAACATTCAGGCCAGAGTGCAGCCAAAGAGATTTTTTTAACCGTGGTCTGTTACTTCCCTCTAAGAAGAGTTTTTACATATAGATTTTTTTCGCCCTGCAATAGTGTATCTATGGTTTCAAAACGTATGACATCAGTTCCAACAAGAATCCCTGACAATGGCCTGGCAGACCATACAACTTTTGTGCCAAGCACTGTGCCAGGAGGGGGCGCTGATGTACTGAATTAAAAGAGGTGCCACGGCAAGTGAGAAAACAAGCGAAGTTCCAATGAGAGGCAGGTGACATGAAGGGCTATGTAGCATGGCTCTCATTGTGAAAAACGGTTACCTTCAGCATGATTTCAAACGTAAACACACTAGTGAAGACATAATCAGCATAGCCTATGATCTGGAAGGCAATCAGATAGTTAAATGGTTACTACACAAGCACTGGGATCACAAGACAGAAACAGGGAAAGAGCATTTACCTTCAACAGGATCTCAACAGTAAAGATTGCCGTGAAGGCATAATCAAGGTAACCAAGTATCTGAAAAAGCAACACACACATTTCGCAAAAGTCCAGAGAAGACGTTACAGGAAATGTCCCTCTGATGGAAACAGAGTGTCTGTAAGAATATTTTAACATGAAAGTGATTGCACTACAGTACTGGAACGATAAATAAAAATCCCAATTCCATCCTCTCTCTGCATTGGCTTCACCCAGCCTGGGGCCACCATCCTTAACTCAAATAACACATAGATGGTGTTTAGAGAACTATCAATCCAAAAAAGGGTAATCTTGATTTATTAAAACATGATAAGAGAAAAAGAAAATCAAGATAACAGGTATAGTATGCATTATGATATCTAAAAGCAAAAAAGGTATTCCATAGCAAAAAGATTGCTAACATGCAGGAATATATTTTTCTGTAGTATACTGGTACTCTTTAGAGAAATCATTTACATTAGAGAAGCTGTTTGTCATTTTTGGGCATTAGTGGTATTTTAATAAGAAACATTTTCACATTAAAGCAGTTACTCTGTAATGTATAATTACAGTGAAAACGTGAGGATTCTAACACTGGAAAGGAGAATATCAGAGTACTCACAATGTTCCTCCCAGAGTGGCTGCGGATAGGATCTTCAGCTGCCAGGGAGGCCGAGCTCAGCATGATGAAGACGAGGATGATGTTGGTGAAGAGAGGGTGATTGATGAGCGTGTGGCACGCCACCCGAATCCTGACCACCAAACGAGTGTCACCATTAGAGGATAAATTTCAATAAATGGATCAGAGGAACATTAATGCAATCAACTTAGTATCATAATATTTAAAAATAGCATAGTAACTGAAATGTTATTGGGTTGCTCTGCTGTAATATCCGTTAACTTTTGATTGCTCCAGCAAAATACCCAGATTAAAAAAATTTTACATTTGTAAAAAATTGCTTTAATTTGTAAAAATTTGTAAAAAGCAAAAGTTGGTTTCCAGAGAGAAAGGTCATCCAGGCATTAAAAAAATAATGAAAAAATGTAAGACCTGTATCGGTAAAGAACCAGTCATATCACATTAATTGGGTATTAATAAAATGCTTGCTCCGTACAAGACTATTGTGATTGTCTTTAATGGTGAATTACTAAATTGAATGAATATGAATCATATACAATTAGTAAAAAATAGAAAACCCAAATTACATCACAAGTAAGGTGCTGAGCATCAAAACAAACACTGCGTAATCCCATATTTGCTGATAACTAAACAAACCCCCATATCAAACAATGATATACAAAAGCTCAGTACTCTGTAAGAAACTGACATGGTGCCATAACTCTACCAAGGTAGCAGCAGCAGTGAATCGCTTTTATGGCTACAGGGTGGTAGTCAGTTCTCGTTTGCAATATAACTCATCTACAGTTTCTATTACCAGCCAAAGGTGGTCTTGTATGAAAAGCAAATCACTGTACAGTACAATCCCATTATAATGGACTTTAAGGGAATAAATAAAGTCATTTACATCCGGAGTTGCTGTATGCCCGGGACACACCTACATGACACCATTTACTCATGTCACACCCCAGCAGACACACTTGTGGTATAGATTATTATATTGTACATGTAGTAATTCAACTTTACCTGACTGTTAGAAGTATATATGGCCTGTACAGTACATGTTCAACCACTTACAGTAGTAATCTTGACCTCACTGCTTACTGCATCCCTCGAGCTGCAAGCATCATCTGCTGATGCACAGCGTGCCTGGTGATGGACGGCCACACTGACCAATCAGTGTTGCCTGCTGTTACGCCATGCCTATTTATAGAGTGTGACTATTAATAATCCAGACTACATATCTGCATTGGATATCACTGGCACGCCATGCATCTTGTAGGCGGAGCCTGCATGTCCATTATTGCTGAACAAAACTACAGCTAAAAGCAGCCATGGGGTTGTCTGTTATAAGTGAAATTAAGTTATATGCGAGTCCGCTATATCTGATGCTTTTTCTGCATGTTCGTAAAGGCGGACGGCCGGGACCAGCGGACCTCATCGGTTATAGACGATATTCCGTTATAAGCAAGTCCATTATAATGGAATTATATTGTATTTAAATTTCCAAAGAGGGTAAAGACTAGTTTGTAAGGTTGCCTTACAAATGGTTAAGTGAAATATCACCAAACTGGGTAAATATAAAGAGAAGGCACTGAAGGAACACTAGGTGGCACTGTAGGCTCACATCTCAAGGGGTGAGGGTTCGAATCCCACCCCTGTGTGTGTGTGTGTGTGGGTATGTGGAGTTTGCATGTATTTCCTGTGTTGTGCAGCTTACCACTTGGTTCTAAAGTTTCCTCCCATAGTTCAAAAACCTATAGCATTATGTTAGTTTGTATTTGTACACGGCAATTGACTGACATCATATGTGATGAGGACAGGCTGAACACATACGAGCTGCACACCCTATGTGCCTGAGGCAGAACAAAAGTCACGTGTCATCAACCTTGAGCCACAGTCTAATCACAGTCAGTGGGCAGCTTTCAAAAGCATATCTGTTCTTGATGTTGGCGCATCACTCTCGAATCCTGTAGGCCAGCGGTGGCCAATCTTATCTGCAAAGGGCCGTTGTGAATGCGAGTTTTCGCTGCAACCGCCTAATTAGATTACTAATTAGAGGACTGATTAGCTGAAGAATCCTCACCCCAGGGTTTGAACAGCTGACCTACTGGTTATCCCAAAAACCTGCACACACCGGCCCTTTGCAGATAAGATCGGCCACCGCTGCTGTAGGCTCTAGGCACCTTAGGTATCCAGGAGGGCTTTTTTCAATCTGTGTCCCCTGATCAGCACCCCTTTCAATGTAGTTGTCCTTTCTTTGTATGTGTGTGGCACCTTAGCTGCTGCCCTCAGCTACTGAAGTTTCCAATTCTACCAGTAATGACCCCAAACTGTTTTTGCCCAGACAAGTACCTAAATAGGGTATTCAAGGGTATTGGAAGGGTATGAATACCTTAGTCCCACAGATTTGTAGGGGCCCAAAAATCGAATATTTGGGAACTGTTCACCTAAGTCTACCAAGGGAGCCCAAGGTGATATTTTGCCAGGCGGCCCAGAATTTCTAATTATGTCCCTGATGGTAATTTATTACCATCTCTGGAACTTATCAAAACTGTCACCATAAATATAGTGAGGAAAATGTTTGGTGTACATTTTATTCATGAAATATGCGATTTTGAAATAAGTTATTGCACCATTGCACTTTACTGTACACCAAATAAAGAGATAATCACAAGCAGATTGTTGAATACTTCACCATAACTAACTGTTTGGTAAAGATTTCAGATACACGTTCACAGTTGGGCCCTAGGCATGGTCCTTAACTCCCAGTTGCTTTCTCAACGTGTGAGTGTCTGCTTTCTCCAAAAAAATGGTCACTTTGAATGAAAGCACCTGTTACATTAATAAAAATCCAATCATAAGATCCACTTTTGATCCGTCTTTGGATAGCTTTATTTCAAAGACACCTGAGGTGTGACTTGCAAGGTTCCTTTGACTAGAACTGAAATGTGGGTGTTCCAGCCCAGCATTGTCCCATGAGAATCTGCATTGGTCCACCATGCTAGACATCCAGCCAGCTCTGGGAAGCACTGGAGCCAGCTTTGGCCGGCATCCCTGTGGGGCCTGTGCTCTGATGAATTGAGACTGTTCTATGAGCCAAAGGCTGTGTGGAATGAGGAGGGTGCATTTAATGTATTGTACTCTGAACATATTTTTAAATAACATACAGACTTTGGAGCACTTGGGGTTAAAGGCCAAATAGGGACACAATGTGTACCAGAGTATGTAGCAAGGTTATGATTTCTTCTGTACTCACGGGTTGGTGTTGCTAAATATGAAGAATGCAGATGGCTCAGGAATAGGGGTAATCTTTTCCGCCCTGACCAGGTCTGCAATGCTAGGCTTTGGCCCGGGTGGAAGACCTGTCTCATATTTGTCGCCATCCTCTTCCTGCAACCACAAAGTAAAAGCATGTTACATGATTAACATTCACTTCAACTACATGGACTCAGGAATAAGCACAAACATCCACACGGAGAGTCCCATAAACATACCTGTCCTTCACCTTCATCGTCCTCACTGTGGAGAAAAGAAACCAGTTGTGAGACTGACTGTAACATAACAGTAGCCAATCAGTATGAGAGAAACACACTGAGGGCCCTACTATGGAATTCTCTTCTCTTCCTTCTTTACACCCCTTGCATCTGCCAAGTTGTCCACAGCAATAGCCAAAAATACATTCAGTAGGATATCTGGTGAAAATCATATTTAAGGAAAAACAAATTTGATGTCTTTTCATTGTACCTCAGACCCCTGACCCAATTTCAAACTCTGTCTCCAGGTCCAACAACGCAAAGATACAGTTTCCACAGATGAAGAGGACGACAAAGTAAAGGCAGACGATCATCCCTGACCCTGGACCGCCAAATGCCATAATTCCATCATACATGACAGAGTTCCAGTCTTCACCTGTCAAAATCTGCCCACACAACAGCACAGGTTAGTCTACAACCTGCACAACAGATCAATGTAAAGACAGAAATCAGGCTCCCAATTTCATTTTCTCTACAAGTAAACAGCTGGAGTGAATGCAAGGACTCCTCCCATCTCTAAGCTCAGTGAAAACCCAGAAGTGCAAACCCAGGGTCACCTGGAAGACCGTGAGCAGAGCCTGTGGGAAGTTATCGAAGGAGCTCCTCTTCTTCTCAGTCTCGTCAAAGTTAAACTTGCCTCCAAACACTTGCATGCCCAGCAGGGCAAAGATCAGGATGAAAAGGAAGAGCAGCAGCAGCAGGGAGGCGATGGATTTCAGGGAGTTGAGCAAGGAAGCCACCAGAATGCTGAGTGCCTCCCAGTGGCTGGTGGATACAGGATAGCGGAGGGATAAAAGGCAAGCGACTCTTAGACCAGTCTTGTAAGTATGATGTTCATGCATTTTAAGCAAGTACATGGCCATCTACTATTCTGTTGGCCACAGAGAGCAACTAAGCTCTTGTTTCTTGAAAAATCTCATACATGCCACCTGCATCAAAATAAAATCACTAGCTATGATTGTCACCCATTCTGTTATAGTCCAAGAGGTATCATGTTATCTTTTGTTGTATTCCACCACTAGACTACCAAACAGAAGAGCACAATTCCAGCATTAACTTAGTCCATTTTGTGTTGTTTTTGAGGTGAGACCCCCAATGACCTAAATACAGGTGCTCTTCAGTTAAGCTCTTCATTATTTGAATCAAGTTTGTCAGTGGTAGAATGGAGTTCCAAGACCTGGGTCTCTGAGTACCAAGCTGTGACAGGCCAACAGATACCGAAAGCAGTTGAATGGAGCCGTCCCTGAGCTGTGGTGGGCATACCGTGTGACCTTGAAGATGCGCATCAGGCGCACGCAGCGAAACACAGAGATGCCAAGCGGACTCATGATTCCCTTGTCCACCAGGACCATTTCAGAAATGCCGCCGAAGACCACAAAGCAGTCAAAACGGTTGAACTGTGAAACAAAGTAGGCCTGAAAACCCAGGCTGTACATCTTCAGCAGCATCTCACATGTGAACATCGACAGAAGCACCTTGTTGGCTCCCTCTGAAAGGCAGAACATTCATTATTAGCACTACTATGCTTCATGTTGTACTTCCATCCACTACTGCAATGCACTGATTACATTACAAAGACTTTTAGACTTTTGAGAGTATACATTCTATGTACAGTAGCATTTCTTCTGTCTGCAAATTTATCTCCCCACAACCCAGATCAGGATAAGCAGTTGGAAGATGGACAGAATCTTCAAATATTTACTCTCTGAATCAGGAATGACTGGTCATCATTTTTTTCCTAATGTACCCATTTCACTTGAAATCCTCACCCTGTATTCCCGATAGCCACTCTGGCTGGTTGTAATGCTCTGTGCAGATTGTGAGCGTGTTGAGAAAGACCAGGAGGATCACCAGCCAATAGCAGGCAACTGATTTCACAGCCAACCTGCACCTCTTGCGGATGAATCGGTTCCAGTGACACACTTTCCGACTAGGAAAAGAAATGAAAAGTGATATTGTTGTGGGTCACTACAAAAACAGAAACAAACAAAAGGTACGTCGGTCAGACTGACAGAATGCCTAAATATGACTGCACTAGCATGGCACAGAGAGACACCTACAATACTCTTCTCCTTGGGTATATAGTTGCCAGCATTGCTTCTTTATCTTTAGATTCATAGGGCTCTATTTTACACCTGGGGCAAAGTGACGCCAGGCACAAGTGTCTTTGCTAGCAGGAGCCAAATGCAGTTGTCATTTTCCTGTCCAACACCCTTGTCTTTTAAACAGCAAATTTGCTTCTGTCACAAAAAACAGTACAGTCGTCTGCTTTAATTTGAATCAGTCTGCAATCTTTTCTTCTGAAGCTGCCCCCGATGGACTTTGCATTTAATCATCCACATGAACTAAACTAAGTGTGCAGGTGTGTAAAAGTGAAGCATTACCACATGTTGAGTATAAACCTGCTCTGAAGCTTCAACTTTCTGTCTGTCTTAAAATGAGGAGAGTCAGAAGCAATGTTAGCACATTACACATTGATTTTGTGAAAGATCATTAATGTATACAAGTCTATGTTATAATGGGTAGTCTCAGGATCTTCAGCCAGTGGAGCTGCATGACATTTACGGTTCATTAATAGTATGGCTTTTTTAGCACGTGTTTAACTTTAAATAATTAAATACTTTGCAATCTAGATTGTCTTGCTCCGGCCCACATCTCATCAGTTTCGTCCCATTCCCACCCACAAAGGAAAAATATGTTTAGTTTGATTATGCTTATTTTCAGGTAAAGAATAAAGACAAACCGGAAGCCTCAATAAACAGGCTACATTCAACATTTAACAGTTAAAATAGGGCACGTTTTAGACATAATAGTAGTTTGTTGCATTTGTCACAACAAAAGGCAAGTGGTTCTCAATGTGGTCACTTACAATGACAATGACAATGACAAGGACAAGGACTGCCAAATATCTGATTTGCTCTTACTTACTTGGACTTAGTTCATGCACTAAGTCACATTTTATTTCACTCATGAACATATAATAGTTTTATAAAATAAAACAATGAGCAATAATAATTTATTTTAATTCTTTTCCTGCTTCCGCAAACACACCGTCACGCCTGCTCCCACATTCAAAAATGAGATTTTGCCTGCACTCTATAGCTGCAGGTCACATGGCAATGCAGACCTCTACTTTGGTGGAATCCTGTAGATGGTCTACTTGCTCGCATGCACCGCCAAGAACAGGTCTGTTTCCTGTGCAGAGAAGCATTCTTTTCTACTACTGAGCAAAGCTACCATTAAAATAGCAATCCGCCAAGGTGCAAGCACAGTGGTCCTTAAAGGGAATGGGAGAATGCACTCTGATTGGTTTATAGCATGTTACACCCCAAACACAACTATTACTAATTGGAAGTCTTAGTGAAACCATTTTTAGACCATGTGCCTGGTGCTATGACTATATTTCTGTCATTAAACTAGCAAAAGTGTGTTGGCTTCACCCTAAAAAAACTTGCACAGTGCACTTCAGACCATGTGCTTCAGATCGTTAAAATAGGGCTTAGTGTTAGTCATTAGGTCAAAATACCACAAATACTAACATAGACATGCACACGCACACACATAGAAACACACACACACATACTCACAAAACTACTTTAAGTGTGTGGGATTTTGAACCAGTGTCAGACATATATATACAATACCAACAATTATGACCTTATTTCAGAAATTGCAAAGCCAAGCACACGGTAAACCTCCTGTACTGACCCGAAGTTTGACTTTGAAAACTTCTTACTGCAAAAATAAAGGAGATGACATTGTTAGAGTCAATGAGACAGCTGGAAAATGCATAATAAAGTAGTGGTTCCTGCTGTGTTCCTGTCTTGCAGTATGCAAGCATATTTACCCTTGAGATTAATAAACGTTTGTCATCAATACACCCATCCATCCACCCACCCATCTTGAGGTGCAGTGTTCAAAGTGTATTGGAATACAGGAGAAAATGTCATGAAGGGTGAGTGTGGAACCTGATTGCAGTGTTCAAAGTGTATTGGAATACAGGAGAAAATGTCATGAAGGATGAGTGTGGAACCTGATTGCAGTGTTTAAAGTGTATTGGAATACAGGAGAAAATGTCATGAAGGATGAGTGTGGAACCTGATTGCAGTGTTTAAAGTGTATTGGAATACAGGAGAAAATGTCATGAAGGATGAGTGTGGAACCTGATTGCAGTGTTTAAAGTGTATTGG
>JABFEB020000124.1:13137760-13160453 GCA_019775895.2 Stomatorhinus ivindoensis | reverse complement strand
GCACCATGGTCCTGGGAAACGTTATCTCATTTCACTGTGTACTGTACCATGTATATTGTTGAAATGACAATAAAGTACCTTGAACCTTGAACCATTCACCATTTAATAACAATCTCAACAACATTCAAAACAACTCAGAATTTTGCAATGACACACTACATAAAACATACTACTTCCAAAATTATTTGCCTTTCATGGTGGAGCGATCCACGACTTCCACCATAATTGTTGCAATGACATGCCCCGGGAACTCCAGGCTTACAGAAAAACTTGCATTTCCCACTGGTAAAAACGACTTTGCAGTGGCATTCATGTGCTCGTATCTCATATTTCCGATGTTTCTGAGATTATTTCATTACGAATTAGCTTTTATTAAATTAACATTTCCAGACCTCTTCTGTATAAAAATTATGTTAAAGCTTTACATTAACTGTACCTTCATAAGGCCTTTATAATGCATTTGTAGGACATTCATAAGCAACATCCAAGTACACCATAACATCCCAACATACTTTAACATGGCCACAGAGCGCATTAGGGCACTGCCTTCCTTGGTTTAGAAGGCATTTTTGATTTTTCTAAAAAGTACTCAGCAACAAAAAAAGTTAACCACCGATATGACTTGATCTCAATGATTATATCATCAGATCAATTGGACAATAGAGTTGGCAGTATGTGCACTCTGCTGGTCTCATGCAAGTAGGGTGTGGCAGCCCCTCCCCCCCCCAGGCTTGGATACACGCACCGATACAGTGCGGGAGGGAGTCGTACAGCCGCTGTATTCTCTCCTGCAGCAAGTCGGCCCACAGCTGTTCCTGCACAGATCCTGCACATTGGTACTGGGTCTAATTTCATCCAAGCTGATCCCACACAAGGTCGATTGGGGAAAGATCAGGGGACCTGGCTGGCCACGGGAGGACCTCTATATGACACAGGCAGTCCATAGATTTACACGTATGCGGATGGGCATTATCTTGTTGAAAGACTGTACCAGGGTGTTGTCTCAGGGGGAGTAAGACAAGCATATGCAGGATGTCACTGATGTAGCGCTGTGCCGTCAGGGTCCCCCGAATCACTACCAGAGATGACCTGAAGTCATACCCTATGGCTCCCCACACCATGATGCCAGGAGTAAGGCCAGTGTGTCTCTCCACAACATTGGCACGATTGGTACTCTCCCCTTGGCTCCACCATACACACACAGGATGGTCATCCATGACAATGTAAGACTAAGATTCATCGCTGAACCACTCATCACTCAGCCATCTCTGCGCTGGTTTTAACAGCAGTCTACACATGGGACAATGATTCTTTAGTCTGGCTGATGCCAACTGTTGAGACAAAATGCAGGATCACGCGGGGTAAAGTAGAGAGAGTCTAATACCTGTGTCCTGATGACAGGCACAGATGTTATGGGGTTCCGTAGTGCTTGGCACACAATGATGATCCTCCCTTGGTGTGGTCTGTCTTGGGTGACCAGAACCTTTACAATGTGTATGGGAGCCCTCACGTGCCTATTGATCCCAACATTGGGCTACTGTGACATCTGCATGCCCCACATGCTGGGCAATTGCATGATGCGACCACCCAGCCTCATGCAAACCCATAATGCTTGACTATTTTTGTCACTATTTTTGTGTATATATATTTTTAAATAAACACAATTAGTATGCATTTTCAACACATAAGTAACATGTAATACACATTTTAAAATCTTGTGTTTTGGGGAAAATTAGCTTCATCCTCACCCCCTCTCGCTCAATCCTATTCAAATATCTCTTTTTGGGAGCTAGAGAAAGTGCCCGTTCCATGCAGCAGCTTAGCCAATTATTTATATAAGAAATTCACAGAGCAACGTAAAATTAGCCAATCAGCCTCCTAAAATTGGATGTGTGAAGGGCGTATCATTTATCACCCAAAGCAGAGTCCTGTGCTGGCACGTTGCCCAGACAAACCTGGCATTTACCCGGGATGCCTGACCACTAAGGGTGCACTAGGAGGGTTGGAATAGTGTTGCGCAGTTGTCCTGGCCCGCCATCTTGTTGCAAAAGGTGACACAAAATAACTTTATATAAAAAAAAATAAACATGATATAAAGATACACTAGCAGATCAACAGTTTTGTTAAAATCTCTGCAATCTTTACCAGAACTCTGATATAAATGTCACAGTGTCCATTTAATTGTTATTTTCAGTATTTTTGGTGAGTTTTGAAAAGATGTGCTTAACGTAATGTTTGATGCCTGGGAAGGAAAAATCCACACTGGATTGACTTAATTGATTCTTGATGTGCAACTGAATATGTATGTATAGTTGAGCTTATACATTTACATACCCTACCAGAACATTTTTCAGAAAATATGATTGATCATGACCAAAATTTTCTCTTTCATTCATAGTTAGTGGTTGGGTGAAGTCATTTATTATCAGACAATTTTGTTTGTGTTTTTTTATCATAATACCCAAATGGCTTTGATCAAAAGTTTACATATCCTTGAAGTTTTGACATGATAATATACACACAAATTAACACACAAGGGTTAATTGAATATAAAGGGTAATTGTCCACACCTGTGACTTGTTTGCTTGTAATTAGTGTCTGTGTATTAAAAGTCAGTGAGTTTGTAGGCCCTTGACAGTCACCCACACACTTCAGCCATCGGGAAAGCAAAAGAACTGTCAAAAGTCCTGAGAGAGAAGGTTGTTCACCTTTATAAAAACAGGAAAAGGATATAAAAAATATATCCAAAGAGTTGAGAATGCCAATCAGCAGTGTTCAAATTCTCATAAAGAAGTGAAAATTGAGAGGTTATGTTAACACCAAGTCACAGTCAGGTAAACCAACTTTACATTACTGTGATAATGTCACAAAATAGCCTGCATAAAATATGCAAAACAGCACCTATACAAGCATCAAAACTTCTGGGAAAAATTCATTTGCAGTGATGAGACCAAAATTGAACTTTATGGTCACAACCATATACACTATGTTTGGAGAGGAGTCGACAAAGCTTATGATGAACAGTACGCCATCCCTTCTCTGAAGCATGGAGGTAGATGGGTGTTTTGGGGGTGTGAGCTTCAGGGGCATAGGGAATTTGGTCAGAGTTGATGGAAAGATGAATACAGCATGTTATCAGAGAAAACTGGAAGACAATTTGCATTCATCAGCCTGGACGCTGCACATGGGACGCACTTGAACTGTCCAACATGACTGATCCCAAACACAAGGCCAAATTGACCCATCATTGGCTACAGCAGAAAAAAATAAAGGTTCTGGAGTGGCCATCAGAGTCTCCTGACTTTAATATCATTGAGCCACTTTGGGGAGGGAGATCTCAAATGTGCAGTTCATGCAAGACAGCCCAGGACGATACAGGAACTGGAGGCCTTTTGCTAAGAAGAATGAGCAGCTTTACCATCTGAGAAAATTAAGTCCCTCATCCACAACTACCACAAAAGACAAGCCGTCATTGCGAAAGCAGGGAGTACACAGTATTAAGAACTAAACTTTTGAACAGGGACCAGCTCAGTATTTTCTTAATGTTGTATTTTCTTTAATGATTGTGTTATTTTGAGATGTCTCATAGTTTAATTTGAATCCCATTACAAATAAGAGATGTGTTTTGCTTGATTACTCGTGTTTTCCTTAAAGAATGGTACACATTTTACAAAATCTACCAGGATATGTAAACTTATGAGCCCAACTGATGGTTGTTTTACATTTTGTTTTCTGAAAACTGCTGAAAATATAAATAAAAATATATTTTTTAAAAAAACGATATAAAGAGAGAATGAAAATGACCGGATTTGGCCCACACACATTGAAATCAAAATGGTAGTGAGCCATCTGCTGTCTGTTTCTATATATATATTCTTAAATAAACAACTAAAAATTATTTTTAAGTAACCCTAATCACACTTTCTAAAGAAGATGGTGTCTCTTAAATGCTGACTATTATAATGTATTGTAAAAATCGTGAAATATATGGTTTTTAAGGAAGTTGGTGTCTCTTATATGAAACATTAATTTGGCTCTTGGGATTTTTTACAGTACATAGCTTCAACTCAGGCAGGCCAGCCTCTGTTAGCGTTATCTGCTCCACACCTTTTTGAAATCATCAGTATAGCTGAATGATATGAGGACTTTCTACCTTTTAAATATTTTCGCTTTAAGGTTTTTTTTTTTTTTAATCTAATACTATAATCTCCAGCACCAAGTCACCAGTGTGGTCAAAAAATCAGTTTGCGAGGAAGCAATAGTGAGGAACACAGAGGAGCAGGTAGGGGGCGCAACGGCTGCAAAGGATCCCCAGTGAATTGGGCTGAATACCCTCACTTAATGCAGGCTGACTTTGCACCAAAGCCAGGGAGAAAATGCATGAAGTTTTCTCTGCTACACTGTAGGACAGAGGCCACTCTAGCACACAGATGGAGGCTCTAACTTCCTGATCTTCCACTATAAATTGGTCTTTAGCTATGTTTACTGACCACCCCCATTCCATAATAATATACCATTGATGTGTTACTCCACGTCCGATAAAAACACCCACATTACCACAGACAGGATAACAGTTCATCAGTACCCAAACTGAATTCTGGGGTTCTGATAAAAAAAAATTTCTGCAAATGCAAGGAAGAGGCACAGAGACCTGACTGATCAGCCAATGATGAGACAGAAAGCTTCCATAAATCCTGTTATTGGCAACTTTTCAAAGAAACTGTGACTTTTTACAAGTCAGTAAACAATTCATTCAAACAGTCAAAATGACATTTCGAATGCCTGTGGGACTGGTGTTAATAATCTTGCACAACAGTTCATTTGAATTGCTGGACTGGTGAAATGGATCCCAGGATAACTTGTTACCGCACAATTAGTCAGGCAAGCAGATGACCCAGCCCTCCTGTGTCCAGAGCCATGCCTGCTGAGAGCCATGATAGCCTGGCACAATGTGTAGCTCATTTACACACTTGGCAGCATTGCACCTGCCCTCCGCACTGCTTAGCAGAGTGTGTAGGTGTTCAAGATGCAACCGTCTGGGGAAAATGCAAAAACAAACCCATAGGAAGATGGACAGTGGATAACACAGCAGCACCCTTTGCCTAGGACTGGGAATGCACATTTGTCTATCTCTCAGGATTGGAGAAAATTGAACCAAATTACCATGACGACTGCAGAGAAGCTCAGCTTTCCTCCTTACTCAGTCAGAGCTCAGCCTCCTGTAAAACAGCCTGTACCCTGCTGTTGTATACATACACTGATGAGGAGGTGCTTTTTGCAGGTGGAAGGGTAGCAAGTCCTCTGCTGGGTAGCAAGTCTTATTCAGACCAAGGAATCTGCATTTGGCACTGTGAATCCAGACCTCAACAGGCCACTTCAGGGCCACTTCTGCCATCAAGCTGAGGCTGGGCCACAGCCACTCTGTTACAGTCCTGCCCTGATACATTAGGTATTATTCATTAAAGTCAATAATGTATATTTTTCACAACAGTTTATGTGAAAAACAATATCAATTGGCAACATTAACTGTAAAATCAGAACCCAAGGATTTCAATATGCGATTCCTTAACTCTCATATTTATATCGATTTCAACTAGTATATATACTGCAAAAGAATAAATGTTGCCCCACATGTCAATTGTCTTTGATAAGATGCCAGGCGACTTATGTGGAACCCCCTCGTGAATTCTTGAAATTGACTCATGGCTTTTGGTTTTGGTGCCTCCCCAAGATTTTCTCTGGCCCCTTATGGTGACTCTTTGAAATATTTCTGGGGGCGCCACTGTCCAGGGCTTTCCATATCCACTTGTCCCTGAGGAGTGTGTTTATTTACAGTGGGTTGCGGGGGGGCACATGTATAAGATGCTGCCATGGATACCCCTGTCCTTGACTGTGTGCTTCTGTGTGGATATTTACCATGAGCTGCTGGTGAGAGTCTCCAATCTATCGCTTGCTGTGACATCACTTTGCTGCAGCATAGTAGGCTGTGCAGAGCGAGTCATGTGACACATACAGGGCCTTAAGTCACCACAGAGGACATTACTCACTCCCATAAAAGGCCAATACCACCTGAAAGCTGGCCACACTGTTTTATAGGTTTATTTACTTCCTCCTGACAAAACGCCTCAAAAAAGGCTGTCTTCTATGCATAGGCTTACTCGGAAGTAACAGTAACGCTGTCCTGGTTTCACCAGTGCACAGAGTGCAGTTTAGTCTTCTTGATAACTAATGCCCGGTCCTAGAGAAGCTGCTCAGCTTGGTGCCTACAGAAAGACACCCATGTCTTCACATTGTAATGTCATTACAGATTGGTAGCAAAGTGATAATGGTAACACTTTCTATGAATGCCATGTCTATACTCCTCCATGAACAAATTCATAACACATTATAATGCATTCATAAAATGTTATACATATGGCTATAAATGTTTATAAAGGCATCACACATTTTAGCCATGTTTATAAATGCTGTATGATGAAGCTCTCATCAATAATGTACTATAGATGTCTTCACAATGTAGTACAAAGCATTCTTAAGTCTTATACCCACTTTTATAATGTATTATAAAGATATTTAGTAAGGGATAAACCACAACAAGGTGTATTGTTACGGTTATACAAAAATTGTGTCAGGTGGCAAGGTTGGAGTTGATTATTTTTATATACTCAAAAGTCTCAAAGTGGTTTATCCCATTTACACTAAGGCTAACATAAAATAATAACAGAATAAATTAGTCACAGTTCATTTCTCAAAAGAACATTATTTGTATTCACATTTTATAATATTCCAATTTGCTGTTAAAGATATAGTCTCTGTATTCAGTAGGTTTTTGCCTATATATCTCGGGTCGCTGCTTCTAGATTATGCCAGTTAGCCTACTTTTCATCCACAACATTTTACTAATAAATTTATGGCAAAATGGCTTAAATATATTATTCTGTGGTCTATTATTTGCCAAAAGTACCAGTTGGGTGTTTGCATTTTTATGTGTGCTTTTAAAGTGCTGTATTTGCAAACTGAAACAAGGCATGCTTTTTAAAATTAATTCATTTCCTTAAGTCAGAGTTTCTGTCTCACTATTACTTAATTCTACTGAAATAAAGTAAAAACATTACAAGTTTGGTGGTACTGAACTCTTTTTACCCCTTATTACTCCCACTAATCACCCCTAAACGGCGAGCTACTGATAATGGGGCATTGTCTAGCAGTACTTTTTGCAATCTTTGTCCAGTTTATCTTGTTTTACAGATTACGAACGATTCGTAGTGATTCACAATCACTCAAAACTGTTCACGCACATTTATAAACATTTGAAGAAGCCAAAGAGTAACTAGAACATAGAATACGTGCCGGAAGAGAGTGCAAGTGCCACAGGTGAATAGGAGTTCAATTCTGATGTTGAGGTACAAATGGGTCACATTCTTTCTGCTTCACTCAACAAGGGATAGCATCGCTAGACCCAGCCCTGTCACATGGTGATGAGGTAGAATGAATATTTTTCCATGAGTCTGGCTTGGCAGTTGCACAACATTTTACTGTAATATGCCTCTCGTTTGTTTACTTTTTTAGTGTGTGTGTGTGTGTGTGTGTGTGTGTATATATATATACACACACACACACACACACATACAGTACTTTATAAAATAAAATAACCCCTCAGTGTATTTTTTCTTTCTGCCTTTCTTTTAGATGCAAAAGTATATATTTATATATATATAACTCTTATAACTCTTATTAGGTTGCCAGAACTACCCCGGTGGTTAAATGATAATAATCTACACCCATGTCACATCTCTGGACCAATAAAAAAAGTATTGGTATAGTAGTACATAAGAGAATATTGCTTCATAGGAGCTTGTGAAGTATTACAATCAACACTATCATGCCTTATGACTGTCAATAGAAGATACTGTAAAGCTTTTTTATTTCTTATACTCAACATTATAATGCATTATGAAGTTATCTATAAAGCATTATAGATGGCAGTTTTAAGTAAGTGTCAATACTTAAAATACAAGCTTTTAGCTCATCAGCAAGACCTCTCACCCAGCGATAGACCAGCTTGTGTATTTGGTAGGATTTCAGACTGGAGACAGATCCACCAAGCTAGAAAAATGGTTCTTCCCAATGGGCTTCTGTGGTGTGTGACCTCCCTCCGCCCTAACCCTAACCCTAACTGCCCTCTTTTGGACATGATGAAATGTTTCTCTACAGAGGCACTTTGACCTTTGAGAACTTAGATTATGTGTTAAAATAAGTATGGCATAAAACCAGTGCACTCTACATGAATCTGGAAACCAACTGAGAAAATCCAAAATGAACACCATCAAAGAGTAACTCTACTTTGCATCACCTAAACCAAAAGCGGAGAATGCCAACTAACAATAACCAGGGTGAAGACACAAGGACACAGAAAAAAGCATAAGGCAAGGAGAGCAAAGAGCAAGAAAAGGCATAGAAAAATGTTCATGAACAAGACAAATCTGTCCCTACAAGGCTCCCCTTATTGTAGTTTACACGAAGGAAACAGCTAGGGAAAGCTGATTCACACGACAGCAAATGCCTTATCCCCATTTGAGGGTGGCTTTATAGAGCAATTCTGGATTTAAGATAAGACGACATGGTATTTCATGATGCTTTATGGCTTGCTAGCCCTAAAATTCATACTGGAAGGTGAACAGCAAGTATAGTTCAGTGCAGGGGTGAGCAACCTGCTTCCATTGAATTCTGTGGATTATTGGCTTACTTTCTGTTACCAACTGATTTATGCTTTGTGAACCTGGACCCCATTATGATGATATGCTAATAATAGCTTTTCCTAAGCAGAAACCAGCACGCCCCTCAGGCTTCAGTAACCAGGGTAGCAAAAAGCCAGTTTACTAGATAAAATCAATCAAATAATGGGAACTAGAATCTCCAGAAATAGAAATGGGTAATACTGTATATGGTGAAGGAGGAGAGAGCTGCTTCATTACCTTATAGGAAAAGGATACAAAATGGGTCTAGAAATAGTGTATAATCTTGGAGAAAGGGGATAGTCCACAGAGGCAATGGGGGAGGGGGTGCCAAGGCATTCTATTAAAACTGTGACTGATCTATGGAAAATGCAGAAACAGAACATGACGCCCCTACATTTTTAACAGAGCTGTTAAAAAACAAGCTCTTTTGCAAATATTAAGGGTTTCCCAGGTTTTTATTCATATCCTTAATTTTTTGAAAGACAGTCATTTATATAAATTTCCATTTTGGCAGCAGGAAAGCAGCAGGAAACCAAAGGACTGGCACATCATAAGCATTTCACTGCACTATCGAATCTTGGGAGATGGGCTGACCTGGCCCATCTTAAAAAAGGAGCCATTTCCCTGCCTTAATCACAGAGCTAAGAAAGTGACAGCCAGTATAACTCACCAATCAATGCGGAGAGAAAAGACAACCTCTGTTTCATTCACCAATCAAATTCAACGGAAGAAAAAGGCATTAAACCACAGATATTCCCTTATTCCCTTGTCTTTTTTTTTTCTTCCTTTTTCTTTTTTTACACATAATTTTTCTCTTATTTTATACTTATGCTCTGTTGAGTACTTATTTCTTACCTCTCATTTTTTTAGTATGTCTAGCACAGTCGGAGAGTACTTTTTCAGCCAGGGAAATGTTGTACCAGCTATAACTACATGTGACGAATAAAGAATCTTGAATCTTGAGATATATTTAACTGTGACGTGACAGGTGACCATACTCACCAGTTGGTGGTTGATATTGTTGGAGTCGTCCTCAGGAAAGGGAGTGGCTATAGCCAGGGCCATGCAATTGGCAAATATTGCAAGCAATATAAAGGTATCAAATGGCCTAAAATTGAGATGGTTAAGGAAAATCAAAATGAAAAGAATCATTCAACACCAGGTTAAGTTGTCCTGACTAAAATGTGTCTTATGTAGATTTATAGTCATCCAGCACCATCATAAAATACTGGGAAATCTATTACATAAAGTCAGCCGAAGTCTTGGGTGAATGACGCTAAGCAAAATGTTTACTACACTGGAAATCCTGGTCCAATCCCAGTTGTCTCCTTTTAGCCACAGGTTGCTAGGAGACCCAAAAAAACACAAAGCTCTATCCTTCTCATCAGCATACAGCGCCATCTGCTGTACATCAAACAGTCCCCTCCCCAATACATTTATCATCTCTGGTTAAAGCCTGAGGCCTTTAGACCTGGGGAAGATGGTGGCACAGGTGGTAGTGCTATCTTTTGGCAACTGCAGGGTTGCAGGTTCAAGCCCTGGTTTCTCCTGTCCCCATAAAAGTGTCATTGAGCAAGACACTGAACCCCAAGTTGCTCCTGGTGTGCAGGTTGGCACCTTGAATGGCAGCCTCTGCTACCAGTGTGTGAGTGTAGATGGGTGAATATGAAGCATAAATTGTGAAGTGCTTTGAGTACTCGTAAGAGTAGAAAAGCACTATATAAATGCAGGCCATTTACAAAGAGATGACATCCCGTACATCAGAGGAGCTGTGTGCTGATAATTATTTCCCCCAAGTTGATGATCCATTTATTGGAGAACTGCCAGCAGATTTTCTTTCACATTTGTTTATACTGAAAATGTGCATGTGTGTGTGTGTGTGTGTGTATGTGTGTGTGTGTATAAACTTGCCAACAGAGTTTTTTAGAGTGATAGTATTCTTATGTTCTATTGAACCAGTATCAGAATGTATTCACTAATGAGACTTCTTAAGTCACTCTGGCTAAGGGCATTTTCCAAATGCCGTAATTGTAAATGTAAGTGTAGCCAACATACATTCCTATTGGTAAGATAATTGTCCAGTTAACACCTTTACAATCACTGCTGCTGAATAAATAGTTATGTGTAAAAAAAACAGGCCTTATGAAAGCTATTACTAGAAATTGACCCTCCTCATGATACAAGATCATGCTAAACTGTGGGCTAGTCCTATTAAATTTAATGTTTAAAATACCAAGAATTTATAGTACTGTGCAAAAGTCATATGCTATCAATGAATTTCTTATGTTCTCCAGAAAATTACTACTGTCCTGTTGGATGGCAAGAGCACTGCTTTGGCTGCCCAACATCTCCTCAGGGGCACCTCAGCTATTCCGTGAGTTTCTTAAATATCCCAATTTACTTAATTTATTTAATAGTTAAATAACTTGTCAAGGTCAATTTATGGTAGCCAGATATGGTATGTCAGTGATGGATTCGACAAAGCCATGTAAATATTAGATGCTTACTGAAAAATAATGTGGTGGCTTTAGGAGAGCTTTTGAAATGACTTGGCTCACACACTTTGGCAGACAAAACATCACAGTTTTACACCAAAAGAATATCATTTAAGCATAATTTTCTTTGGAAACCTAAAAGTTGTGCACAGTACTGTGGTTCCAATGCAAAGGCATGTACACACTCACACAATCACATAATGGTTCCACAAAGTGGCACTGGAGACTCGGCTGCTTAAGGATACTTCCACTCAACAATGCTGATGCAGGCCTTCCGGAAGGGGTTATTCAGGTTGAGGCAGAAGAGGGCACGGGCAGGCCTGATGTCTGGTGGTGGGAGCTGCTTCTTTAGCTTAGCGTGCTGCAGCTTCCTCTTCTCCGCCATAATGGCAGCTGCCTCGGCCGCCTCCTCCGGTGTCATATCGGAGATGGGGATCTGGGGGGCGTCCTGACTCATGGTCGGGCCGGAGCGGGTGAGTCACAGAGAATGCACTGTGGCCTACCGGTGTGGAGCACTCAGGCCGGGGGGGTCTGGGGCGCAGTCTGAGCCAGGTGCTGGCACGTCACCAGGGGGTGCCACGCCAATGCTGCTAGCATACTTTGCCCCTGAGAGGACAACAGTGAGGGCAGACAGTAAGGGATACTGTCCCCGACATATAGTAACATCAGTAATCAGTAAAAAACTACCAACTTGCAGGAGAACCATTACTTTTGTATTGGTATCAATAAGAAATGACATGCTTTATACATCATTTTTGAAAAATCTAGCAAATAAAGGGCTTTGTTCAAAGGAGGAAGTAAAGTGCACCCTGATTAAGTTTCAGCCTGCAAGACTGCTGCCAAAGGTTCATCCCTTTGACCATTTAACCAGCTGTTACTATATATGCACATACTATTCATTAAGTATTCATTAAGTCCTGGTTGATTAAACAGATAGACGAAATGATAAATTAAATACAATGCATTTAAAAGAAAAGAAAATAAAGAAAGAAATTCAGAATCACTGAGAATGCAGTGTGTTTAGTCAGCAATTAGAGAGGATTGAAATTCACACTGAGCACAGAAACCAGGCTGCAGCTCGGGTCTAACAGCTACACCATTCAAGCGCATGGAAGTTACTCAGTCACTCAAGCAATAAATTATTAACTTTAACGAACCTTTGACAGGGAATCAAATGCCAGTTCAGAAAACTCTAGAAAGTTCTAGACACAATCTGGGAGTTGTCAGTAAGATACAGGCCACTTTCCGTTAATACCGTCTGAACAAGCTATTTTATAAGGCTGCAAGGCCTCAGCCACGTCAGAACCTATGTGTTCAGTATTATATTTATTGTTAGAGCACTTCAAAGATATAACTATAATTTAACAGCAGAAGACTAGTTGTCTGAATACAATAACTATACTTTGTGTGACAGTGTTTACTCAAAGTGTACAAGCTGAGGGATACTTTGTACACGTTTGTTGCTGAACCCCCACAGTGGTACCGTCAATGAACGGTCCAGAGCTCTAAACACTACTGCATGCTACAGCACACAACCCCATTTCAGCAAAATTAAGAAATGCTCAACAGATAATGAATATACTAAATCCTCATTCATCTTCCCCTCAGCAAAACTTTATAACACACTGTCATTGCAATGAATGTGAGGCTCTGTGTTTCCTTTTTATAACAGCAAAAAGTCTAGCAGTCCATAACTATCCATCTCAAGAAGGAGGTTAGTCTATTGTCCTGAATGTCTCATAAATCTAAATACACAACAGATCAAATGTACAGCATAAACTTGACAATTAATGCACATTGTCCATGGCTGATGTGCAAACTGCTGTTTTGGAGATTTTTCCATAATTCCAACTCACTGCTATATGAGTAACAGCCCTTTATTTGAGAGATGAATGCCAAACAAGAAAGCACATGTGTCTTAAGTCATGTTTCATTGACAGGTATTATTTATAAGCAAGTGATTTAGCATATATTATGTGTATACTTTGAAGGTATACTTAGAACTAAATGATTTAGGACTAAACACCTGTAACTTGCCAACTGTTTTATTATAAAATGATATTAAGTTAAAACTTCACGGGAAAAACAAGCAAGTAGCTGCAGATCCTGAAAGTAGCTTTACCCATCAGAATATCTGCGGCATTGGACCCAGTTACCTAGACGCCATAGCACCAAGACGGCCCTCATTTGCAAACATTTTGAAGTAGGCCTCCTTCTGAAAGACTAAATGTCATATGCATCAAACTATTAGGATGCTTCAGGGGCTGGACCATGCCAAACCTGCTTTATAAACTGCACGAATTCCCAGCTGTCACTCTGATGTATCACTTTGCAAATTCAGTTGTGTAAGTCCTTGACCTCTGAAGCCCAATGAAAAAGCAAAAGAAAGGTTATATCCCTTGGAAATGGCCAGCAGACTTCAGCTTTGTCTGGAAAATACGTGATCTGATAAAAAAAAGAACTAAGTAAACTACAATCATTTTGCACCACCGTGCAATTACTGGATGCTGCTATGAGTGTAAAAATGATGATCACCTTAATCTCTCCTTTTTTCATTGAATAACACATTCATTCATCGACCAGAGCGCAATATGAAACCGAAAACTGACACCCAGTTCACAATTCGTTCCACTTTAACGTCACCTTCCACTAAACGTACCCACAATATATATGCAGAAACGGGTTTGTTCAAATCATTTTGAAGCGTTTTGAATTGATGCTGTCATCCATAATGATTATGGGTACACACTGCGGGCTCATCAGAATTTCTTCCAAAAACGACAATCGTTATCCAGGTTACTTACCCTGCAACTGTGTGCGATGCCTTGGGGTACACAAGGTGATTCTCTTTAGGCTCTTTTTGGGTCCATGATGCTCTGTTTCATGTGCCAGCAAAACATATCCCTGATAAAAATAATAATAATAGGAAAAAAATATGATGATCCGTTTTTCTTACAACCCGGTCCGCTTCTCAGATCTTGAAAATGAAGGACGGAATGAGAGCCAGGTTTGGGAAAAGCACGGTTAGGGCACAGCGTCCAACCTCAGTTCGGCTGATATTTGTGTCACCTCCGACAGATCAGATGCAGCGGACACTGCCAGGCGCACAGACGATTCAGGCAATGCGTCGCCAGCATGCCCGTCCTTGTGCCGAAAGCATACCTTTCCAGAAGGACCCGATCGCTGAATTCCAACAACGCACGCAAGAAACCCCAACTGTTTTCGGAAAATCAGCAGATCACAGAATCAAACAACAAATTAAAATTCATTAGCTGGAGGGCAAAGAGGGACGCATACGCGTTAATTAAACCCTTTCATGCCGACCGCAGAGAGAGAGAGAGAGAGAGAGAGCGAGAGAGAGAGAGAGAGAGAGAGCGAGCGAGCGAGCAGGAGCATCCCAGTCCAAACCCCATCCAGTTTAACGTCACAAGACAAGTGAACAGTGAAATCAGCCCATCACAGCGCTTCACCCTCCGGCCAATGCGGTCCAGGCTTCTCATTAAAATCGCATGTCGTGCAAACCCACATATTTCCAAAACCGGAAAAATGTAACACAATTCTCCAGTTTCAAACAACTGTGATACTGCATAATCACACATATAGTAATCCCCGAGAGTTTAAGATATTATTTCTACATCCAGATGCTTGTGGGATTGCAGGATCTTGGATCAAGAAATACAATGTTCGTGTATTTTACACTGTTGTTGGTTATCTATTTTCACCACAAGGGGAAATAACATCTACAAAGCGTGATTACGTTTTTTAGTTAAGATAAAAATTATTTAATGTGCATTTAAGGAAGAGCAGAAATCTGTCTAGTCTAAACTATGGCTCCTACGCCCAAGCTGCTGTAGGAACCGAAGGTGTTGAACAGCTGTTTGGGATTATTGTTAGTTCTCCCTGGTTATCAGTCGATGAAAGATGGAAAATATGGAATGCAACGACCTGAAGCCTGGGACATCAAGGGGAGAATTTTTCAGTGACTGCATTATATGTGTAAAACTGAAGGTCATTTGCTTACCAATAAGTGATGGTGTTGTATAGGTCCCTGAGCATTTCATTAATTATTAAAATAAAACATACTATCTGTTCCCAAGTATTTGCTATTTAAATGTATGATGCAGAAATGTATTATTTACAGGTATCATTTCCAGAAATTGGACTGCTGTCTATTGAGGCGAGGCAATTGTGTTTAATTGTAGCTACAGGAACTATTACTGCTTTGAAGTGGGATAAAATTTGCCATAGCAACAAGCACAGTACGCACAGGGGAAACACATTTGTTTCTTTTCAAGGTTTAGGCAAGGTTGTAATCAATTACTTCATGTGCCCTTGTTATAATGAGCATTTCTTTGGAAGTGTGATATTTTACCCATTTAGAAGTCATTGTGGGAAGGTTGACGAGCAATTTCCTGGAGCCTCGAGAAACCTCTGTGAATATATGGAGTATAGTATTAGTTATTTGCTCGCACTACCTAATCCTATATTGAAATACTATAGCTTAGCTATGCAAAAAAAGTATGTTACCTAGTATTGAGGTAGAGATATGATTAACCATATTTTGTGCTCAATTTGCTAGTCCATCTGTATGCTTGGGATATGGACACGTAACAGAACACTTGTGCTATATCCTCTTTCACTCCCAGGACGTCTCTCGCGTTACAGCTGCTCAGTGGAATATTCCAGCTCTCCTGCCATCTATTCACCTGGGCTTGTCTTTTGCTATACTGAAAAATGCTTAACCTTCTCATTTACTGTTATTCCTACAATTACCAATGCTATTTTAGTATTTTTAACCTATATTTAAAAAGAAACCTTTCCACACTAGGTAATGTTAGTAAACATTTTTGGTAGGAAACATTATTTTAATTGCTACTTTGAAAAGTATCATTTTTCTTTTAAAATATCTTGGATCCGGAAAATAAAATGTACAAGAAATCTTTATCTACTAATGAGCAAGAATATGCAACAACAACAACAACAACAATAATAACAATAGTTTATTATTATTATTATTATTATTATTATTACACAAGTTTAAAATAGAATATTTCAAGCTGCTTGGACCTGGACAGTAAAAGCAGCATCAGGTCTGTGTGAGAGGTCATCCTCAGGGGTGTAACTAGTGTCCAGGTTTTTTTCTAAACCATTATAGGGAAAGGTTAGAAAATCATCTGAGCAAGACTAAGCGGTTGTGCTACGCTGTACCTTGACTAGCCAAATTTTAAACTGTAAAGGGAATAGTCTCCATAGTTTTCCATTACAAGAGAACAGAATGCCCCCCAAAAAAGGTATCTTCTTAACAACAACAATATTTTCGTTTAAAACTATTATGTAGTCTCTCCTGACTAATCCTGAGCACCACAGATTTCTGAGACACTGCACATTCTTGTCCTTGTTCCAGAGTTTAGTTCATCAAAAGTTTCACATTTCCTGATCAGTCTAGTGAGATTGTATGGGATGCTGAAATAAACGTTAACAGCAAAGAGAGACTATTTTTCTGCACTGCTTTACAAAATTATTTAGTCAGAAGATGATCTAATTTTAAAAATAGCAGAAAATACCAAGATAGTACGTGTGATCCTTGCACGTGTGATCTAACTTTCCCCTAAAATACTACTCCCTAGTAAGAGTTTTAATCATAACAAACTCTAGCTGTTTTTGATTTTGGTTGGGTGTATTATGTAGTGAGTGTGAAGGACCAGAACCAGCTTCTGGGTTATTCATGTAGGTCATTTTTCTTCTCATCATTCCTCTATTAACTGAACATCTATCGATCCCTAGATGGAAGTGAACAATCCGCTTTGAAGCATAGAAAAAAGGATTTTTATTACTGCCTGGGGAGTGGGTGGGGCTAATTTGTCATAATCATGTCATTGGCTAGTGTGCTATATTCAAAGGGTATAATTATACTGAGATGCTCTAACGGTAAACGTTACATTTATCCGTAAACGTATTTTTAAGTTCGTTGTACCCACCATTATGATTAACTTCAGTTTATAATTATTTTTTCCATTTGTTTCCTTGTAAAATTAAGGACAGTACTAAATGAATCTTTGTTCCGGCAGTCAGACCCGCCTACTAAAATTACAGCGGCGATTACGGCACACCCGAAAAAAGCACCACCTAGCTTGGCAGACACCGATAGCACATACCTATGTCGTGTGTCTCAGTTGCAGCCCATTGCGTTTCACGTTTAACATATTCGCTTGTTAGATATACTTAACCTTTAAGTTAATAAAATTGTAAGCGTTCACATTTATTAGATTAACGTAAAGGGGTGGACGTAATTGAACGTATGTGTTTCTTACCAGCATTAAAACAAAAGAAGGGCATTCCGCTTTTAAATATTAACATTTTTGTTGGGTCTTTTTAAGATACCGTAATATATACTTAAACAAAGGAACCTTTACGAATAAAATTAGCATTTTATCCTATTCGAATCGTATATAAGGAATTAATAAAGCTTTTAATACAAATGAATTGACCTCTGGCCGATAGAGGAAACATTTGATTGAAGTTGAAATATGTGCGCTTCCCTTTATTATTAGTAGCCTATACGATATGGTATGATGGAAGGCTGCTTTATTCGGAGCAGATTAGTTTTGTTTAGGCTAGTTGCTAGTTAAAAGAATGACCTTGGATCGGTTTAGCCTTGCTCAGAAAACTGGGATAGAAAAAAGAGAAAAGGGCTGGTTAAGTGCTTTCGTCATTTACCTAGCAACAGGCATAGCAACGACTTTTTCCCTTATGAAAAGAGGGAACTTTCTCGCTACTGCTCACGCAATAGCAACTGCAGGACAGCTTAAGTCTTAAGAGGAAACTATAACGTGTGCATTATGCACTTACATGATGATATGCTTGCTTCTTCCCATATATAAATACACAAGGACTGAAAATGCATTAGTCCTTCAATAAATACCAATGCCTAAATTTGTAAAATTAAAATAAAATTTATATTTAAGAATGTTTAACAGTTCTTAGATTTATTCCGATTACCGTGCCAATATTTTAATACACCCTGTGATTCTGTGTCAGATACTTAATTGGAAGATGGCTGTGTGGATAGTTTTAACATCACAAAACCCCACACAATAACAAAAATTGACATTGCAAGCACTTTTCGACTCAACAATAGTCATTGTTAGTGGCTTTTCATCCATTCTTTCGACACATTACACCTTATCTTTTGTCCTAGTTACTGCAGAAGCAATTATTGGATGTCATAATATACCTCACGGGAGTCAAGTAAAGAACCACATTTTTGATACTTGTTTCTATTATAGTAAATATGAATACAACAGAAATTGATTTCCCTCATTCAAATGTGTACCTAGTATTAAAGCCATGGTGACTTAAGATTTAAGATTCATGTATAACAATGACTTACTGGTATGATATTATCCTGGAATCTTGAGTGGCCTGAGCTCTGAAGATCACAATTCAATCCAACTGAAAGGAGTATGACAGTCTGCTTGAAGGAGTGAGTATATCCATGTGGTGTTATTGTGAGGGTCTGATATCTGTACTGAAAAAAAACAGGAAACCCTAGAATTACAGTGCAAATCATTAATAGGACATAGAGAATATATGAAAATGCAGGGGCCATCCAAAAGAACAAAACACCATTTATTGTTAATGCAAAGAAATATCCAAAGGTATGAGCAACAAAACCCATACACTTAAAGAACACCCATATAATTAATCAAACCCTCAAAATAAAAAACTCAAAAATCATATTAGTTCATTTTTCTCAGCATTGGGTTGTTCAGTTGAAATAATAATATACAAAATAATCTCTGTAAATATTTTGCATATTTTTACTTTGTAATGTTTGTTGCATCATTAATATCTTGTACATATTCCAGATGTGATCTGATCAGATGAATCTTATTCTATAGTTTCATGCACAAATCCCAGATTGTATTCTTAGCAGTAGAAAGTATTAATATTAATCTGTAGAAAATTCTAAGGTCAAGAGACATATCTTCATTGGCCCCTCCCACTCCATCTTGAAGCACATTTAGACCACTTAACCGCCCCCTCCCCCCCACCATGATTGCCCTGCCCTGTATAATCAAACACCTGCAGAACCCAGCGAGAGGCCATGCATCCCCCACTTCTGTGACCCACAGCTGACAAGGAGCTTTACAAGAATATTAGGTTACCTGTCTGCACCTGGTAATTGTTACACATTGAATATGCCTGAATTATTAATGTTTTATGACAACATGGGATATTGCACTTGCCCCATTTCAGCATATTTCTGCAAAGTAAGACTAGTTTCATCCAATTAAAACAAAGCACCATCTGTTTTGACCCAGTTACCAGCTAAGTGCTAAGTACTGTTAATTACTTATTTTTATTTCGTATTATGGTTTTGCTTTCTTCAATGAGATTCAAATTTAGTGACTCATCACATCACTCATCTGGCTGTAGTAGTTTTATATTTTACCATTCATCTAGAAACTACAGAAAACACAAAGCACTTCCCAATTTTACAATTAATTACATTAAAATGTATCATATTTTATTGATTTGTCATTTAATTAAATCTATATTAGTAAAGCAGCTGAATTAGAGTGAATACTACTACTACTACTACTAAAAATAATAATAATCATAATAATTGATATTTTTTATTGATCCCCATGGGGAAATCCTCTCTACGCCTCCCCCAGCTTGCAAAGGGCAGCCACCCTTAGCAGCGCCCACGAAGCTGAGGGTTATGTGCCTTTCTCAAGGACCCACAGATGTGGAGACTGTGCTAGAATTGATGACCTCTTGATCACGGGTACAGAGGCTTAGCCCACTGACTGATAAATATTTTCCATGGAAAGAAATAGTACTAAATGTAACACTTGATGGTTCTGAAACATAGTGTACAGTACAGTATGAGAAACACCTTACATCAATACTGTAGTTTAGACTGACTCCACAACATATCATGCCCAGGATAAATGCAGTAGCCACAGCCTATACAGTATAACAGTACCTTTCCAGCAAGTGTGTCATACATAAATTAATGCATTATTACCAAGTCTATCCCTGATCTAACCGATCCAATGAGCATCTGAGTATCAAGTGCATCTGGCACATTCTTAATTGACAAGGGATTTCTACGTGCTCAGCAGTCATACCATATTAGGCACCTCTACAGTTGGATGTACTTCCGTTTATCTCTCTAAGGAATGCCACTTTTTAATTTTCTGTTCTGCTTCTTTTTTTCTCCTGGGTAGCTTGTCTGCTATTTGTTATTGATTTAGTTTTTCTCAGGCTGCATTTTTCACTGTTTTAATAGTTGGCCCCTTAGTCATAATTTGGTTAATTAGTAGAGTTCTAGTTTCTTTGGTATCTCTTGACATTATTTCCAGATGTTCGTCGTTCTTAATTCAAATCTTTCATTGTATCCTGATTCACTTCTTCAATTCTTTGTCCTGGATGTGATTGCAGTGTATTTTCCTGTAGTTCCTGTCCCTATGTATGTTTTGGGATGTTTGCCTTGCCTGGCCTCCTTTAAACATGTTTCCATGATTTTACTTGGATTTCCTCATTCATCTTGTTGCATTTCTGCCAGTCTTGGTAGTTAAGTGATGCATTTATCCATCATTCCTGAATATTATCATGCTTAGTGGTGGATACAATAAGGACCAATTAGCGTTTATGCAAGTACTTTTGAGTACTTTTTTGAAATTGCTAATCTGTGTCATGACTCATGGTCTTTCTTCTTGGGGAAAAAAACTTACTGTAATTGGTAGACCTGAGACACCAGAACTGTGACATTTATTTAGTGTGAATGAAGCTGGTCATGTGACCCACATTATAGTTCTTGATGTTTGTACCATAACCATCATTCTGAAAAACTCATTTATCCCCACATAAACACTCACACATCATCATTACAGCCTGCCAAGTCAGATTCCTGGGCAGGTCATTTCTAATTGTGTGCTTCATATACCTCAAAACTACATAATGGAATTTGAAGTTATTAATGTACAGTAGTATTTCACTAGTTTTAGATGTTGCTTCTACATACATGGTTGAAGGCAGGAAATGTTAATTCATGTGCATAATTTTTGTTACATCCGCCACCGGTGTGTGAGTGTGAATGGATGAATGTGAGGCATAAATTGTAAAGTGCTTTGGTACTCGTAACAGTAGAAAAAAGCGCTATATAAATGCAGTCCATTTACCATTTACCATACATATCTACATTTATTCAGGCGCATACTCAAAGAGAGTAAAATTAAGAACTAGTACTGATGGTTTCAGAAACCTAGTAAGTTCATATTTACTCTTATATTCATATAAACATTCTGACATGCATACATGCACAGAGACTACGACGGTTATGTGTATAGGTTAGAGAAGTTTTGAGCTTTGTGTCAAATGCATTAATGCAGTTTCTTCTCAGAGTATATTTTCTTGTTGTAAATAATTGTTACTTTCTGACTAAAGAAGGTACATTTATTCCATGTTTCTGTCACTTATCTAATACAAAGTTTATGGAGGTGAGCATGCTTCATTTTTTTATGCTCTTTTTAACTGCACTGTAACAAAATCATGCTAAATGGTGCCTTTGGGCAGCATGCGTTTTGCCTACTTTGATTGAGCTGAGGTAAAATCTTCCACTGCTGCAATTGAGCCTTGAAGTAACACAGGGGTGACGTGAGCTGAGAGCCCTGCAGTCTGTACCACACCCAATGGACCAAGTCACTGTGACATGGTTGGCTATTTCATATGATCCGTCTGCATGCATTAAAGAAGTCGTGTAGAGGAGGCTGATGATGACATGGTGCATCTTTTTAAAGGGACATGTTCTCATTTCATAGTTTGTATTTTACTAAGACAGTCTTGATGTTTTAACAAAGGTCGGAACATGTCTTTGAGAAGCCATGATGTATGTTAGCGAATTAGGGAATTCAAATTGTGTTTTTCAAAAAGCGCAAGTGTTACAAAATAAGTTCATTTATTTACTTAAAGGATACCCTTGACATACTATGGAAAACCAGGGTCAGCCAGTACCTGGGGCAATTGGGGGTTGAGGGTTTTAGATTAGATGTAGAGACATAGAGTGCTATGGAGCAGCTGTGGAGCATCTTTTAAAGACATGGTGTACGTTTTGGTATTACGCTGTGTTTGGAATTGTGCTATGTTTGGAATTGTGCTGTGTTTTTTGTACTGTTACGATCTCCAGTCTAGGGTTGGAGATCGCCAGAAAGGTGTATGTGAGGGAACGGGGGAGACGGGACAAATCGGTGCAGGGGAAGGGAAACACAGGACACGATAGGATCTTTTTTTGTATTTTTATTGTTTTATTCACAGAGACAACACAACACAGAAGGTGCAATCTAATTGGGGAGTGACCAGGGCCAAAACAATAACCAAAACAACTAACGCACACGTCCCAATCTGAACTAACACTATAAACAAAAATAACGGAAAACGAAACAACAACAA
>JABFEB020000124.1:13121731-13131749 GCA_019775895.2 Stomatorhinus ivindoensis | reverse complement strand
GCTGTAAAGCGCTTTGGGATGATGTAAAGTCGTGAAAATGCGCTATACAAATAAATTTGTTGTTGTTGTTGTTGTTGAATGCAGCATAATGTGTTATGAAAGTGTTCATTGATTCGAATAAACATGCCATTCATAGGATGGGACACTGGGTGTGCATTGTAATACTCCTATATGCTGTCCCCCAGAACTGAGCCCTAGTTATATTGTAAAGAATCCCAGCTTTTTCCTCTTTATACAGCTGGATGCTTTTACAGGTCAAGTTTTATTTCAACATATTTTTTCAAAAGAACAACAGCAAACATGGGATATTCTGGACAGTTCTGCAACACAAGAGTACTCAAGGGGGATGGCATTCCCTAATGTCATAGTGATATTATATTAATTGTAATATCTACACTTTCCTTTTGGCAAATCTCATTTTGAGTAATGGGGATTACCATTAGGGTATTGGTGTCCTGTTTCTAAACATACTACAGGCTTGTTCAATAGCAGGTAGTGTCTCATCCAAAGCAGAGAAGATAAAATTTTAGGAACAGAGATAAGCTAGATACAGAGGGACAACAAGAGTCCATCAGGGTCACAGTGTTCTAGAGCAGGGGAAGCTGGTCCATCACACAACTTTCCCTGACACAAAGTACTATTTGGAGTCACATAATCACCTACAAACGTCTTTGGATTGTTTGGTGCAATGCAAACACAGGGGAGCAAGTAGAAGATTCTATTTAAGAATGTGCATAGTTGAGATCAGGCTACACATGGTTACTGAAAGTTCCACTTTTGTTGATGATACCCTTTGCTTCCTACATTAGTTATCGAGGGAGCATATGATATCCATTACACCATGCCTCCCTTTGACACCTTAAATCAACATGCAAGTCAGCTTAATACAGAATGAAAGCAACATGACAATAAAGGGAGGGAGAATTTATAAACTGTATACAAAGCTGTAATGCTATTTTCATATCTTAAATATTTTTCCATCAAACTGTATCTGAATTATGTCAAAATTTACCACTTAATATTTACTAGTCTTGTTTTTTTCATCCAAATTTCATTCTCAGTGACTCCACTTCAATGTTCAATTTTGCAAATCCATGTAAATTCAGTTTTTCAGCTGTATATCAAAAATAAGACAGACAGGACTTTGCACATTTTTGCTAGCATGTACTTAACATACCTTTGCTCAATAACAGGACCCCTTCTGGTCATTTAACTTGTAACCTTTTATTTGCAAACATGGTCATTATCCTGGCAACAACCCCATCCTATGTAATTCATACTTAATATCAGTCAACCCCACTAACAATGCAGTTACGAGGCTGTCATCTCCTTAGGTCTAAACTTTCGCATTTTTATTCTGTGTCAGAATCACAATGTCTGTATTGTGTGTAAAGAAAGATGTTTAGAGTTTATTATTTCTTTACAATGTCAGTAGTTTATGTTAAGATATTGTCAGCTGACAAACAAGTCAGCTATACTGCAACAATATAGCCTATATACTGCAACAATACAGTCATTCACAGAGAATGCTGATTTTCATCATTTTTTCATTTAAATCTAATACAAATACACTATTACTTGGCATTATAATTTATTTTCAATTATACAACAGGTAGTTTCAACCAAGAAATCTGATGGGACAAGAGGCTTTCTATGAGTGCAGTTTACAGAGTATCACTTGAACATTTCACATCAGCTGTATCGCTCTGCTGAAACCATCACATATGCCTCATTTCCACCAACATGGAGCCGAGCCGGTGCTGGGCTGATTCTCGTTTGGTGCCTTTTGAGAACCTGTATGTGTTTCCACTGGTTTCAAAAATGAGCTAAGGCAGAAGTCAGTGTAAAGTAAAGGTTTATATATTTCCCATTTTGTTGGATTTACTTTGATCTGTTTCGGATTTTAAGTTTTAATCAGCTGCCAAACCTGGTCGTATCCACTTTTGTCTCTTGTCTGTGAGTTTATTCTCGTTCGCTGTTTTACTGTTTTCCTTTCAAGGATCGCACAATAAAAGAGTCGACTAATAACTGAATTTTGTTGTCCACCTGATGATCTCTGCCACTGGACCACCACAATATGTTATTAGACCTGCAGGATGTTTATAATTTACCATGTGAAGTACTTCTGCTAATAAACTGGCTAGTTGTTTCATTGCTGGCAATGGCTATATTGGACAAATCTATCGGTTACGGACTGAATTTTCCAGATAATAGCCCATCCAACTTTCACTTCGATTATCTTCCTATGATTGCATCCCAGCCTTGATATTTTGTATTACAACCGCACTTATTCTCGTATATTATTTGAACCTTTTTCTCATATTGAAATATCCAGAAATACAGTAAACAAATTATTTGAAAACTCTCACCTCCATTGTTGAGTCTACGTTGCAGTTTTTACAGGAAACCTTCAAGCCTCACTGCACCCTCTAGTGGGCATGATGCTTATGCCTTCCAACAATGGAAGTTGTAGGATGTATTCCTAGATAGCAACGGCATAGATTTGGTTTCAGGGACAAAATCAGGCCTGAACCCCCTTCCCACGGTCCTTAAAGTAGTTTCACGATATTGGTATAATATTAATTATGCCCTTGAGGCTTAGCATGGTTCTTGACTTAACTTTGCTGACCCATTAATTGAATTCAGACCACAAGAAAACCAATGAACTGTTGATAATTTTTCTCATTCAATCGAAATACTACTCACTGTGCCTAACACTGTAAGACCAGTAGGGAATGCTTTTTCCAATGAGCATTACTGCAGCCCGGCACTAAAAATAGCTATTAGAAAGTGGGCAAACAGTCAGTAAATTGGTAATTCCTCTTAGAGTTTGATTACAGCACCCTGTAGAAATAAGGAGAGAGTGACTGCAGGATTAAAGCAGCAATTGACAGGAAGATCTTTGTGGGGACTTCCATTCAGGTATATGTAAGTGGTGCTATTGCACCCTGTGTATGTAAAATACTGAATTTCCTGTTTGCTTAATTCAGTTCAATTCAATTTATATTTATAGAGTGCCTTTCACAACAGTCACCCCAAGGTGGTTTATATGAGTGTGCTATGATACATACCATACAACATGATTAAGACAGAATAATACAAAAACAGGGAAATGGAAATACAAAGAAATGAAAAGAAAGAAAGAAAGAAAGAAAGAGAGAGAAATTTCCAGTAAATCACTTCTTGTTAATGACATGGTGCTGGACACAGATGCAGACCTGTTTTTTTTAACTGGACCCTGGTTCAGACCCACAGACACTATACCTCTTGTTGAAGTCTCACCTGAAGGGTTTACTTTTGTACAGGCACCATGTGGTTCTGGGTGTCAGGGCGACCAGGAAACTATTTTTAATTCAGTGTTAACTCAATGTTAAAAATTGAACCCAAGATTATCAAAGATTTTACAACATTTGAAGCAATGCTAATTCACATGGTGTCCGACCCGCCCATCTATATTCTAATAGTTTACAGACCACTGGGATCATATGCTACTTTTCTCACAGAAATAAAGGAACTTTGATTGGACTTCATGATTAATTTAGAGAATATCATAACACTTGGAGGCTTCAATATACATGTGGACATATAGACTGATGCCTTCAGCAAAAGTTTCCTGTTACTCCTGGACTCTGTTGAATGTCACCAACACATAATAGGACCAACTCATGTTCACAATCATACACCAGACTTGATTATTACTCATGGAGTTTATGCTCTGATCATTTTCTAATCACCTCTGAGCCACCATCTTTGACTATGGCAGAAAAGATTATTAGGACACGTCACCTAAATGATAGAAATTTGCTATGATTTGTTAATGAAGTAAGTAATGTGAACTTTAGTACAGATGTCAATGAAGTCACCCATGACTTCAATAGTGGTTAGTCAGATTTTAAATGAAATAGCTCCTTTGAAATATAAAGTGGTAAAAATCACCAGACAGAGTCCTGCATGAGTCCACTTTTGGAGACCAGCACCCACCCGCAGCTGCACAGTACAGCACCACACCTGCCCATGCACACGTGATTATTTCAAAGTTAAATCCACACCCGCCCGAGCCCATTAACATTCCACCCGTTACCCGCCCATATCCATGATAAATTACACACAATTATTTTTTTCTATGCACCTCTCAATGTGACAAGCACTAGGCCTACATTAATTTTGAATTGAAATGAAAAAGTCTAACAAAAAATCAAATCAGATAGATCTAAGCTATCCATACTGTGATGAGCGTGAAAAAGAGAACACGATGACAAGCTTCAGTAAGGATTCAGACGTGTATGTGAATGTTTGTCGAGGCGGTTATCTAATGGTGCGTCGTTTTTCTCTCAGAACTGGGATATTCCAAGTTGAGTGACAAGTCTTAAAGCACTTATGTAAGTCGCTCTGGCTAAGAGCGTCTGCCAAATGCTGTAAATGTAAATGTAAATCACGTCCAACAATCTCCCGTTCAAACTACCATATCTCGGAAGAAACATGGCTGCCTCCATGAACACGCTGCTGCGTGTTGTTCCTTTATATTTTAACATATTTAGAGTGAGATTATTTTTTCCAAGAGGCAAACAAACAAGAAACACGAACTAGTCAAACAACATTAAAAGCTTTATAAAATATTTTAGCACATTCATATTCTTTTTTCGAGAGGCAAACAAACTACAAACAAACCAAAGACACTAACAAGTCTGGCAAAAATCTGATATTGCATGATAGGATACTATTTACGGTCATTATATGGTATTCTCTAAATCAAACACGTGCAGTTACATTTATAACTATTAATACATTTAACAAAATAAGCATTTTTAAAGATTTATAAAATAGAATTACTGTTGAGTGTGTAAGCCGCCATGTTGAAATTATGTGACAGGGGCAACTCGGACAACAAAATCTTGTCTGACATCATCATCATTAGAGTGGCGTGTTTCCAATGGGAAGTGACGTTTTTCGTGTCATTTCGTGACATTATCATCCGAGTTCCGACTTGGAGAGAAATAATTGAAAGCACCATAAGGTACCCCCCCGACATACCAAACACACTGTGATGATGACAATTTGTACATGATAGTCTAATACATAGATATTTTCGCTTATATGTTATTTTTGCAGGCTACAATGCTGCTTTTATTGACCTGCTACCTGCCCGTGTGTATTGAATTACACGCCCGCATACCTGCCTGTAAAATTCCAGAACATCAAAATCCGACCGTTTCAGCAACAATCTGCGGGTACCCGACCCGGTGCAGGATTCTGCCACCAGACATTCCTCATGGTTCAGTGATTACACACGCTCTTGCAAATAGGAGTGCTGCAGACTGGAGCACAAATGGAAATCCATGGGTTTAGAAGTGTTCAAGCTGGCATGATCTGACAGCCTGCAACAATACAAAGTAGTCCTTTTTAAAACAAGAACTCATCTAACAAATAAGCCTGAACCTCTGCTACTGAGTAATTTCATCAGATAACATTTTATGAACTTCTTTAATGATAAAATTATAATCATTAGATCAAATGTTCAAATGGCTCACAATTAACTTCAATGAAAAAAAAATCCCCATCACTGCCATAAAAGGGGGGCGTGGCCAGGTGTCAATGGCTCATGCATACATATTCAATAAAAGGAGTCAGAAATAGTGACATGAGTTAGGTTTTTCTTATTTATTTATCCAACTGAATGTTGCAACATTTACTTCATGTAGCCAAGACTTTGGTGATCAGATATCTGGGATCAAAACAAACTTCCACCATTGCTTACAATGTACTTTTATAATGTTTCTCCAAGTGTTCCACACTGCATTTTGCAATGTCTATACTTTGATGTCAAATTACAAACTTTACATAAATCTGACATATTTACAAAGTATACTAAGATAGAGTTTTAAGCCAAAACAAACATATATGAAATAATTTATTTGCCATGAATTAAGTTTATAATATTTAATGAAATGTGTGACCAGGCCCCAGTCAGTGAAAGTTTGTTCCCTACCCCTAGACACCAGAGGGATAATTTGTTTCCTTCCTTATTCCCATTCTATATTTCTTTCTAACAATGTTTTATGTATCACAACACATCCATGTAAAGCTCTTTGTGACTACTTTACAGCTGAATACAGAAAATCCTCAAATTTCATATAATTACATCATACAAATACCTGGTATTTCATGGGCCTTATGGATGTGACAGACAGTCCACTTTCCATTGAATTGGCCAGATATTGTTTTATCTGGTATACGGTTATGCTAGCATATGTTGTTGTTTCTGTATCTGTTTTGTTAATAAAACTGGATTAATAATATCTTACAATTTTGTCAACAGAGACGAGTGTGAAAGACCCCAGATTGAGCGCGCAATTGGCATGTGCAAGAAAAAGTGAGCGCATTTTCTTATACTTGGAAAAAGAAGAGAATATTGGCTAAAGCCCAGGCTGAGCTACACCTGCCTCCGCACCACCTCATCACAGAGACGCCGAGAAGATGGGGTCACGACAACAAATGATTGAGCAGGTGCTGGAACAGGGGAATGCCAAAACACTGGTTCTGAAACCAGATCAGAAAACCAGGCACCTGGTACCTACTTGGCAGGACCTTGATGCCTTAGAATGAGTAAACAAGACACTTAGTCTCCTGACTGAGCTCACTGATGCACTGTCTGGGGAAAAGTGTCAGTGTGTCATATACCTATAGGCTTTGCTCTACCTGTTAAATAACACAGTTCTTCCTCCAGCTGAGCATGACACAGAACTGACCAAGGATATGAAGAAGACCATCCTCCAGTATTTAAATGAAATATATTCAGACCCTGCCACTGATGACCTGCTGGATATGGCCTCCCTTGTCGATCCACGATTCAAAGCGTCATATATAACTGATGACCGAAGATCAAAGCAGCGGCAGAAATTCAGGAGACACAAGCCGTATCTACTACAGAATCACTACCTCATACAAGCACAGGAGCCTCTACAGCAACTGTACAGCCCAAGGAAGTGAAACGCAAAAAGTCAGCCTTTCCTGGCCCAGATGCTCTCTCCGACAGAGGAGCCATCGAAGTGGAGTTAAAAAGTTACCTGAAGGCACTGGATATGGATGGAGAAGCTGACCCACTGGAGTGGTGGAAGTTGCACCAGGCAAATTTTCCAAGAGTAGTAAGTCTGGCCAAGAAATTCTTTTGCATTTCTACAACAAGTGCCCCATCAGAAAGGGAATTTAGCACTGCTGACAACATTGTAATATGCCACTGGTCGGCACTTAAGCCAGAGACTGTGGACAGGCTTGTGTTCTTGGTCAAAATTCTGCATAAACTGACATAAAACTTGTTCTTTTCTGCACTTTGTTAATTTTTTTATCTGTTTGTCTTTGTTTACAGAAAATTAATGAATTATTGCATAATTGAATTTTATGTCTTCATTTATTTTGATCTGTTTTGAATTTTAAGTTTTTAGAATCTGCTGAACCAAAAAAGAAGTTTTCACAGTATGACTCTTGCGCTCTGTCTCCACTTTTGTCTTCTTAAAGGTTTCTCAGCTGTGTGTGTGAGTGTATTCCTTACTCTTGTTCGATGTTTTGCCACTGTACTTTTGAGGATCACGCAATAAAACAGTCTGCTAATAACTGAACTTTGTAGTCGTCATCATGATCTCTTCGCTATTCAAGTGCAACAATATTTATTAGACCTGCGGCATGGTTTTAATTTACAATACAAAGTTATTCTACTAATAACCTGGCTAGTTGTTTCACTGCTGAAACCAGCAATAATAGACAATACTATATCAGTTACGGACTGAATCAATAAACAAAATATGCAGTATCTTATTACTGTAACCTTATAAATGCTACTTGATGAACTGCTGTATAAATGCAATAACATACTCAAAATCATGTAGCTGTACTCCAAAATATCATGGCTGTGGTCGCAGGCACGAGGCCACAGTGTTCTAAATCTGGCACAACCACACTCCTTCTTATACAGTATGTTATTGCTTAAATGAGCACTGTATATCAGCTAGTGTTCAGTCACACATGGCTTATTTTCACCTAAACAAATTCAAATGGCGGAAGGACCAATGGCCAAGGACCAATGCTAGCGGCAGAGTCTGCTTAGAGGCAGAGTGCTTTATGTTTCAAAGTAGAGAGACTCCAGAGATATTCTGTGTTTCTGGACTGTTTTTAAGGAGGTTTGTCTCTAGGGCTTGAGTGTAAAGACTTCTTGAAGAGATCCATATTTAGAAGTACTGTATATTTAGAGCGTGTGGTGTGTAATTATATACTGTTTCAGATGTGTGTGCCTCAAAGCAATATTTATGCTTTTCAAAGTGAGCATGCATTAGGAATGAGATTACTTGCTTAAGGAAGTGATTCAGTAGGGGTGCTGTGAGCTTAGGTGTTTTATTGTGGTGTTAGAGACAGTCTAATGTGTCTTTTTTTTGCAGTGTGTGTTTGGAATCCATGCTTATGAACATCATTCTGTGCACATGGCATTGCATGCCGTGCTCTGCTGAAGGGTGACCCCCCAATAACGCTCACATTTCTCTCCGCTGGGGCTTGATTGATGCAAAGGGAAGATTTCAAAAATAGAACTGAGGCCAACAAGAGCAATGAAATCTTTCCCACTGGGCCAGCAGCGGCCTGGCCTGTCACCTCACTCTACTAAAGGTAAGTTATAAACTAGAGCGTCGGGGAGTTTCTTAAGCAGCAGTGGCTAGAGAATTTGCTGTATGCTTTTTTATCTCAGGGGGTTGGGAGGGCTGGCTTGTGTTTTACTAATCTTTAAGACTTGTTTTCGAGTAGGCCCGTGTAGGCCCTAACTTGGCACAGAGTTATTCCTTTATTCTTTGGAAATTTGATCATAGTCAGGTATGTGAGAACCTGGGAGCACACTGATGATGCTTGCCTCTGCTCTCTGGAGAAGTAAGTAGTTATCTGCACTCAAAAAAATGAATTTGAGGTCTGTTCAAATTAACCATATAAATTTAATCGAGATTAATTAAAAAACATAAGTTGGTAAGTTGTACATAAATACTTTATGACAGATGAACATAAATCTGTGGAAGTTTGTTTAAACACAATAATTTTATGTTGGTTTTAAATAATCAAGTTAATTTTAAAAAATTGTTTTTCTACTACACATCCGCATCCCTAACCGGACTTGCGAGATTTTACAGCGGAAAAAGGCGCCATTTTCATTTTAGGCGGATTTTGCGGTTGACTGGAGTGAGCGGGAATTTTTTGTGCTTCGTCACGAATGTAAGTACCCAAATCATTAATTATATATCAGTATTTATGTTTCCTTTACTCATTAAGCTGTTTTAACAGTTAGCTGATTTGCTAGGATTTGATGCAGATTAATTTTCTAACATGCTAACAGTCGCTAGCAGGGTAACGATGCCTTGGATTCGAAAATATAACCATTATTTTCTTTCATAATTGTAATTTTTTTAATTCATATTGTTATTGATTTATTTTAGCATAAATTACAAGGAAACGTCTGATGAGCTGAATGTCTGTCTTTGTATTCATTCACATATCGTCAGCCATACATAATGTAAGCAATCGGATAGTCAACAAAAGAATGCTCATTACAACCATTAGACTTGACTTGGACTTCACACAGGTTGACAATAGATAGGATACATGATTCTAATATACAGTATACAAAAAGCAATATTGTCTTGATTTATAGAACAACTCAATAGATGTTCAAAGGGAACTTCAGTAAAGCGTGTACTTCAGTAAAGACCACCAAGAGTTTGTAAAAAAATACATCATAAGTTTAATGATTTTACCTAATTTTTATGTGATTAATTTGTGTATACATTATATTGTGCGTAAATGTTCAATCATGCTTTGAGGTGTTAGATATTTAGATAAAATAAATTGGACATAATGTAGAATATTGTCTTCTTAAATGACTTTTTGCTGTGTATCAAAATCAAATGCAGTAAGTATAATGGGATTATGAATTAATCCATAACATTTTAGATGCCTTTTCTTCTTTTGCAAATTCTTCTGTTACTTGATTTTA
>JABFEB020000124.1:13108315-13119381 GCA_019775895.2 Stomatorhinus ivindoensis | reverse complement strand
TTTTTTTGTTTTTTTTATTTTCGCGTGCTTTCGAGGGCTGATTACCTCGGGCCTCTAACCCGTTTTAGCGACTACCCGACAACACTCTGTTTCATCATTGTAGTTAAGTCTTAACACTGTTGCTGGGGGTTGTCATGATCCACCCGTCCGAGCCTCGTGTGTGCCACGCCCCCCTTGTTGCCTCCTGTCGGATCCTGATCATGGCCACCTGTTGTCAATCCGTGCCTGTCTCCCAGCGTGTATTTAGTCGGCATCTGTGTTCGTTTCCCCAGATCTGTCATCTGTATAATTCGTTGTGCATCTGAGTGCTACCCCGTCTTCTGCCCTGTATTCCGTTTGCCTGCCCTATGCCCAGTCCTGTTCTCCTGCCCCGATTCCCCGATTAAACCAGTTCCTCTGCCCTTCATCGTGTCTCCAGCCCGATTCTGTCCGCCCGCCTGCTGCTCAACGTGACAGGTTGGTTCTGTGTTTTTTATATTTTTATTTAACTAATTCAATTTTTGAATCATTTCATGCCTGTTCACAGATATAATGCCATTTTCTCATAGATTTCTCCTGAAAACAGCTCATCATGATTGTAGTTGGTTATTGAAACATTTTCTGCATCTACTCAATATATTCAGTTTAAACCTTCATGAGCTCTTATAAATTGTTTTTTGCCTCACCTTTTTATTACAGGTAAAGCATGGATATCGCCAGTGGAGAAACTGGATCTCAAAATCCACTAAAGAATATACTGGGAAAACAAAATGCTGAAAAACACCACAAACCCATTATAAGCAAAGTAAGGTGGTAAAGTGGAGGCTCCATAAAACAAAAAATAAAGCAACATTAAAGGCAGAAAAGAGTTAAAACCAATAATAATTAATATAATGAAATTGCAGAGGCAATCTGATTTGAGGAATACAATAACACTTTCAGATATAGTTTTAAATGTTAAGATTTCATTTGCTTAATTCAGTTTAATTCATTTCAATTTTATTTGTATGGTGCATTTTCACAAAATTACTTTGTTTCAAAGTGCTTTACATTATGTGCCGCCCTAACCCCCCAGTGAGTAACCAAGAGGTGACCGTGGAAAATCTCCCTAGAAGGAAGAAACCTTGGGAGGAACTAGACACAGACAAGGTGGGCGGGGGCATCCTCCAGGGCCCGGCAGAGGACGTCAAATGAACAAGATGGCAAAGTTCTCATGCATACTGTCCAAATTTTAACATTTGAGTTTCAAAGTGGGGGGCAGGCAGGTGCTAGTGCTGCTTCTGATGGCAAGAATGCGTTACCCTGCTACTTGCTCATAACACAAGCATCTAACTCTTCATCAGTAAAACTGCTATATTATGCTCTGACTGAGAGATTGCATTCTGCCATTTGTCTGTATACTGTGCATGGGCATACTCCTAGAATTAATGTTTGGAACAGATAAATTCATATTCATGAAATTTGTGATATATCATCCTTGCTCTTGCTGAATAGTCATAATGCACATTTCCCTATCTGTCAGGTTTTGTTGGATTAGTCAAAGAAATTCAGATGCACTGTTCAAATACAGTCTGAAATTTAACCTTCTACTGTACATCCGGGGCTAGCTGGATCAGTGAGACATTGCCAGTGGAGTTCTTTTCTGGAACTTTGGTCAAAATGGAGCAAGCAGTGAGTACAAGCACTGATTGACTTGGCAGTAGATTTTCTTTGATTGTGCCATTTATGTTTCTTGTCGTTTATTGGTCAGGATATTTCTTGTATTGAATATTGTAGCAATGAAATTACAATTCAAATGTTTTCAGCTGAAATATGCAATGTTTAAATTACAATCCCCAAAAATTCAAAGCATCATTAATGCAATGAGTTTTTATTCCATAAGTGTAATTCAGTGTGTTCATTTGCATCAGAGGCTTTTATCACTAACTTATTTACATAGATTCAAGTCACCCAAACTTTATAAAGGATAAATTTGGCATCATGAAACCATTAGCAGAAGTAAATAAGGACCTAATATGGAAGTGCCATTCAAAAACACAAAGGCTACTTCCACCTGCTGCAGGCCAGGTTTGTAAAGAGACCCATATGCTCTATGAAGATTAATGAATAGTGTGGCTAATTCCAACAAATAAACATAATTATGTTGATTATTTGTCATGTAGCAGGGAAAAAGTGTTATGACAAGCCCTGGCAAAAAATATATATAAACCAGCAAGTAATCACTTCTTTAAAATGATAATCATTAATCTTGAATTAATGTTAATGTGAATACATTTTCATGCAATCCGGTCACCGTGAGGATGGGGTCCCCTTCCGAGTCAAGGATCCTCTCATGGTTTCTTCCTGCTAGAGGGAATTTTTCCTTGCCACCGTCACCTCGGGCTTGCATGGTGGGGGTTTGGGCTGGTTATATGTAAAGTGCTTTGTGACTGACTGTTGTTAAAAGCGCTATATAAATAAAATTGAACTGAATTGAAAATGAATAGATATGTGACTGTCCTTGAGACATTATGTTTTGACCTGGTTCAGACCCCTAGAACTGAGTTTGCACCCTGTTCTTATGAAGTCTCTCATTAATTGTGCAATAGAGAGTTTTAATGAACTCAGAAACCTCAGAAAAAAATTAAAAGGTAGTTAGAACTTCACATTCAATGTGACAAGGGGGTTTCTGCTTGTAGCCAGTATGGCGCAGTTTTCTTTGATTAGCTGTGTTTCCCAGAAAGACCTATGGATTGGAGATGCCCAGATTGTAGGACTTTCAAGCCACAGATAGGGACTTGAGGAGGCTCACACCCAGGGAGCAGTTGAGGAACAAGCATTAGGACCTGCTGCATTGCGCAAAAACATCTCATCTGTACCTTCCTGACATATGGGTGATTTACTGATTGCATGGCTGATCATGACTGCAATGCCATATTTAAACACACATACACACGTATATATGTACACATACAAACACATTGACTATTTTACCCATTCAACACTGCTCGTTGAGGCAAATATCTAATTTTCCAATCAAATATCAACAGCTACAGTTCAGGAGCTTCAGTTAGTGGTCACATCAAGGACCAGTGTTATGATCTCTGTCTGCCTTCTTCCCATTTGGCCAACAGAGGTCACTGCTGGTGAACTCATCTCCTCCCTCTTGGGTCTCGTTCACATCTGCCTTTCATTTGGTCTTCAGCAATCCCTGGATATTAGTACTCGCTTGTGTTCAGTCCCCTAGTTTGGTCATTGTCATTTTCTGCATCAGTCTTTTAGAGGTGAATTTTGGTACTTGCATTAATGGCACTCTATCACTCATCCTGCTAATCCCGGATATAGAGTAGAATGGTGTTGCTACAATATTTCAGTCCAATCTCAGAAGGTCTGCAAAAAATTTTTGTTTATAGATGTTTGAATATATATATATATGTCACTACCTGTCACGATCGCGGGTTAGCAAGCGTGCCTGGATGTATGCGGCGTCGGGCAAACAAGGCAATAGCAGGCAGGAATATCCGAAAACGGGGTTTATTCCAAGGGAAACACAGGGTAACACGGGTAAACGCCACGAAACATCACAATGACCGATCTAGGGATTACGAACACAGACGCTGACTAAATACAAACGGGAAAGGCAAGCACAGATTAACAACAGGTGAGAACAATCTGGATCAGACAGGAGGTAATGAGGGGGTCGTGGCAACCACACGAGGCTTTCACGGGCAGGGTATGACACTACCGACAAAGCTGTGATTGCTGGTGATTTTAATATTCAGATGGAGAATGACAATGATCCTTTAACCACAATATTTGCTGCTATTCTTGACTCTGATGGTGTGCGTCAGAATGTAGTCGGGCCTACTCATGCCTGTAACCACTCCCTGGATTTGATTCTTAGCTATGGTGTCTTGGTGGAACATGTATCTATTACCCCACAGAATCCTCTACATTCAGATCATTACTTGTTAATGTCTGAAATACGATACAGGCTCCTTCGGCCCCAGCTCCGTACAGTACAGTCATTTCATAGTTTCATTATCCACCACAGCGTTTCTTGACCAATTTTCACAATCCTTCAACCTTACACTGAAAATGTACTTGAACAGGTAACTGTCAACAATGATAAATCATTTCACAGCACTCTTAAAACTTGAGAAGATAAAGCATAGGGATAAGAAACTTGCCCCCTGGTACTCTAATCATGTATGTGAACTTAGACTTCACCCAAGCTAGAGTGCAAACAGCGCTCAACTAAACTAGATGTTTTCAGATCCACCTGAAAAGAGAGCCTCTCTGAGTTTAAACAAGCACTAGTGACTGCTACATCTGTGTATCTCTCCAGACTAATAGAAGAATATAAAGAACTCCTAAATTCCTGTTTGAATCTGTATTTAAGTTGACAAAAAGTTCTTCAATGTTAAACTCACAAGTCCCAGAAGCTCTTAGGAGTGATGACTACATTTTTACTGGTAAAATAATTAAGATTAGACATACCATCTGGAGCATGTGTGTAGCAGCATACAGCTATCAGTCTTTTCCTAGTCATATTAGGACTGATAATGATACATTTAAATCTTTTTCCTGTAAAACAATCAGAATTTTTCAGCTTTATTTCTATTATAAGCATGCATTGAGTTGCCAATGCATGCTTCCCAATCTGACCTGAAATTAATGGCTAGAAATAATTAATCAATTCTTAATCACTGAGAGCTTTCATTGTCGTTATTAAAAAGAAATGCATTGTCTCTGGAATACGAACCCATGGCCACATAAGCAAGAAATTATCATGGTGGTATCACGCATGGTGTCACGTGCACCCATCTATTACACTGAACCACTAATACACTGTGTTCAACAATGTTTGTCCAGGAATTTATTAAAATAAATTTGTGATTAAAATAAAATGAAACCAAATAAAATAAACATAATAACTGAAAGAACCTGTTTCACTACATGCATTATAATAGTTGATTGTTGTTCTATGTTTTCCTCTACAAGAAGTGCCTGAGCCTCCAGAACGTTGCCCAATGGAGGCTGCCACCCAGCTCCCACCACAGAGAGGACCGCTCCACCTGCTCTCCAGGCTCCTGACCCAGAAGGGGCCACGCTGCCCGCTCTCCAGGCTCCCAACCCAGAGAGCTCTGTTGTACCTATGCTCCAAGCTCCTGGCCCAAAATGTACCACTCAATTCCGTTCAGTTCAATTTATTTTTATGTAGCACCTTTCACAACAGACTTGCCCCAAGACGCTTTGCATAGGTGTGTTGTGATAAGTGCAACATCTTAAAGAGTCCCCAGGCTCCTGGCTCAAGAGGGGCCACACTTCCCACACCTGGTCCCACAGCAGCCGTGCCACCCAAACCTGACCTGAGAGATGTCCTTCGGACCCAGGTGAAACCATGCCTCTAACTAAGACACAGACTTTTGGGTTGGTGTGTCTCACCTGCTGCCCCACAGAAAACCCAAGTAGTCTCATTAGTGGCACCAGGTGCCCCAGTTGTGCCCTGCTCACCTCCAGGTGCCCTATCTGCATTCTGCTCGCTTACGGGTACCCTGGCTGTGTCCTGCTCACCTGGAAGTTTGTTGGAGCATTCTGCACCTTTGGTTCAGTCACCTCTTACCTCATCTCCTGCTGTCCTGTCAGCCCCCACCATGCCTGCTGGTACCTCAATGGCACCCTCCTTATCGGCTCTGGCCTCATTGGGACCCTCTGTGCCTATTGGTGCCTCAACAGCACCATCATTGGCACTGTTCACACTTGCCTGTCAGAGGTCATCAGCTCCCAACTCCCCAGCTGCTGCCTGGCCGGTTCCTAACTCCCCAGCTGCTGCCTGGCCGGTTCCTAACTCCCCAGCTGCTGCCTGGCCGGTTCCTAACTCCCCGGGTATGGCTTGACCAACTCCTGCCATGCCCATGAACCCAGTCTGGATGGACCCAGAGAATGTCCCACCTGAAGACTTGGAGTGAGGCTCCAGGTCGCAGGGCTCCCGTCTGTGTTGGCAGGGACACAGGAGATGGTTCAGCCAAATCTCTGTCTTCCAGAGAGGGAGGCAGGGACACAAGGCCAGAGATGGCCGCCTAGGCTCCCATCCACCCAAAACTGCCCTCTTGGGTAGCCCTCCTGCGTGGCCCAAAGGGACAGGATCCTCCATTCCTGCTTTCCCATCGGGGCGTTCTATCTCTGCTACCCCACTGTGCCAGCATCTGCTATCTCTCACCTTTTGTCCAGCTGTCCTTATCCCTGAGGGCTCCCAGGACGTGCTCCGCATCCTCCAATCCCAGCTAATGTTCCAACGCTCTATTGTGCCTTTGTTCTGCTCCAGTTTTTCCCCTTTCTTTTCTCCCTCCATCTCCTCCCTCCATTTTCCTGATGAAGTTCCTGTGTCTTGTCCACCCTGGCTCTCTGTCTGGTTCTAGTGGATGTCTGGATCTGCCCGGATGCCACCGGTGCCAGAATTTAAGGAGACACAGGCGGATCTGGCCCAGAATCACTTGCTATGTGGGGAACCATAAAAAAAAATCACAAATAAAAACTTGATCAAAAACTCCCTCAAATAGAGTATGTCAAGAGCCAAACCTTAATCAATCCTTAACTGGGAGATCTGGCACGACACAAGTCCATGTTCTGTCCAATAGGATGTTAGGCGACTTGGATGCTATGCTAACATTATAACACACTATAAATACCTGTATACGCTATACTGAAATTATACCGTACCTATACTGCACCTGTACTCCCTAAAAAGTCAAGATACTTTAAATAAGAGAAAAAAATACACATTAAAATATAATCATAAAAGTGCTATCAAGTATTATTGCTATTATAAGTTAGGTAGTCAAGGTATTGTACTTATCATACGGGTGGCAGTGTAGTCATTTTGCTTACACTAGCTACATGTGGTGAGTTATGGGTGTTATAAGTTAAACAGACTATGTACTGTAGCATTGGTTTACACCAGGTACACGCGATGCACTACATCTGCTTACCCCTGTTAGGTCCTGTTCAGATAATATTTGGCATGTTTTTACTACCCAAAAAGATTTTGTATGAATTTATATTCTGAAATACCCACTATTTCTGCTTTTTCAGAGTCTAACACAAATCCATTTTTAATATGATTGACAGTGTGAGTTTTGAATATAGGCTTTCAGTGTCAAAACGGCAGTTTTTAACCCCTTCTGCCTCACGCACATATCAGTCACTGGCAGCTGAACTGTGGACTGTGAAAACAGACTGGTCAGTATGAGCTGCCATGGTTAGACCTGTTTATATGGTGAAGTTTTATTTATTATTCACGTTTGAAAATAAAAAGACAAAGTATATTTGCCTAAGTATATTTCTTTATTTAATTTCTTTTCTTCCTTTTTTTAGTTCTGTATTTCTTTCTAATGATATTTTATGTGTCACGACACATTTATGGGTGTGTGAGTGTGCCCTGCGATGGGCTGGCCCCCAGTTCAGGGTTGTTCCCTGCCTCGTGCCCATTGCTTCCGGGATAGGCTCCGGACCCCCGCGACCCAGTAGGATAAGCGGATTTAGATAATGGATGGATGGACGACACATTTATGTAGATGACTGCTATGAAAGGCGCTATATAAAAATAAAATAAATTCAATAATATCGGCAGATTTCCGGGTGGGTGACATCATCGCCAAGTTTTCTTAAAATGTGAACATTTTTTTGTTATTTGGGAGAAAAAGAAATCAATGTCTTAACGTTTGATTACTTGTATTACGTAAAAGTTTAACAATAAATGAATAAGCACGACTGTCTCATATTGACATTTCGTTTTATTGTATTGTAGTTTAAACAATATAACCATAGTTAAAATCTTCTTCATTCGAAAAGTCAAATCCATGTCGTGATACTTTGTAATGAATACATTTAGAACTTCAGATTCCAGTATAAATCACTTCATAGCAACATAAACAAGTTTCTACTAACCGCAGGATGCTTTTTATTTATTTATTTATTTATACCAATGAACTGGACGTTTCTGCCGGCCTCCCGTATGTGCACAAATCCGCAAAGCACTTCGGGATGTGAAGTTAATTTTCTCATACCCCGAGACTGTTTTTACAGTTGCAGTACTTCCTTTCCCAGCACGCACTGCACGTAAATTGGGAGCCACCCTAAATAAAATCATTTCTGACAAAAAAAAAAAAAAAAACATCTAGCCCGATAGTCATTAATGGGCGGATGGTTACTTGGGGAAAAGATTAAACCGCAGTTAAGGTAGAAGTTTAAAATAGAAAAGTATGATGGTCGCAGGCGAAGTTAACCAGAATTTAATGCGTCACTTAAAGCGGTGACTGGAAGCGTGTCATAAAAACACAGCCATGGAATTTCGCAGTCACTGAAATAAAAACTCCCAAAAGTTAGCTTCCCATCGCTAGGATCTCGATCTGTTGTCGCTTGTTTTAAGCCGTTCACCCGCACCGGTACAATATGTCCGAATCGGAGTGGTCTGACGCGACGCTGACGGACACCGATCCGCGGCGGCTCCGGGCAGAGATCGAGCGCCTGTACCGGGAACTGAGCGAAACCACCCATGAAAAGATGCAGGCTGCAGAGTACGGGCTAGCGGTACTGGAGGAGAAGCAAGAGCTGCAACGGCGCCACGACGACCTGGAGCTGGAGTACGACAGCATGAAACAGGAGCTCAGTCAGCTGAAACAGGTACCCGCCTGCCCGTGTTCGCGATCCGGCATGAGAACATGCATCGGCATGAAAAGGTACCTCTGTTAATAAACCGATTTATTACAGCCCTGTTGTCCTCAGCTGGCAAACACTGTGAATAAATTTTCGTCATATATGCTTTAAACAGTTATTTTAAAATGTCAGTTTAGGTATTCTGTATGCATTGATTTATTTTGTTTCTGAATTACACTCTATGCTTGACTAGCATCTTTTCAGTGTTACATATTTTAAGGCAGTTAGTGTACTTTTCCGTCGTTAGGTAAGACCAGAGTATGATTAGAAAAGCCAGAGTATTTTAATCTACAATAAAGAATCGTACCCAGAGGAAGGGTGAAGTAATGTGCTTTGAAGTTACAATTATGAAGCATGTAAGAATAGGGATTTATACCCTGTGGTTACTGTTGCCCACCAGCATGGCAGCTTCTTGCACCAGAACCAGGTGACAGGGGACTGACTACCTATTTCAATGCTAGAGATGCAAAGTCTTGGGGGGGGGGTGTTACTCCTCTATTGCTTCTCTGAAATATCAGAGTCCCAGCCGGGTGGATATGCTCCACTTTAGGAACAGTGGTTTAGAATGACGTAAAAATGCTGAGCAAGATAGGAGTGCCAGTGTAGAAGAGGTCTGTTGATGGCAGGAAGGGAAGTTTCAGAGGCTAGTTTTATGTCTAACAAGCAAAACATATACTGATGAGGAACAGCCCTCTGAGGTTACATGAGGATCTGCTGTTGTATCACATAAATCAGTAAAATTAAGTTAATTAAATAAAAACCAGTGACTAATTAACCAAATAAATGAGCATTACCTGTTTGGTCATTTTCACAGTATTGCAAAGTTATTTAATGAAAGGACCAGCCTGCAGATCCCAGATAACCAGGATGCCTAGTTTATAAATGGAGTAGGAGGTGGAGCAGGCCGTGGAGAGAGTGGTTGGACAGGAAGTGACATCACTTCTACATTCCCTGTCTGCTGTGTCTGAATGGATGGGGTCATTAGACGACTGCTCATCTGACAAGCTCATTTTTTCCACTGAACTTGAAAGGAAACATCTGTTAATTTCCATGACAATGAAGCAGTCTTGGTTTTATAGACAGGAGAAAAATTACAGTGTACCTCATACATGTGTTACATTTAGTACCATTGCTTGTATTCACTCATATTTACATCTATTCATTTAGTAAATGCTTTTTTCCAAAGTGACAACCAAGTGAGAACAGGGTCAACCAGTCCCGGGAGCAATTGGTGTTAAGGCCAATGCAGACATGAGAGAGGAAGACAGACAATGTGGTATCCCCACAATTTTCAAGCTAATTGCAGTCTTTTCAGTTTTCCAGCAAGAGTACATGGGGCTCCTGCTGGATTAATGCAGGAGTACAAACATAAAAGAGCAAATTATGCAGTTGCATGACACAATCTAAAGCAGAGATGCCCAACTCCAGTCCTGGGGGGCCAGAGCCCTGTGTAGCTTAGTTATTTCCCTGTTCCACCATAAATGATTCAGCTCTAGAGCTGTGTGGTAATTAGCACAAGGAGTTGAATCAGGTGTGTTAAATGAGGGGAAACCCAAAAATGTGCAGGGCTGTGGCCCCCCGTGACTGGCTTTGGCCACCCCTGATCTAAAGGTATCATATTTTAATAACATAAATAGCATGAATGTAAACACTGACAGAAAAAATAGCAAAAATCACAGTATTGTGAGTGTATTTTTAACCCTGTTATCTGAGCAAGAAGATCGTTAATGTGGTCAGTCTGTTCACCAGAAAGCTGGTTACAGTGTGTGATCTCCTGTGTCATGGCATGGTTGCTTCTATAGTTACTTGCAGTATACAGTTTACTGGCTGCCAAAATAAATTTATGTTGCCTTGTCAAAAGCAATGTGTGACACTGATTGAATTAAACATGCATATGCACAGATATTACCTAGAAAGCTGTGAACATGCACATTTACAGAAAGTAGCCATTAGCCCTCCCACCGTACCTGTTTTTTTATTATTCAAAATAACCACATTACATACACAAATTTTTTAGGTCAACTATGTGCTTATATGAACAATAATACTATGCAGTCATAATAATTTTATGTTCTGTTTTTATTACAATAAAACCCTATTGTTGTCACAAGTTTTCATCATTTCAAATCAGGACCTGTTCCTACTAAACAAATAACCACGAGGTGACAGCGTGTGGCTCAGTGGGCTAAGCCTTTGTGCTTGTAATCACAAGGTTGCTGGTTCAAACCCAGCCTCTGTGGGTCCTTGAGCAAGGCCCTTAACCCCCAGCTCCCTGGGCGCCCCAACAGGTGGCTGCGCTTTGCAGACAGGTTACTCTACAAAGAGCAAGTTGAGGGAGGTATAAAAGGAATTTCCCCATGGGGACAATAAAGGATTGATTAGATACTTGT
>JABFEB020000124.1:13074911-13094541 GCA_019775895.2 Stomatorhinus ivindoensis | reverse complement strand
ATCCAAACCTGTTAGAATCTTATAGACCTGGATCATGTCCCCCCTCAGTCTCCTTTGCTTGAGGCTGAACAGATTTACCTCAACTAACCTTTCCTCGTATGACATTCCTCTAAGACCAGGAATCATTCTTGTGGCCCTACGCGGCACCTTTTCTAAGGTATTTGCATGTGTGTGTAAAGGCATGTGTACCAATACTTTTTGCAATATAATAAATAATAATAATAATACATTTTATTGGTATTGCATTTTATATTTTAGCACTTCTATGCTCTTATACTGCATCTCTGAAATAACCTGAAACTGACAGAAGTTTAATGGCATCCCTTATTGTTTATTTCATATTTATCACAAGTCAGACTTTTGATTATTGACAATTGAATATTTTATGTAATTAAACAAATGAAAATGGCATAGATAAAGAAGTTGGTACCCATAATTTAATATTTTGTGGTACAGTGGTGCCTGCGGTTCATGAATCCTAGCTGTTGCCTACGAACAATTTGATTCACGACCAAAAATTTTGTGAAAAAAATGCATTCATTCGCATACAAAATTTGGTTGATGAACAGATTATTCAACCAGATTCCCTTTTTTATACTAGTGTAGCACCAGCATGCCCTGTGTGCAATTGTAAATAGAAGGACCACAACAGGCAACCAACGTGCACTGAAACTGAACCCAAATACACAGGCGGGAAACACAAGGTTATCAGACATCAACCTGCAAGGTGCACACACGGTGGAAGATTTACACATGCTAAATACACATGAGGATTGGACTGGGTACACACAAGACCATTAACATTATCAACAACAATACAAGGGCTTTAATGACTGTTAATAAAAAGCGTGTGAAGGAGGCGTGTGTCCCTCTCTGCTTCCACAATGGTTTGGTCCACCTGTCGCCATACAATTTTTTTTCTTGAAAGGTTTTACTATAAAAACCAGAAAATTAATTAACAAAAATTATTATTTGGTAGACTTGTGAACGAATTAGTTAAATTTCAGTGCTTTATTATGGGAAAATTTGCCTTGGTTCGCATACGGAACGGATTGTGTTCATGAATCACAGGCACCACTGTACCACCTTTTGCAGAAATCATTGCCAAATAGTAATCTTTGCCCTTCACAATGAGACATCTACATTTGCTAATAGATAGTTCTTGATGTTCAATAGGATTAAGATCTGAGCTCATGAAGGGCAATTTAAGAATAGCTGATAGCAGATTTTAGCAGCGTTAGGTAACAGTGCTAACCATTGCACCACCATGCCACCCTCAACACTAACGTATTCACATTAAATTTTAAGATAATTTACATTATTACTCCTCCATATGCAATAAGTAAGAAGATAGATAAGATGAAATGTTATTCATCCCAAAGAAAATTATTGTGCCACTGTGCAAGATTGACACCAAACAGAGATTAAAATAACCAAATATAAAGTATAAAGTGAATAAAAGATGTAAAAAGGTAAGTAACTAAAGTGGGAGTGTGAATGTGCAAAAGGGTGTATACAGCTTTATATTCTGCCTGGAGAAAAAGGCACTATTAAATGATGTGTGTGTTACCAATTCATCTTTTTTTGCTGACCCATAGCAGACCAACTCAAATTAAAATTTTCTTCTTGATTTAAGACCTCTCTGAACGAAATATTACATAAATCTGAGAACTTGTTTGTGAGCCCGTGTGAATGTGTGTAGGTACTCTTACTGTAGAAATAACTGTAATTTATGCTCAGCTGAGAGTGCAATGAGAAACAACAATATAAAAAAATCGCTCTCTTGCACATATAACTGTATCATGCGCCACAAAATGCAGGTTTAAAGTTAATTTTTTTCCACATACTGTGCCCTAATCTATTTATCCCTACTAGTTTGAAAACATATTGGCCTATTTTCAACTTAATTACAGAAAGTAAATGAGCATGCATGTATACTACAGCACATAAAGTTATGCCAGCGAGAGATGTCTGGATACCTTTCATCACAAAATTCATTATGTACTTACCTAAGCTTGCCCTTTCTTCTGTGTCTTAGCTACAGGAAGGGGTGCTGGCTTCTCTTCAACCCAATACTGTCTAAAGACACAATGTGGGGGGGGGGGGTGTTAAAGGTATAAGCAAAAGAGAGAGAGTGAAGGAGAGAAAAAGACAGCTGGAGTGGTCTGAAGTACACAACTAATCAACATGGGCAATCTGACAGACGGCTAGTGGATAAGCAATCGGCAGCTTCCTGGAACTAAAAAAGATTGAGTGGATAAATAAAAACTTGAGAGGTAGGAAAAGAGTAAAGCAAGTAAAGAAAAAGGTCCCAGCCTAAGCCAAGTCCTTTTTTAGGGAAACGAAAGACCTTTATTTGAACCTTGGCAATGTGCCCTTGTTTCTAGGACTGATAAAAAATGAGACAAGAGCAGGAAGAAAAAGGAGGCTTATTTCTATTGTGCTAGTTCTGTTCAAGTCCAGCTCTCCAGTAGTTATTTTGAGACACAGTTTCTTCACATTCTTAGCATGTGGTTCACACAGATTTTATGTTTCACAACACTTTTCTGCTGGTACTTTGGTTTTTTTTGTCATTCTTCAGTCGTAAATTGTAGTCAACAATAGCTAAATAATTGTGTGATGATGACAATATATTCAAAGTAATCTCTCCACCAATAACTGCCTTCCAATATTTTATATACTTTAATCAAAAATAGTCTAACTGTCCACACCAGGAATTTGTATGTGATAGAATCAGCTCTTTCTTATATGGTTTGCTGTCATTGTCACAAATAAATAGTCAATTCAATAATTGCACCAGGTATTCATATTGCATTGGTCCAAGTCACACAATTGTCCTGAGCAAAGAGAAGACAGTCTCTCAATCCAATTGATTTGGTCTTAAAAGTACTAAGAGAAAAGTTAATTAGCGTGAAAAGTGCTTATCAAAACAAAAATCAAAGATATGTTTACAATTACCTTCCAATATCTCAGTTAGTTTCAGAAGAAAGATTTTAAAAAGAGAAATAAAAACTAACAATAATATTAATGATAAAAAAAACAAAAGTTTTCAATTGTGACTGAGCAAAGGGCAGGTTATTTTTGGTACTTACCTTCTCTGAGCCTTTTCTGTACTCTGAGGTCTGTGCCTTTATTTCTGTTAGGTCCTCCCCTTTTGTGCTAATCCATTAGGGACAGACGAGGACAAGAGAAGCTTGCTGTTCAAGACTGGGACGACGCGAAGACATGAACGCAGATGGCAGTGCAGCAGATGCCTATTCCTGAGATGTACTGTACTTGGTCAGCTTTCTCTCCTTGCTCTTTTTTGCCTGTTTGCCTCTGCTCCCCACCAGGCATTCATTTTCTTTTCTTCGGTGGTGGCAAAATGAGTGGGATACTGGCCGTATGGCAGGGAGAGAGGAGAGGAAAATTGATGGGAGGAGGCAGAATTGAGAAAGAGACAAACGAGAAGACTGAATGACTGCAGGATAGCAAAGTAGGTTGTGTTGGGGAGAGGAAAGTGACCATGTCATCTCCAACACCACCTCACAAAAAGGAAAAAGGAAGGCAGGAGTGGGGGAGTGGGGGAGGACAAACCGGGCACTGCTCATCATGATTCAGTGGATGGCTGCTCCTCCTCTGTATGTGCATGCTCTCGCTCCCTTGTTCTCAGAGTAGAGCTCTTGCTGTTATTGCACCTAAACAAGAGAACCACATCTCACTGGTGGAGCCCACTGCCCCCCACTCTCTTCCTCTCTCTCTCAGACACACAAACACACACAGTTCATTACTATTCACTGGTTCATACTGTGAGATGCCTCACTAGCCTACACACTGTGCCTGGGCTCAGAGCATTGCATTGTAATGCTATGAAAAGAAATAAGGAAGGGGTTGTGAGTAGGGGGTATGTGCAGAGTGAGGTAATATTGTGGACCAGCAGGTGTTTCCACTCATGTTCATGTCTGTCTGTGAAAAGCCATGAGAGTCCTTCTGTCTGCTTGGCCAGCACATATTCCCTCTGGGATGTGGATTTAACACCATGAGACTGCCATGTTTAACAAACAAGGGGAACCCCATGAGCTTAATCACAGACTCTGAACTTTACCATAAAAATTTATAATAAAAAAATGGTACAATACCATATAACATGCAACATTACAGAATTCAGAACTCTGCAACAATGTACTATATGAAGTTTTGTTTACTTTTATTACTTTACGTCAAAGTGTCTTTTTTCTGAGCCAATATACGCTTACTACCCAGATAAACAGCCTTAGACATTTTCTTTGCCTACCTAAGACTTTGATACAGTATTGTTTTACATATATTGCTACCAATTCTATACAATACATGGCCATTGCAAAAAAGCAGTTGCCATCTTTTCCATTTGTTCTTTTGATAACACTGAAAATAATAATTTTGATATAAATTACAATCCACAGAAAAAACATTCACAACAAAAAACTGACATTCTAACATGTACTGAAAGTCCCCTCCTACTAGGATTCAAGGATATGGTGGTAAATCAATGCTGTAATCCTGACTGCAAGTGTATGCTGAGATTAATATCTTATCATGCATTAAAAATAATGCAGTCTTCTCATGTCAACAGGCATTTACTGTAGGAATCCCACACCTTTTATTGATACTCTATCCATTCATTTTCTCCACCTGCACTTGCTACTCAGGGTTGTGGGGGTCTTGAGGCCAATCCCAGAAGCTATGGACACAAGACAGTGAAAAATCCAGAATGGGGAACCAACCCATTGCAGGGCACACTCACACACTATTCACAATTTGGTAATTCCAATTCACCTTACCACGTTTTTGGTCTGTGGAGTTCGTGAAGGAAACCCCATGATAATACAGAGAGAACATGCAAAATACACATAAAACACAAAATGTAAAGATGGGTTTTAAAAATCAACTGCTTTATCTCTTATTGTAGTTGTTACAGCTCTCATATCCAGCATTCAGGTATCTGACACAATGTATAAATCAGTATAAAAACTAAAAATAATAATAAGTGACATCACTATTATATTATATTAAAATCTTGCACTTAACTCACTAAGACTAACAAAAAATAAAGTGTACAATACATACTGTATGTATGCCTATGGAGCAGCAGACTTTATCTGTCTTTCCTCTTAATCTGTCATTGTTGATCTCTTGTGCTGTATCAAAAAACTGTCTTTATCTGGGAATGACATTGCGGAGTATTAAAACTAGCTGCTGTCAGCATGACAAAAATGTATTCCCCAGACCACCCCATCACCTCCATCTAATCCTGTCACATTCATGGTGAACAGGCAGGTAGGAAACGGGGAAGGACGAGGCAGGTAGGGAAGAATGCAGGAAACATGGTTTTATTAGGGAAAGAGGGTAGACAACGACAAACATCAATGATGGATCTGGGGAAACAAACTCAGACGCAGACTAAAATACACAAGACAAGCAGAAAATAACAGGCAACAGGTGATCACAATCAGAAAAAACACGAGGTAATGGATGGGTGTAGCCCACAGGAGAATCGAATGAGAAGGTCATGACAGGACCCTTCCCCAAAGGCACGCACTCCAGGCACGCCTCAGGGGAGGCGATGAAGGAGACAGGACCGGGAGCATGGGACCTGAAAAAGAAGACAAAAAACATCAAAGAGGGACCGGGAACAGAACAGAAACACAGAACAAGCAGAGGGGCAGAGACCAAGACAGAATCTTACAAAGGACAGGAAACGTAGACAGACATACCAAGAAGGGAGACACAGAAAACGGAACAACAACAGGGTGAGGAGTGAGCACAGGAGACACTGAGGGACAAGGAGCAAAGATCAGAGGGACAAAGGGACCAGGAGGGAACGGAGGAGACACAGAGGGACGAGGAGCAAAGACAGGAGGCAGAAAGGCAAAGGGAGGAGAAACAAGGGGAGCCGAAGGAACTGCGGGTGACCGAGCAGCTGAAGCTGGAGGGTCCCCGGACAACCGCAAGGCAGGAGCCAAAGGGGACAACGAAGGGCCAGAGGAGGAAGCCAGAGGGACCAACGGAGGGGCAGAGAAGGAAGCTGGAGGGGGCACCAGCGAAGGCAAGGAGGGAGCAGAAGGGAACGGCGAAGGCGAGGAAGGAGGGGAAGCTGCAGCAGGCGACGGCGCAGCCACAGCAGGTGGAGGCGCCGTCCACCGACAAGCCGGAGTGGGGTGACCCGCAGGCGAGAGACGAGTTGGAGCGGGGGGACCCGCAGGCAGCTGACAAGGTGTTGGAGGTGGGACCGCAGGCGGCCGATGAGGCAACAGCAGGGGACCCGCAGGTGACAGCCAAGCAGGACCCCTGCGCCTATGTCCTCTCCCTTTCCAGGACTCCGACAGGCAGAGTTCTGGTCAGAATCGACCGCCCCAGGGCGAGGGAAGAGGAGTCATTAGGGAGGTCCCAGAGGGGGTCCCACTTGAGCTCCTCCTTCTCCAAGGAGGAAGGAGTGGTGGTCACATTGTCTGGGACCTCCTCGGGGACTAGGACCAGGGCTGGGGGGACTGGAGCAAGGACCAGGACAGGCAGAAACTGGGCCGGGGTATAGGGCGAGGGCAGAGCCTGGACAGCAGGCGCAGGCAGAGCCAGAGCAGGAGCCAGGGCCTTGGGTGAAGCCCTTGCAGGGACCACAGGTGGCACCTCGGGTGCGAGCGGAGGCGGGGCTGTAGCAGGCACCTCAGGCACAGCAGAAGGCAGGGCTGTCGCAGGAGCCCCAGTTGCAGCTGCAGGCAGAGACGGAGCCACAGCAGGAGCCTCGGGAGCAGCAGCGGGTGGAGGCTCAGGCAGAGCAGCAGGTAGAGCCGGCAAGACAGGCGGAGCTGCAACAGGGGCTGCCTCGGCAGAGCAGCGGCAGCAGGCGGGTCCACAGCAGGAGCCTCGGGCGCAGCCAGAGGCAGAGCCGATGCAAGAGCCCTGGGCATAGCTGCAGGCGGAGGCGGGGCTGCAAGTGGCGCCAGGACCTCGGGCGGTGCAGTAGGTGGCTTGGGCGGTGCAACAGCGACTACCGACTCTCAGCCAGCAGGGGGCACTGATAAGTGCATAGTATTCTCTCTTACCCACACTCCACATAAACAGATTTCATAGACTAATGGGGCTTAAGTTGCGTTTGTCCATCTGAATCAGGCATTCATCCATGCCCCCATTTTGCATCGATCTGACCATGGTTTTCCAATTGTAGTAAATATAGATGAATCCGATATAGGTGCTCGTGCAGTCTGTCACAATGAAGTAGTATGTCACCCAAATTACACCCCTCTCAGACATCAAAAGGAATTACAATGGGGGTAACCGGGAAGTAACAATGGCACAAACTCACAACACGTAGGATACCTGGGTGAAGTTGGCCCCTGATATGTTTCAGATTGTAACCAAATTGATCTCAATTGTTTGTGCCAGTTTGTGTCGGAAAAAAAAAATTGTGCTGTGTTAGTTTCTGAAATTTAGTTTGGTTTACTCTTGATTGTTGAAATTAGTGATATTACCATGGTGAGATCCAAAGAGCTCTCTGTGACTTTCAGAAAGAAGATTGAAGATGCATATGAGTCTGGGAAGAGATATAAAAAGATCTCAAGACATTTCAGAATCAGCCATTCCACTGGAAAATAATTTACAAGTATAGAACATTTTTTAAAAATTGCCAACATGGCCAGCTTAGGCCATCCTAGCAAGTTCAGCACAAGAGCAGACTGGAATATTCTCAAAGAGTTCTCCAAAAATCCTAAAATCCTAAAAATCACAAGACATACAGGAAGCTTTTGTTACAGTTGATGTCAAGGTACCAGGCATGTCATGATACTGAAATTTCAAACTCGATACTGATACTAAGGATGGTGCTCGATACGTGATACTATTTTCAATACTACAGGGGGAGAAAAAACAAACAGAGTAACTTTTTTTTTTTATCTGAGGATAAAGTTAGCATAATATATTAAAAAAAACTAAATATAGTATGCTCCAGTAACAGTCTAATGTAAGTTTAAGACATTGCAGTAGCACTTGCTACTATATAGCACATGGCAACCACGTTACACTTGATATTTTTTGCAAGTTTTGAAAAATTTTTTGTCAGAAACATCAACATGTCAACATGTTCTTCTATTAGTCTGGCCCGTCTCGGGTAGCAAATAAGGCCTGAAGTGCTGAGGACATGCTCAGATGGGCAGTTTGAAGCTACAATGCACAGATATTTCCTCGCAAAATGTGCAAGTTGAGGTAAGTTACTCTGATTGCTCTTCCACCATATGAAAGGGTCCTGCTCTGCTGCAGTGAGTTCCAGCATGGTGTCATAAACAGAGGACTCTTTCCTGATTTTGTTTTCAGGATCATCTGTCAATTCCTCTGCTACATTAGGAAGTTGTTGCTTTCTTTGCCCTTGGAAGCTAAACACAAAAAAATATGTTTTAATGTGAGATTTAAAAACAGAAAGAGATGGAGCCAGCCGGACATCTAATGGCAACTTGTTCCAAAGCTTGGAAGCCATGATTGAAAAAGCTCTGTCTCCTTTGAGCTTTGGGAACCACCAAGGTCAGGTGATCAGCAGACCGTAGGGACCGAGAGGGAACATAGCACTGAAGCAAGTCAGAGAGGTAAGGTGGAGCGAGGCCATTCAGACATTTATATGTTAAGAAGAGGATTTTAAAGTCAATTCTGAAATGCCAAGGAAGACTGGATAAAATCGGTGAGATGTGTTCATGTGTCATGATCCGCCTGTCAGAGCCTCCTGTGTGCCACGCCCCCTCATTACCTCGTGTCTCTACCCTAATGGAAACCAGCTGTCGTCGATTGTGCTCATCGGTTTTGGTTTCAGTCTTGTCAGTCTTCGGTATTTAGTCCGCGTCTCTGTACTGGTTGTCAGATGTGTCATTGTGATGTTTTGTGGCATTACCCCGTTTGTGCTTAATAAACCACGTCATTTTGGATTACCTGCCTTTTCCTCGTCTTGCCTGCCTAACGCCGCCGACATCCTGGCAGGGCTTCAACCCTGAACGTGACAGAATGACACATCTCCGCAAAGATGGCTACCCTTAACAAGCCGACCTGCGTTGGTACAGCTGGCAGGAGGAGGTGGCCCACTGGTTCGAACAGCCCGAGGTAATTAAAGACCCGGTCGCCTTCAAACTGGCCCGACGTGTGGAAGATCGCCTGTACGAGGAATCCCAGGTCGCGGGCGATAGCCAGTTCGAGTCGGTGCGCAGCGTGCTGGGGGAACTGCACCAGAGGCTTGCCCAGAAGAAAACCCAGCCAGCCCCGCTGGGCTGTCCGCGGAGAGCAAGGACACCAGCTGGGTCTCAGGGACCTGCGCCTCTTGCATCGCAGGGGGGGAGGAAGAAAAGACGTGGGGGGAAGAAGTCGGAGGTAGATAGTCCTCTGACTGTTTACGTTGCGGCCAGTGTGCTGGTTCCGGCGGTGACGCCCTCCTGCCCGTATGCGTCGGCTGCGACGCCCTCCTGCCCGTCTGCGTTAGCTGCAACGCCCTCCTGCTCCCCTGTTCCAGCTGCCCAGCCAGTCTGCTCGCCTGTTCCGGCTGCCTAGCCAGTCTGCTCGCCTGCTCCGGCTGCCTCGTCTTCCTGCCCGCCTGCTGAGTTGCCTGCCAGGCGAAAGGGTAAGGCAAAACCTCCCCACTCGCTGCCCGCCAAGCCAACGCCCGCTAGCATGCCCACAGAGCCGACGCCCGCCTCGCCGGTAGCCACGCCTGCTGCCCCGGCCGCCTCGCCAGCAGCCACGCCCACTGCCACCGCACCAGAGACTCCTGCCCCAGCCCCAGTGACTCCAGTCCCAACCCCAGTGACTCCAGTCCCGGCCCCAGTGACTCCAGTCCCAGCCCCAGTGACCCCAGAGACCCCGGTCCCCGTGACTCCTGTGACTCTTGCCGCCATGACTCCTAGAACTCTTACCCCTGACTGCCCTACCCCACAGACTCCAGCCCTGGATCCAAGCCCCGAGGAGGTCCCGGACAGTATCTCCTTTACTCCCTCCTCATTGGAGGAGTTGGAGTGGGACCCCTCGGGGATATCCCTGCTGGGGCTGCCCCGGCTATGACCCGGCCCGCGCCATAGGCTACCCCGCCTGTCTGTGTCCCGTAAGGGGCGAGGGCACAGGCGTAGGGGCCGGGTCCCGCCTTCCCTGCCGCATGGCACGCCCTCGGTTGCCCTGGTGGGGGCTCTGGGGCCTCTGTCATCACCAGGGGCTCTGGCCCTTCGGTCACCTGCGGGTCCCCCGGCGGTGTCCTGCCGCCCGTCCTCGGGCCTGCCACCCTCAGTCCCGCGGTCGCCTTCGGGTGCCCTGAGGTCAGCTCCTCAGGCCCCGACAGTCCCTGATCCTCCAGCGCGTCGGTCGGCTGCACCTAGGCCGGCTCGACCTGTGGCCTCGCCTGCCGCGTCTGCTCCTCCCTCCTTCCCTGGTCCCTTCGTCCCCTCCCCTGGTTCCCCCTTCGGCTCCCTTTGTCCCTCGTTCGTTTGTCCCTCGTCCTGTCTCCGTGTCCCCCTGGTGGTCCCCTCCTGCTCCCTGTGTCCCTTCACCCGCGGCTCCTCCGGCCGCCGCCCATCGCCCATCTTGGGCCCCTCGGGCTTCCCCTGTTCCTCCGCCCTTCCCTGTGTGGCCCCCTGTCTCTGCTCCTCGCCCTGTTCCTCCCATTTCTGCTCCTTGTCCCCCTGTGCCTCCTCCGTTCACCCCTGGCCCTTCTGTTTTGCCTCTCGTTCCCCCTATGTCTCCGTTCTTTGTCTGCCTGTCAGCGTTCCCCGTCCTCTGTGCTCTGTTGTCGTGGTTAATGCCCCTCTGTCAGTTCTGTCTTTCTGTCCTGTTTCCTGTGCCCTGTTGATTTTGCTTTACTTTGTTTTCCAGGTCCAGTCTGCCCTCGTCTCATCCGTCCCTTCCCTGAGACGCGCCCGGAGTTCGTGCCTTAGGGGGGGGGGGGTTATGTCATGATCCGCCTGTCAGAGCCTCCTGTGTGCCACACCCCCTCATTACCTCGTGTCTCTACCCTAATGGAAACCAGTTGTCGTCGATTGTGCTCATCGGTTTTGGTTTCAGTCTTGTCAGTCTTCGGTATTTAGTCCGCGTCTCTGTACTGGTTGTCAGATGTGTCATTGTGATGTTTTGTGGCGTTACCCCATTTGTGCTTAATAAACCCCATCATTTTGGATTACCTGCCTTTTCCTCGTCTTGCCTGACTAACGCCGCCGACATCCTGGCACGCTTCAACCCTGAACGTGACATCATGTCTGTGTGTCCCAGTTAACAGGCGAGCTGCAGCATTTTGGACCAGCTGAAGACAGAAAAGGACAGCCTGACTAACCCCAACATAAAGGCCATTGCAATAGTCCAGATGAGTTGTAATAAAAGCATGAATCGCCTTTCCAAAATCATACTCACAGCAGGCTTTAGCTTTTCTATACAACAGCACTAACTTGCATGTTAAATTTAAAATCACTGTCCATAATCACTCCCAAGTTTGTAACAGAGCTCTTTACATAAGGCTCCAAATAACCAAGGTTAGAACAAGAAGGATCAGTGTTACCACTAGGACCAAACAATATAATTTCAGTTTTCGTTTAATTAAAACACAAAAGGTATCAACGCTTTGATATCATTGAGGCAATCCACCAGTGGTTGGATGGCATAAGGACTATTATGCTGCAAAGAAGTATAAATTTGACAATCATCAGCATAACAGTGGAAGGAGATCCCATGTTTCCTCAAAATAGAGCCCAAAGGAAGCAGATACAGAGGAAAAAGAAGGGGCTCTGGGATTGAACCTTGTGGTACCCCATAACAAAAAGAAGACATAAAGTCACCCATACCAACACAAAAGCTTCTATCTGTCAGGTAAAACCAATCTAACACTGCACCTTTGATACCCACCCAATGCTCTAGATGCGATATAAGGATACTGTAGATTACTGTAGACAGTCCAATGGGATGTGATCCCATTGGACTGTCAAAACCTAAGGAGATCTGCTCTGTGGGAATGACATCCAGTACCCTGGTATCCTCCAGAGAGCATAGTCCTACCCTTTCGGCCCTTATGCCTCAGTGTTTGCCCTTCTACCCTGCCTTGTCTTGGTCCCCACTGGTTTGCACCCTGCCCAGTTGTCTTGCCCTGACTCCTTTGTGGTTTGTACTTGTGTCTTTGACCCTGTCCTTGTGGTCCTTCCACATGTTTGTTCTGTCTCTGGCCTGTCTGTCCAGCATGTTGTCCCTGTGTGAACTCCATAAACCTTGCCCCTTAGAATTATTTATCTGGTGTCTGGTCCTGGTTGGTGTGTAGTGTGTCACCCCTGGTTGTTTGTGGTCCTGACCTGGTTTGTCCAGTTCCCCCATCATCCCTGTTGTGCAGTGTTTTCCTATTCGGCCTGGTTAGTCTTGTTTCTGGTTTTATTTTGTCTTCCCAGTCTCAAGCCTGAGAGTCTGTGTGTCTAGTGTTCGACCTTGTCCAGCCATGTTTGATGAGTAGGTGAACTTTATTTTATGATTTTTGGGACATCTGGCTATGAGCACACATACAAAATTTTATCTTTTTATGTCCAGTGGTTTCCCAGTTATAAGCAATTTTGAGTTAAAGTGACCGCATTTGGTGATTGTTATGGAATTTTGAGCATCACCTCAGAATATCATACCAACTAAACATAGCAAGATTGATGGGGATCGGATGTTCCCTTGATGGTAAGTAACTTACCCCTTAAACAGTCCACATCCATGAAATAAACTGGTCATAGCATCAAAACAACTACCCTAATTAAAATCCTACAGACAACTTTTGTTTGTCTAGATGTAGATTTCCAGTTGAAATCAATTTCCAGTATATATTTTGTGTAAATTGGATGAATGGTCTAGGACAAGTTTTAGAAAGTAGATTTTACATGTTTTGCAAATTAGCTAAAGATCTAAGTGCCTGAGTTTGATGTGAAACAGAGGAGTCTGGAGAAAACATAAACACGGCACTATAGCATAACTACTAGACTGAGTTTCTTTGGTTTGCTGAACAGTGGAGGGAATGTTTATAAGCTAATTTGAGTTATATCACTCCCTATTGAGTGATTTTTAAAATGAAATTTGGAGAATGGTGTCGAAGTGTCATACCAAATATACCTAACATGTTTGGTGAGAATCACATATTCCTTTGATGAGATGAGAAATCAATCATTAAGTGCAAAATGGCCACAACCAAGAAATTCATTAAAGTCTGTACCATCAAAACAACAACTTGTTCGAACAAACTCCTGTTTGATTTGAAACAATACGCAAATTAGCCAAATATGCTCAGTAGGCGGAGGCAGAGAATGAGGCAATCCAATGTGCTCAGAAAATGTCTGGATTTTTTTTTCTGTGATTCACGTTTCCGGAAATATAGGCCAAAATGTAAAACGGTGCACTATACTGCCACCATCATGCCAATGGGTATGATTTTGCTTGCCAGAGTAGTGGGGGGAATTCTGCACCACTAAACCGAATTTGGTGTTTATACACCTTATCATCTCTGCTCCCTGTATTGTTTCATTGTAGAAGAAGAAATAGGAATACAGTGGAGTTCCAGCACTGCGTGCTTGGACCCCTAAAAATAAATAACAATAATAATAATAAGTTGAAGCAGTTTTGAGAAATAGATGCCCAAGTTTCATGTCTTCCGCACATGCACAGAAGACTCTTCATTTTAGTTGCAAAAGAGCGTTTAGGTGCAAAGCTGTACCATTTGCTGTTGCTATAACAATGGGGGCGGGGCGTTAGGCAAGCGGGGGTGGAGAAAAGGTATTTCTTTTCTGTTTTTCCATTCTTCGCTTCTTCTTCCTGCCCTGCAACCGTAGCTGTGCGCAGGAAGCGGACAGTAGAGCTGTCACGCTTTTACTGGAGAATACTTGATTAACGTCTCCAATATAAATGACGCACGGCTTGGGGATTACTGCATTGAGTGAAAAGTAGCAGAGGCCAGGAGGCCCTCGGCTCGGAGCTCGAGGACTGCTTGTCCTGTTTTCTTTTTCTTGTGAGTACGGATCCAAATTGTGATCGTCTAATGCTTGCGTGCCTAAATCAGACCTGTTGCTGTCCTTGCAGCGTAGATAAAAGTAGTTTAAGAGGATTGATAGTTTTACATATTAGTGTTATCTTGAACGGAGAAAGTGCTTCTTTACCTGCAAATGTTTCGCGCCGTAGATCTGCTGCAAAATTACATATTTTGATCAGAATAAAGCTGTGGTGGCCGCTGATTAATTCTAATCCCAAAGCATGGAGCTTTTCTTTACTTTAAGTGTTATCGCTATTTTATATATATATATATATATATATATATATAAAATTTATTTTTTTGTATAATTTATTTATTTATTTTTCTTCTTTACATAGTAATGCCACTATATCAAAGAGCATTGTGGTGCCATGTTTAACTATTGAGTCTTCATTCGCTAAATGATTTAGAACTGTGGTGTGGTTAGTAAATTCAGTCCCTGAAGCTCATTGTCAGGGTAAATTGTAATGTTTACATAACTGCAGCGATCTTTATTAAAAGAATACATTGCTGCACCATAACCATTAACGTTTTATTAACATAAGTGACGTAAAGCAGTCATTTGATTTGTGAAGCGACTAATTTATCCAGTCAGTTTATCCAAAATGAATTAATATTTAGGACGGTAAGAGCTCATGTTGCAGGGTCTTACTAGAAACGTTATAAAAAAAAACCCACATCAGTTATTGGAAAGAAATTGTTTTCAAATGTTTTTGTTGTATGTATGTATGTATGTATGTATTATTACAAAAATAATTTTAAAAATGCTGTTTACTAAGAGCTTCTTAAATGCGTATTATGCTTAAAATTCTACAAATTTAGGCAAGGTGGGTAAAATTGAAATTTTTATATTTATAGATTTATAAAACACATTAACCAAGGTAACAAATGGTTATGGTGTCCCTCAAGTTTGTTTTTAATGACTGCAGTTAATGGAGTGGCATTTTTAATGTCATGGAATGTAAATTATATGTTACAATTAAACATGATTCTACACGAGATGATCATAGAAGATCGTAATTTGGTCTATTCTTCCCCCAAAACAAGTAGTTATTTCTGCAGATAAGTCATGGTTTTCTCTTTTGTGAGACCTTGGATAAGATGCCTAAGCGCGGTCAACTCCCAGCACTCTCTATTCCTATGTGTCTGTAGTTGCTCTGTAAGGTTATAGTTAAAGGTTATTCTCCTATCCACAAAGTAACAATATATATTTTGAATATCCACTCTATTGCTGGTGCCATTTTCCATTTGTTTGTAGCTAAATTTGAATACAGTACTAAAGCCATATATAACTTTAAGTTAAATTTGTACATCTTATAGATCAGTAATATTCAGTATGCATAATTTTAGCATCACAAACAATACATTATAGACGGTACAAACTTAGAATATTGATTACGATCAGAGCTCTAATGGATGGGTAACTGAATGAAACTATTAACACAAACAAAAACATAAAGAGTTATATAATTTGAGACACTAAAATCCTGGAAATCTGTCTGACAAGGCATTTACATGTAGTACAGGGTTGCACTGTGAGTCAGTGGCTCATTGGATAGTGTTGTAGCTCCACAAATTTAACACTGATTGCCATTTTGGGTGCTGGTCTGTGTTCTTGTGATTTTGTGGATTACCTCCAGATAATGTATGCTGAGGATAAGGTGTCTAGGTTAATTGGTGTTGCTAAATTGCTAGGTATCCCACCCTGCATCACTTGGCCAAAAGCTTTTATAAGGTATCAGTGATAACAGGCAGTTCTTGCCCTAAATCAAACTCTTTAATTTTCTTTTTTTGAATGAACATTTAAATTTTGTGTTTTTCTTAAAGGGGCCCTGTAGCAATATTGTTTCACACATCCAAGTTTATGGGTTTGAATCCCACCACTCTGTGTGAATTTTACCATTCTACTCCTGGCTCTCTGAATTGCTTGTCTGGGATGGACTGCATTAAATAAGTGGTTGATGGATGGTTTTCTTACTGGAATGCTGAAGAGGTAATAGCCTAGTCTCACCATGCATTGCTGATGATGATTTTTGGCTATTGTGGGGGCTGTAACATGATTAGATACTTCAAAGCAATTCAGTTCCTGGGAAACCAAGGGTAGTCCATCTCATACAGCTTGCCCCTCGCTAAAGACCAGGAACTAGAATAGTTAATAAATAATGTTTATAACATGTGGTTACATTCCAAGTTATAAGCCTTTCTACCCTGACATGGAGAATCAGTTAGAAGATGGATGTTGGGACTTAGTGATATGGATTCCAAACTTTTATACATAGCAGTTTGGGAGTTGTATTCTTCTAATCTTAACTCCACTCGCATCACAAAGTGACAGAGAGCGATCACTGCCCCTTTGGATTAAGGAACTTGCTCAGTGATAATATGAATGCTCTATAGCCATAAGATTTGAACGGACAACCTTCCAAACATGGGCACTGTTCCCTAACTAATTGGGCTACAAACCCCACCACTTGAACTAGAAAGTGCTGTGTTATTTTGAATTACTTTTGTGTATGCGTAATGGTTAAAATATATATACACTGAAGAGTCAAAACAGTACAGGTGAAACTCGAAAAATTAGAATATCATGCAAAAGTTGCTGTGTCAACACACATTAATAGAAAGTTCAGTGGAAGGGAAAAGTGTGGAAGAAAAAGGTGCGCAAAGTAGCAGGAATGACCGCAGCCTACAAAGGATTGTCAGAAAAAGGCCATTCAAAAGTGTGGGGTCCTGGAGATGGGTTTCAAAGGTTGTATTCCTCTTGTTAAGCCACTCCTGAACAACAAACAACTTCAGAATTGTCTTACCTGGGCTAAAGAAAAAAGAACTGGTTTGTTACTCAGTGGTCCAAAGTCCTCTTTTCTGATGAGAGCAAGTTTTGCAGAGAATCCGGAGGAAGAATGGAGAAGCACACAATCCAAGATGCTTGAAGTCCATTGTAAAGTTTCCACAGTCTGTGTTGATTTGTCATCTGCTTGTGTTGGTCCACTGTGCTTTATTAAGTCCAGAATCAAAGCAGCCACCAGCTACCAGGACATTTTAGAGCACTTCATGCTTCGTTCCGCAGACGAGCTTTATGGAGATGCTGACTTCATTTTCCAACAACAGGACTTGGCACCTGCTCACACTGCCAAAAGTACCAAAACCTGGTTCAATGACCATGGGATTACTGTGTCTGATTGGCCAGCAAACTCGCCTGACCTGAACCCCATAGAGAATCTATGGGGCACTGCCAAGAGAAAGATGAGACATGAGACCGAACAATGCAGAAGAGCTGAAGGCTGCTATTGAAGCATCCTGGTCTTCCATAACACCTCAGGAGGGCCACAGGCTGGTAGCATCCATGCCACGGCGCACTGAGGCAGTAATTCATGCAAAAGAGGCCCAAACCAAGTACTGAGTACATATGTTTGATTATACTTTTTAGAAATATCTCGCTTTGCATGTAATGAGTATCATATTTTAGGTTCACCTTTAAAGTTGAATTACTGAAATAAATGAATTTTTGCACGATATTCCAATTTTTCGAGTTTCACCTGTATGACCACCCATAGACAATGTGAATATTGATGATTTTGTGCCAGACACCTTCAGAGGTCTTGTTGAATCAATGTATCAGCAGGTCACCGCTGGTTTTGTTGCACAAGGAGAACCAACACCAGGCAGGTGGTCATAATGTTTTGGCTCTTTATAGGTATATGTATGTAGTGTATATATCCTTCCATTTTCCAAACCGCTTGTCCTTTTTGGGTCACGGGGGCTCCGGAGCCTATCCTGGAAGCTATGGGCACGAGGCGGGTCACAACTCAGGATGGGGGGCCAGTCCATCGCAGGGCACACTCACACACCATTCACTCACACATGCACACCTATAGGAAATGGTTTAGTTATTCCAATTTGCCTCAGCATGTTTTTGGACTGTGGGGGGAAACCAGAGTACCCAGAGGAAAGCTGTGTATATAATACGAATTAAACAATTCAATAAATTCCTTGAATTGCAATAAAACATTATTCACCAGAGTATGTTGTGCAGTATCTTCTACTGAATTTCTTCCATTAGGAAGGTGCTCTACCACATTGAAAATATTCTTAAATTTCCAGTTTGCAACTAATCTGCAATGGAAATGGGATGTACAGATCTGGAAAAAATTACTGCTCTATAATTAAAAATAAAATCCAGGTTTAATTGTGGTTGTGCTGGCAGAGGGCTACACTGAGTGGCAGGTTGCTTCCAGGTTCAAAATTTCTAAGACTGCAGTACACAAGAACAAAGTGAAACAGAAGACACTGGGAACAACCAGAAACCAGCCATATAAAGGTTGGAAGAGATTACTTTATCCGACAGTTTCTCATGAATTGGAGGATGTCTTCTAGTGAACTTCAAAAGTAATGGGAAACATTAAATGCAGGTATGAAATTCATTGCTTGCGCCATTCGTATCGGGCTCCTAGAAGCAGAACTGAAGTCCCATAAAGCAAGGAAGAAGCCCTTCATTAATGAAAAACGGAGCAGAACCAGAATGTGTATTATTCACAGATGTACACTCAATGAGTGAAATAAAGAAAAGTGCTGTGGTGTCTGATTTTTTTTCCAGAGCTGTATATGAAGAAATGCATCAGTATATTCCCTAAATCAGCAATCCTCAACTTTTTTAACTACCAGGCTCAGCTATTAGCTGTTTGGGGGGGTCGGTCACTGTGGCAGCCCATAACGAACGTCCTGGACTCACTAGTTGCCATTCTTGGCCCACCTGTGAGGTCCAATAACTGATACAGCCTGCACTAAAGCCTTCCCACTTCCCATCGATGACCCATCGATGGCCTATGGGGATTTCTCAAGCTGGCTGTTCAGGTCACAGAAGTAAATACTGTTTCCAAAGGACCTGTTGTGTATAACCAGTATTTGTCTATTTTTCAACATGTTGATGGGCAAAACAAAATGTGTTTTGGCAACAGCAAGGGACTTGGATGTGTGCCTTTTATAGGTAGGTCACGTTACTTAAATACACAGGACAATGAGGACATGACAGGATCCTGGATGAAGGGGAATGCACAACAGATTTTTTTTTTCTTAAAATGGCAGATTGCTCATGGTGATTTTTTTTCTTTTCTTTTTTTTTCTTAAAGTTAACCTTTGCTGAGCTCTGGAACATATATGTGCTAAATGTAATGAAAATCAAATGGCAAGTGACATTTTTTGAAATACAATAATTTTTCTTATTAATGACTGTCTGTAATTAACTTGTAATAGCATTTGTGGGTTTCGAAGTTTACAAGTTTAAGTGAAAGATTTGTTAGTAGGCAGTTGTGAGAATATAATCTGTGATTGACCATTAAATATTTTATGAATGCAGTCATTGGGGGGAAGGGTTAAATTTTTTTCAGAAAGGGGAATCATGGGTCCCAAGTTTTTATTTTAATTTTTTTTTGTGAACGTTATGTTTGATTTAATCCAAATCGCAGAAAACAGTGCTGACTGGTAAAGAATGTTACTATTGACTAGGGATGCACCGAAATGAAAATACTTGGCCGAAACCGAAAACCAAAATAGATGAACCGAAAGAAATTATGCCAATAATTAGTACCATTGCATTTATGGCTATGACTGTGTACTAACCTTACTAAAATCAAG
>JABFEB020000124.1:13053512-13068310 GCA_019775895.2 Stomatorhinus ivindoensis | reverse complement strand
GTTGAGGTTATCCACTAACTTACCCTTAAACTTACCCGGGTATGTCACATAACCTGCTTTCTGGAATACCCCCCAGGGCTTTATATATAATAATAGTGTAACTGTTATAGCAGTTATTTATTATATTATGTCACAAAAAATGTCAAAGTGCAAATGACAGAATGTAAATATTTTGACAAATATAAACAAAACAAATGACTGAAATTTTAAGACATGGACATACACAAAGAAATACAGGTACCAGCCTAATTATTGGGGAAAATGGCATGTAAGTGACGTTGTGCAATAAATGAATTGGTGTAGTTTTAGACCTACATATCACAACTAGGTCTAGAACATTCAACTCAAAACACATTTTATTGACTTTTATATTTACAGCTGATCAATCCAGTATTTCTACAGTTGGGGAGTGTAAAGAGTAAAGATTAGATGGAGAAGGCAGGTAACGGGGTAATCTGGGGAACACTGCTTTCTAACAGCCCCCATTGTACTTTTTAAAAAAGTTCTGTTCCTGTGCTCAGTGCTTTTTATTTTTCCATGATAAGGTTCACCTTTGCATGGAATTTCCCATATCTGGTTTTATGATGTGCAGTTTTCTTCAGATACCTTATTTTTTATGGACTACAATAACTAACACTATAAATGTGCAATTACATGAAAGCTATTTATTAGTACTTTGTCTGTAATGCTGTGGCCTGACATTTAACTAGCAGTCAACACAAGGACATGGGGACTTATTACATTTTGAAAAAATTAGGTATTTCTTCCTCCTACAATTAATGTAGTTTTTTTTTCCTCTATGAAAATCCATCCAATGCATCCAGCTTCTATCCACTTACCTTCACTGGAGAATGATGGTGGACTATGTGCCTGTTTGAGCCAGTTAAAACCTGGCTTTGGCACACCTGTGAGTCCTTGAGCAAGGCCCTTAACCCCCTGCTCACTGGCCACTGCTATGGGTGGCTGCCCTTCACGGCCAGCTTGCTCTCACGTACACAGAACAAGCTGGGCGAGGTGTAAAGAGAATTTCCTTACTGGGATCAATAAAAGTACATAATAATAATAATAATAATAATAATAGTAGTAGTAGATGATAATATTTCTATTAATATTGTCTTTCTGCAATTCTCATTGTATTTAATTGCAGAATGGCAATAGTCAGAGGATTTGTCTGACTAAATCCTAAATGATCCTTCATGGATAGTTTTTGGTTTACTGCTAGATTTACCAGGTAAACCCAAAATCTGAGGCTGGGAGAATCAAACCAGTTGAAAAATTCTCATATATATTTTACTGTACTTGCCATTCAAACAAATGATAAAAGATGAAAGGTGATGTGTGCTAGTGTGGAATTGTAGCAATAAAGTCATAAAAACTGTTAAAAGGCCATAAAGTAAAAAAAATATCTTTTTCTCAACATAACATTACATTGCAATTAGTGTATTTTTTTTAACTGCTGTACTGTTTAACTTAAGTTCAGTTCTTTAATACCTTCCCTACAATCAAAAATGCACTCTTTGGTCACTTCCCCAAAACTGTGGAGGGCATGTTGATTTATGATGGATACTCTCCCATGGTATCTGATGTAGTAGGTAGCAAGAAGCATCACCATGCAATGAATATATCCTGTGGAATACATACATATACATAATATATCTAGTGATCATTGTTGATACACCGCAGTGCACAACAACAAAATGCATCCTGTGCATCGAACCCATATGTGACGTCATGACATAGCAGGGGGCAGCTAATTCAGTGCCCAGGGAGCAGTGCTTGGGGGTGGTACCTTGCTCAGGATGCCTCGGTGGTGCCTTGCTGGTTGGGGATTCGTACCAGCAATCTTTCAATTGCAGGTGCACTTCCCTAACCATTAAACTACCACAGCCCAGAATGACGTGTGAATTTAAGCCAAAAGATTCCCCATTGGCTATGGGGATCGAACCAGTAACTTTCCTGGTGTAAGGCGACAGCATAAACCACTGTACCACCGTATTAGGCACATTTTTGACATAGTGAATGTGATAATTCAAATAGTATTTGACGAATCTTAGAGATTCGTAGAAGTTATTTGGTCTTATGAACACAGCAACTCTAAAATTATTGTATGTATCAAACTTTACAGACACATTGTAGGGATGACAAACTGTAAATATCAAATTCTGAGACATTGCACCAAAAATGAAGCAGCACCGAATGGTGATTTAAACAAAAGGGATGGTTTCAGACATTTAATCCAATTGCTGCAATAACCTTTTCAGCCTTTGTAAACATATTGCAAGGTTAGGGTTAGTGTCTTATGAAAATTCAGTCATGGCCAAAAATATTGGCACCCCTGAATTTGTCAGAAAACGCACCACTTCGCCCAGAAAATTGCTGCAATTACAAATGCTTTGGTATTGTCATTTTTGTTTGTTTTGTTGGCACTGGAAGCAAAAAGCAAAGGAACAAAAAAACAAATATGAGACATTATACACAAAACATCAAGAATGGCCTGTACAAAATTATTGGATACCTTAAACTTAATACGTGGTAGCACACCCTTGGAAGAAATGTGATTTTAATCACTTTCTGTAACAATCAATGACACTCTTACATCCCTGTACTGGAATTTTGGACCACACTTCCTTTGCCAGCTGCTTCAGGTCTCTCATTTGAAGGGTTCCTTCTCACAACTGCTGTTTTTAGATCTCTCCACAGGTGCTCTATGGGATTTAGATATGGACTTATTGCTGGCCACTTCATAACTCTCCAGCGCTTAGGTATTAAACCATTTCTGGGTGCTTTTTGAAGTGTGCTTTGGGTCATTGTCCCATGACCTCTGGCTGAGACCCAGATTTTTTGACACTGGACCTTTCACTGTGCCCCATAATTCTTTAGTAGTCATCAGATTTCATAAGACCATGCAAACAGTCCAGACTACCAGTGCCTGAAGCATCGAAGCAACCCCAAAACATCAGTGAACCTTCTCCATGTTTGACTGTAGGGACTGTTTTTTTTTCTTTCTTTTTTTTTGTTTTTGGTAAGCAGTATCACCAGTTTATTTTTATTCGTTCTATAAAGCACCTGCATGCACCAATATGTGTGCATGTCATTGATATTGGGACAAGCAGTGGCACAATAGTGGGGAAAATTACAGACTGTCTTCAGTCTTAGAGAATATCCTATGAATATCCTATCCATTCTGTCTTCGGGGATTAAAACCAACAAGTGATCTTCTGTATGTTTGCTGCCCAGTAATAGCCCCTAAGATCGGCAGAGCAAGCCCTCCCTCCACTCTTGGTCTTTCAGGAAGTTCCTTACATACTCTGGGGTTTTTACCTCCCCATAAAAAAGAGATAATTATATTATCAACTGACTTCCCACATTAGACAGATCATCAACATAAAGTGATACTCGATGCACTATACCTAGCCTTTAAATTCCTTGTAAGGACTGTGATGTTCTTAGCTTGATGGCTAGAGGCTCTATGGCTGTAACAATAAGGAGAGGGCTTATTGGGCATCCCTGTCTGCTGCCCCTGTACAGTCAGAAAAATTGTGAGCACAATGTGTTAGTGAAAACTGATGCCTTACGAGAGGAGTACAACAACTTTACATAGGAAGAAAGTATTTGGCCAAAATCGAACTTTTTAAGTATGGCTAATAAATAGTTCCACTCAACTCTATCAAATGCTTTCTCTATATCAAAATAGACAGCTACTTCAGGGCTATCTGTCAGTGTATTGGTCCTGGAGTGTATGACACTTAGAAGTCTGTGGACATTAGTAAAGGAATATCTTCCTTTAATAAAGTCAGTTTGGTGGTTTAATGCTTTGCATTTCTCTAATAGAATCTTGTATTTTCTTTTTTTGAAGTGGTTGTTCCATTTCTTCTTTCTTAACAGAATCAATTACTGGAATATTCATATTTTCCAAAAAAATTAATTTTAATCGTCATTACATGTGAAACTCAGATGTATATAGGTTCAAATTATATTTCTTGAATGTGTTATTAATTTCTAGGGGGTCAACTGTCAACTGTAGAGATGTGTTGTGAATTTTTGGGATTAGATGAAGATTTTCATTTCAACTGGTTAGCCAGAATACGGCCTGCTTTTTCACCTTGTTCATAGAGCTGCCCTTTTGACCAAAGCAAATAATGTTCAGTTTTGTCTATTATTAAATGATCATACTGAGCCTGAAGTTCCAACCTTTTTTTCTTCAAATGTTGTGAAGGGCTTACTGATAATTGTTGGTCTAGAATAGTTATTGCATCTGTTAACTTTAGTTGTTCATGTTCCTCTGATTTTTTTTTTTTTGTATGTGACAGTATACAAAATAATTTCTCCTCTGATTACGGCTTTCAGTGTTTCCCAAAGAATGGAGGGGGAAACAGAATCAGATGCATTAGTTAGTAAGAAATTAACTATGGCTTCTGATTCATGAAAATGATCATCTACGTGAGGTGTTTAATCTCCACAAGGGACGATCTCTCTGATTCAGTGCGAAATGCAGGTGAATGTCTGATTCCACTATTGCTGAATATTCTATTTCTGAAACAGATGGTAAAAGCTTATCTATGGAAAAAATAATCTATTCTTGAAAAAGAAATATGTACATGAGAAAAATAAGAAAACACTTTGGTTTGTGGAAAGAAGAATCTCCAGGGGTCCTCACAACCCATTTGTGTCATACTAGTGGATAAGGCTTGAGCCATTTTACTGGGGCGTAGTGTTTTGGGGTTTGAAAGATCTAAAGCTGGGTCTATGGCACAATTTATATCACCACAAAAAAAAAACCTGATATCTGTTTACGTCTGCTAACTTGGAAATGAGCTTATTAACAAATGAGGCATCATCACTGTTAGGTGTATACACACAAATAAGTACAACAGGGTTATGAAAGAGGTAACCTGAAATAATAATGTATCTTCCTTGCGTATCTGGGATAATGGTAGATGCAGTGAATTGCTCTTTTTTATGAATTAAAATTGCTGTTCCTCTCAACTTAGCGTTAAATTGAGAGTGATAGACTTGCCCTACCCACACTCTTCTGAGCCTTGCATGAACTGCCATTTGTAGATGTGTTTCCTGTAGGAATGCTGTATCTGTGTTCATTTTTAGTGTGGGTGAAAATGCGGGATCTTTTAACTGGCCCGTTCATTCCCTTAACATTCCAGCTGACGAACCGCACTGGTGTCCCCACCCCCTGTGACCTGCTAGACTGAGCTGTCATTTAAGTGCCACTCTCATTAAGTTCTAAACAAGTACTGACCACCCAAATGCATATCTAAACCCCAATACATCAAATATTTGACCATTTGTCCAAAAAATATAATACAAAGAGATGTAATAACAAATAAATGAAAAAGAGAAATTATCGTCCTAAACCAAACAATAAACTGCTGTAATCTTGTACATTAACAGGGTATTTCTACTGTGAGCAACAAAACAAATGTTTACCACAGATAGTAGCAAAAAGAAGACATGAGCATAACGCAAGATTTAATCACGCTGTACGACTCTGAATGATCGATCTGATGGTTACATTATTTTAAACCACTTACGTAGACATTGGGACAACTGCTCATAGCTGGGACATTGGGATGCTCATACCGTAAATTGGATTAGTTTTAGCTTTGAACTGCCCATGTTACATCCTAGAGCCTTTTAATCAAGATTACAACTGCCATGAATGAATTTTGTCATTGTTGTTCATTCAAATAATTATTTTGAAAGGTTGGTCGGGAGCCACTCTTACACACACCTTACTGCTCCTTGGTTAAACCGGTAGTCCCCTGGAGAGTCCTTTTCTGTTTTTCAGTGCATGGTCTTTCAAATGGCAAGATTCAGCTGCCAAAACATGATGCAATTGTTATGTTGGCAAGAAGGCTTAACTGGAACCCCCCCCCCCCACACTGCCCCACACACATAGAAAATGTCCATGATCCTTTGCTTCTAATGAGGAGAGAAATTGTACCTCCTAATGTGGGAAGCATCAAGGGACCCTAATAGCAAACATGTGCTTTATTCAGATAATGCAGCCCAGAGAATCTAGCCATTAGTTAGATACTCTAAAGGATTCTTCTTGTTTACATTCCCTGTATTGCTTCTGTTCTCTGCCTAATCAAAAATGTCATTTTCTACAGGGTTTCTAGACTAACTGAACTAAATCTGACTAGACATCCTTGCCTTACTGTTTTGTGCTTTTATTTCATTTCATCAAACGTGCTATGTAAGACAGCCTTAATGTGAACAGTATTCCTAGCAGTACCTAATTATGCCGCTTCAGAGAGAATATTTTTGAATGAAATCAGCTTTATAGTTTCTAGCTTCAAGGGAAATGGATAGTCTCTGTATGCATTTGAATGCTTAGATGAAAATGCAAATGAATTGGCAGCTGAGCTTTACAGAAACAATATGCTGGAACAGTGCTGCTGTGAGTAGATGCGCAGGGACACGATTTGGGTTTTACCTAGAGTCATCTGTTAGGATTTCTACCTCCGACTTAATATTGCTTGACCCTGATCAATGCAAAAAACATTTTATTGCCCAGTTAATCAAATATTGCACACTGGTTTGTAGTCCATACCCCCAGTACATTTCTGCCAGGATTGTTATAGATCAATTAAAAGAGTAGTTTAAAAATAAAGATTTAAAAAGCTTGTAAATATTAATCTAATGTTAATAATTTGAATTATGCTGGTGTCATAGCTTTTTCAATTAAAGAAAGCTGTAAGTTTACATGAATTATTTAGCCAGTCTGTATACAGCATAGTTTAAGTGTATGTACAAATCACTGTACATACAGACTCAAGCAAGAACACAAAGAACCCTTGTAGCATTTATAATGGTGTATTATACAAATTCTACCAGTCATTTAGTTATAACACAAGCACAGGTTTGCAACCCAAAACACCTGTCCACAGGTATTCTCAAACACGAAGACTAAGTAATGGTAAGACTAACTTTAGCCTTTATTGTCTCCATTTGGGGATTTTTTTCAGTATACTGTATATCCCAGAGTAACATCATATTTTATACCTGTCATTACACAACATACTGTAGCTGTTAACTGTTAAAAATAAGAAGACTGACAATGATGACAATTTCACTTTATAAAACCGACATACAAACCTTGTTGCCATCATCATTGTAGCATTTTAGCTCAGATGTCTTTCACCTTTCTTGGATAGTATGGATTTCCAAATGGCTAAATTGCTATTTTTATAGTCAGTCTCTGCTCTTTCTTTAGCACTAATAAAGTTCAGCAGAACAGTTGTTGAATCAATGATGTTACTTCTCCCCGGGTATTATGAGCATGTGTCCCAAAATGGCATCCAGTGCATCAAATCATGTACAGGTTTTTCTGTTGGCACCACTTTTGTTATGATTTATTTTTTCTATAATCTTTCTTGAATTTTAACATTTTCAAGTGCCGCTGTTCTGCAATACATGTCCTATTTCTTCCATACTGTTAGCTGTTATTAAAAATATTTTTTCTTTCTTCTCAGGTCACTCAGATATCATTTAATCTGTTCTTCCAACAAAATTGGATTTTGAGCTTGGCCTTCTTTGTTGATCCATCCATCCATTATTATTACTTCTTTTATACTTAATTTACTGTTGTTCTTTAACTATGCTTTTTCAAGATGGCAATCGTATTTTGTGTTTTAGAAGCCGATTATTTGCATAGCCAGTCGACAATGAACACATTTGCAAGTCCCACATTAAATTACCGAAGTTCCAAAGGCATACCCTGCTGGTTTGGACTGGAAATTAATATAAACAAGACAGTACCGAGTTTTTAGTACCAAATGTTTGGTACCTGGTGTAGTGAAAAGGCTCCTTTGGTGGTGTTTGCAAGTCTTGTGCCTGGAATTTGCACCCACATACAGTGGCCTTCATAATGTTTGGAACAAAGACACATTTTTTTCTTGATTTACCCCTCTGCTCAATAATTAAAAATGGCAAATCAAACAATTCACACACGATTTAAAGTGCATATTCCAGACTTTAAAATTATTTGCATGCATTTCAGTTTCACCATGTAGAAATTACAACACATTTAATGCATAGTCCCCCCCCCACTTCCCAAACTAACACCAACCCTTTCCCAGTCTCAGCCCCAACGTGTCCTTTAAAATGTTAAAATGGAACAAAATTTAAATGAATATTAAACATAAATAAATAACAGTAAGGCTGCGATCAGGCTTTTGGAGGGTGCTTGGTTCAGGGGGTGTTTAACTCACTTTGCGTGATGTCACAAACTAAATATCAACAATATATACCTGATTTAAGCTGAAAACGAGATGCACAAAATCACTTCAGACATTTAAACATCATTATTCTGTCTCTGTACTACAAAATGAGCCATCCTTTGAAATGGAAGAAGATATAAATATCCATCCGTCCATCCATCCATTTTCTGAAACTGCTTGCCCTACTCAAGGTCACAGGGGGTCCAGAGCCTATAGGCACAATGCAGGGAACAGCACACTCACACACTATTCATACCTATGGGCAGTTTGACTCCAATTAACCTCAGCATGTTTTATGTCTGGTGGGGGACCAGAGTACCCAGAAGAAACTCCATGACAACACAGGGAGAATATGTAAACTCCACACACATGAGACTAAAGCAGAGACATCCTAGTCCCAAAGATGCCAGTTAACTGGGCTAACCACCTGCACCACCATGGTACCTAGGATAAAAGTAGCTAAGGAAGAATAGATAAGGATAACTTGACAAATCACGGTGCTTTTCTTCCTGAGTCTTGTCATTTCTGGGAAATGTGTAATGAATTATTCATACACAAGAAGGCAGCATGACCACAGATATTTATTCCAAAATACCAAATAAATAAAACAGAGGATTGTGTTCTAATAGTGCACCCATTGTCACAAATTGCTAGGACTGACATTCAGTCAATGGGGGAATTATTCTTTGCACCTCTCTGTTGATGAAAGCAAGCTGGCCTCAAAGGGCAGCCACCCATTACAACACCCAGGGAGCTGGGGGTTAAGGGCCTCACTCAATGACCTGTAGATGTGCCAAGGTCAGGCTTGAACCAGAGCCCTTCCAATCACAGGCACAGAGGGTTAGCCCACTGAGACACACGCTGCCCCTAAATGATAAATTTTTAGGGTCAGGTTTAAAATTTCATTTTATTTGCTATTATTTCTACCATAGAAGATTGGACTCTAAAATGCAAATATGATGGATCTAACATGCAAAAGGGGAAAGGGGAAGATGGTCAGGCAGCATTTGCACACTAAGTGATTGAGAGCTTTGTTTACATCTCTAGCAGACATGCAGCTGTTCATCACCTCCCTCTCAGTACCGTTGCCTGGCAGCAAAGCACATGGATTGCTAGAGCATACTGCACCTCATTTCTTCTATGTCTGAGATGCAATGGCTGGATAATCCATATGTGACCAAAAGATAAGCACTGAAGCTTTGTCCTCAATGGATAGATGAGGTCCACGCTTACCACATGGGGATGGAAGGATTTGTATTCAGGCTACTTGTTTCATGATGATGATCTTCTTGTTGTAATATTACTGTGACTATTATTATTAAGGGTTCAAAGCACATAGTGCAATGGACCCTTATTGTTTTTAAGGGTCCAAAGCATGAAGTGCTATGGATCATTGTTGTTTTTTCCTAGGATTATTTATTATTATTCTGCCCTAAAACTGAATGGGCAGCCTAAACCGTAAGACTGAGGCCGTCCAAACTTGGTAGGATAATGTCAATTCCTACCCACTACTCAGACCCTCCGACTCAAGTCAGTCAGTTTGATCTAAGTAGAAGAAAAGCGCCTACTTAGATTGTTTGCTAATTTGCATAATTTACATAACTTCTGCCTTAAAGTCCTACACTATCTGACCATATCAGACAAATGAGGTGTCAATCCAATCAGTCCTCTGAGCTGATCAATTGTTATAAAAAAAGTCTGACACTTCTGTACCATACGGCCACCAACCATGCCCAAACTCCACCTAAATTTGGCCAGCTTCAGTCTGACTGCTATAACTTCTCCCTGCCTTAGCCTACTTTAACCAAACTTAAAATCCTACCTCCATGTTCCATTCTGGGGACACCATACAAAGTGACACTACAAAAACCTATATCTCTTGAACTGCTTGGCCTATCCATAATCAAATTTGGCATATGTCTACTATGGCAAAAGCCTGGGGTCATATCCATAGTATGGCAGTCATTAGTCATACAATGGTGGCCATAATTAGCCAATGAATATCAAGCATGTATTTGGCAGGCAAAGCAATCACCAATCACACCTAAATATGGGTGATCCATGTGTCTACAGACCATTACCTCACCTTGGTAAGGGCACCCCAGTCTGCCAGATGGGGGCACTACAGTGACAACTTTTCCGTTTCTGACATTTATTGCCAGGCCAATTCAGTATGACATGCCAAATCAAAGGACATGTAGAACTTGGTTCTCCATATTTGTGTTTTTGCATAATTTATATAGGTCTAAAAACATGAATTTTCATTAACCTCCTAAGATTTTCTCCCAGCCTACATAAGTCTGGTATCATTTAAATCAGGTTACAGTCCTTATAAATAAATATTTTTAAAATCCTAAAATTTCTATAAGGTACAGCCTCCAGTCACACCCAGACCATACTGGTGCACCCAGACCCATTTCAATCAGACAGCTGTATCTCAGGCCTGGCTCAGCCAATCATCACCAGACTTGAAAATGTCCTGTATGACAGTACAGGGGAAAGGCGCTCCAAATTTGAAGCTGATCAGTCAATAGGGGGCGCTACAGCAATGTAACATGTCTCTTTAAACCTGCAAACCCAGTGAAACTTACATTTTTCTCATTTATGTTCAATTGACATAAAATCTCATCAAAATCCTTTACACTGTATGTTCTGAGAATGATGCCAAATCAAGATATATATGACATTGATTTGCATTCTCTCGTGATGTTTAAAAACTCCATAAATTACATATTCCTATAACTCCTACAATGTACACACCACATAAGTCATTCTGGTAGCAGGTCAATCAGGACAATGCCCTTATGGTTAGTTTATAAAAATAATTTGACTTGCCTGTACAGTATGGCCACCAGCCACACCCAACCTGCACCATTTCCATGCTCATTTCAATCAAGCAGCTTAATCTCAGCTATGCTTCATCCAATCCTCAGAAAACTTGAGGCACTAATGTAGCACTAGACCACAGACAGACCCTCCAACTCTAGTGCTCATCAGTTAAACGGGGCCGCTCTGGCCACTGTCCATATATGTCTAAGACCCACCTTAGGAAATTCAGCTGAAAATGTCCTTATTTCTCATAAAACCTTCAAAAAAATGTTACCTTTCCCTTCACCTGAGTTCATATTTTAACTTCCTTTCAGTTGTCTGCCATTTGACTCATAGAAAATTATGAGACTTCCTTTATAAGTTAGGCAGTGCATATCGCAGAATTGATTTTCTTTTAATAAATTGGCCAGCAGGTGGAGTCAGTGCTCCATTTCATAAATGCCACTCAGTTAATGCCATTTAAAAAACGTTCAGGCCTTATCATATCTAAATAAACAACCTAGAAAAGGACAAAGCATTATATTACTACTATTACATGCAAAACATCCCAAACTCAAAACTGTTGTAAAGAATAAGCACCACAGCCTATGTTCACACAGCCAGTACAAACAAACTTTAACTTGTAAAATCTTGACTTGCCACATCAGATAGAAAGGTGCCTATTTCTACCTACTACTCAGACTCCCACACCCAAATCATACATTCAGTCAGGCTCAGACACTGCAGCAGACGGTTCTACATTCTGTCCTACATCTGCTGACCAGTTAGACCTACACTGAACAATCTCCATCCTAATTTCTGCCTAATACTCAGACCGTCTCACCCAAACCAGTCCTGTATTGTCTGACATATACTGACCTGTCAGGCCTATACTCAGACAACTCCACCCTGTTACATAACTATGTAGTTCTGTCTGAATTTTTAGAACCCTCTTTTACTGTTTGTCTGACCAGGACAATCAACCTACGCTTTGGACCCTTCAGTCACTGCCTGAAGTTACTAATTATTTTAACTATTATTATTAATAATAATGATAACAATAAATATTCACGGCATAGTCCACCATAATTATTATAATTATTATTATTGATAGCAACAACCATTTTGAATATAATAATAATTTTAAATAATAGTGATATTAATAAAACAGTTAGCCTTAATGTCATAGACAGCAGAGCTTTATTATGGCCACAATATATTCTGTTAAAGACAAAATGAGTTCTAGCTACTATGAAAGTAACAGGTAAAGTAATGGAGAATGAATCGGGGTGAATGACAGGTTGATAATTTTTCATATCATATTCATTTAAACTTCTGGATACATTTTAATATAGTATATTTTAAACTTATATACTATATAGTATATAGTATATAAGTTTATTAGTACTGCTCCAATACACCCATCCAGAACCTGACCTATAATATGTCTAAACTGCGGAGCTCAAACGTCTTGGCTAGACATGTTCATAATGTTTGGGGTTTTTTAAAAACAATTTGTTTACACCTGTGAAAATAAGTTTTTGAAATGTCTATGTCTTAATCTTCATTTAAACAAAAAATCGAAGAATGACATTCTAAATGGTCTCAGATTATTGGTGCTGAGTTTGTGCTGGATTAAAACATTTACATTTACATTTATAGCATTTGGCAGACGCTCTTAGCCAGAGTGACTTACATAAGTGCTTTAAAACCTTTGTAGCGCTTTGGGATAAATATTTTAGCCAGGTGAAATATTCAGCAGGTTAATAGTTTGATTGGTCTATAGCAATGCATGTTGTCCAGCTGTCTTTGTGAGATTTGCGGTGTCTTTTCTTCTCCCCAGGATTGTTGCTCTGAGATAATGAACAAAATGAAGAACTTTAAGCGACGTTTCTCACTGTCAGTACCAAGAACGGAGACCATTGAAGAGACTGAATTCACCGAGCAAATCAACCAACTGAACATTCACCATAATGAACGTAAGAAATGTAGAATGGACAGGATATAAAAAGCACCATATATTTATTATTAAAAGCGGGCATTATAATTTTTCTTTCAAGAATATCTAATATGTGTTGATGGAAAATTATACAATATTTTAAGACTTTAATTTTCATTGTTTGTGCTTCATCAGTGTGTAAATGGATTGCATTTACATAGCGCATTTTTGCTACTCTTTCAAGCACTCAAAGCGCTTTGCAGTTATGCCTCACATTCACCCATTCATACATGCGTTCACGCACCGGTGGCGGAGGCTGCCATGCAAGGCACCAACCAGCTCACCGGGAGCAATTTGGGGTTAAGTGTCTTGCTCAAGGACACTTCGATGAGGTCAGGAGGACCCGAGGCCTAAACCTGCAACCCTCTGGTTGCCGAACAGTAGCGCACTACCTCCTGCACCACTATCACCCATATATTAAAATGCTTTTTGCCGTTTTCTTTGGAAATTACCCGATTTTAAATAATAGAATTTGTTAGTTGCCTTCTTGAAACATATTATTATAATTGAATTACTGTATATAAACCATTAATTCATTACCTGCTAATGGATCCTTATATTGTTACTATTTTTTTTTTAATATTGCCCACCACCACCCCTCTCTTCGGAGGACAACTTTATTTTACATTAAATTAAAGGTACAGAGTAAAGAGTGTAGCCGCTTCGAACTCTGGGATGGGGAAAATTAATTGTAGGGGGAATACAGAATACAAACAACCATATGAAACATAACACTCATTAGAAGGACATCAAACAATTATAACAACAACTTCAACAAGGACAATAATAATTATTATAATATTACAAATAGGTATTACATAAATGTAGCATGTCCTACACTTATACATGTATATTTTAATTCCTATATCTATAACATACGTTAAAAAGTAATAATAATGATACTGATTACTCAACCTCGTTTGCGCTTATAGTTGTATGTGCAAGTGTAGATGTGAACTGATTTGTCATTGGATGTGCTGGCATTTGATGCCATCAGGGGACGTGACAGCGCCCGCCCCCGGGCCCAAGGCGAAGGCAAGGGGAACCAGGCAACCAAGGCCACCCCGCTGCCCCCACAGCATAAGGGCCCACGGCCACGCGTCCCTGAGACAACCACCCGCCCAACTTGAGAGGGAGCCCGCGAGGGACTAAGGGGGCGCCAACCCCCGTACAGGGAGGCCCGCAGAGGGGGGGATGGGCGGCGAGCCCCCCCAGTCCCTCCCGCACCCCGAGGAAAGCCGGTCCAGGCCCAAAGGGCCCCATCAACCGGGACTACAATATCTACAATGCATTAAAATCAGTGGGTGCAGTTCGGGTATGAGGGCCCCACCGCTAGCAGATGGCAGAGTCCCCCATCCCCCTCCTCGCACCCCCAAGGCCTTAATGTAATATGGACTGTGTACATGACTTATGTGCAAAAAGTGGGCGAGCAGTCGAGGCACGGGCACCCCACTGCTGGCAGACCCACCTGCCTCAACCCCCCTCCTCAGCCCTAGTGTTATGTGGTGTCTAGTAAGCAAGTAAAAATTGAGGGGCAGTGTCTCAGCTCACCTCTCCACCACCCCTCAAGGCCCTAGTGTTGTGTGAAATGCCAGCTAGCAGCCAAGGACGGAACAACCCCAGGCCCCCCGGCAAATGGGGAGCCGATCCAGCCAGGGGGTGTGATCACCGCCTCCCGGCCACCCCAGGCCCCCCCCCAAGCGAGACAGAGGCTCCCCCTTTCGCCCCTCCCCCCAACCCCCCCAACAGCA
>JABFEB020000124.1:13013582-13024346 GCA_019775895.2 Stomatorhinus ivindoensis | reverse complement strand
TAGTGGTGTGTGCATGGTTTAATTAATACAGGTTTTCCTCACATCTCCCTCACCTTTGTCTCTCCAGCATCCTCTGTGTTTTCCCTCAGAGAAGTGCAGTTGCAGAAAGACCCTGGACACAGGGCCTCAGCATTTCAACAAGGAGGTAGGCTTCTGTCCACCACAGACATTCCTGTGATTTCACGCTGTATTGTAAATATTTGTATGTCCCTCAGAAACAGCATAAGAATAACTTGTCATACATACACTTGTATTGGTGACCTTTTTTCTCCTCCCCTTAGCTCGAGGCAGAAACCGGAGACAGAGCATATTCTAATCCTTTTGAAGAAAGGTGTCCTAAAGAAAAAGCAGGCTCCATTTCAACAGAACCATGCATATAAAGAAATTAGCTCTTCAGCCAAGACTCCGGTCCATAGTTTTGGATCATGCAGCATGGAAGTCTTCTGTAACCCTTCAAATATAAGTGGGCAGTTAGAACTGCCTCTGCATGACTCCAGTGAGATGTCCAGAAGAATGCAACAAATATGAAAGAACCAATAATCAGTTTTTCATAGCACCTTACGAGCCAAAAAATGATGCAGAAAAACAAGTATCCAATCAGCAACAGCAATCTAACTTCCAACTTGTGAGATAACTTGACTTCGTAACTTGTTATAGGAAACTTTGGTGTATGTCAAGTTAAATTTTCAAGAGAAATCAAATATTTGTTAAGTTTTTGTGGGTGTGTTTTTGGGGTAAAAGACAAGTTCTGGAATATGTATTTTATTTAATGTTGTGCTTTTTATTTCCCTTCAAGTTTTGGTATTTTATATGTCATTTATATATGGGACCATAAAATGTAGAAAAAAAGTTTCATCATAGGCCAGCATGGTGGTGCAGTGGTTAGCATTATTGCCTCATACCTCTGGGACCAGCGTTCAAGTCTCTGCCAGAGTTCCATGTGTGTGGAGTTTGCATGTTCTCCCTGTGTCATCATGCATTTTTTTCGGGGTCTCCCCCTACAGTGCAAAAACATGCTGAGATTGATTGGAGTTATGAAATTTCTTGTAGGTGTGAATGGTATATGAGTGTGTCCTGTGATAGGTTGGGATCCCATCTTTGATTGTTCCCTGCCTTGTGCCTCTCGCCTCCGCGATAGGTTCCACATCCCCTGCAAGCCTGCATAGGACAAGCTGGTTAGATGAATGGAAGTTTTATCACAAAAGTAATAAAATGGGACTGTAAAATACATATATCATAACTAAGCAAATTCTAATCCGTGAAGACACAAGGACAACTTGTGATATATTGATTTAGATATTTTCATATGTAGATTAGTAAACAAAAAGGGTGTGCTACAAATTAATGTATAGTGACTGTATTTCCCCATATACAAGGCTGATGACACCAGAACAGTATTATTATTGATAAAATGATGACTTCCAGCCCTATGTGTTTTGCACTTGATAAATGTAATAGTTCAGGGGGAAAATATGTGCTTGTGTGTGTTTGCTTGGATAACAGCATTAAAATTTAATATAATCAAAGACAGAATACACGTTAGTATACCTCCTTATATTGTCACTGACAATATAATTTATGTCTGTGATTTGTTATAGTTAAATGCAATATACCATGTAATGTTGTATAATGCATTATCTTGCACAACCTGCGACACTTTTCTTACATATTCATTGCAGATTAGTATAACTGTAAATACAAGCGAACCTTTACTGAAGAGCGGGATACAACTCACCGTTTAAATTCTATCACTTAAAATATATTTCAGGAACACAAAGTAATTTTGTTATAAAAATATTTATTGTCTTAAAAGATTACTATAGCTATTTTAACAAAATGTTACCACTATTTGCTAGTTGTATGACAAACATTAGAAGTGACTGCTGATTTAAACGATTACGGGTGTTTGTTTTATAAAATGTAGTTTTTGGATTTTTTTGCATAAAATGTGGTACGTTGTGTGATTAACTGTATTACAGTATGATGAAACAGAATGTAATGTGAGTACTGCCAAAGGTGATTAAAAGTTAATAACATAATAAATTTATATATCATATTAAACGTGTTTTCCTTTTGTTTAGGCCTACACAAATATTCGCATATACTGGTGAAAAGACTTACCCGAAACCGCGGTAACATATTTACAAAAATGTTTTTCTGTGAAAAATATACTACTACTATATTCTACAGGTACAACGCTATGATGTGCGACGAAATACAACGGTGAACTATTAACCGTTGTATGCATTAACCTCGAGAAAGCACTGTTTTACTATACCAAAACAAAAAGGGGAGGGTAAACTTAAATGCACCTGTTTTAAAGCCCTTACCCCTACCATTCACCTGACACTCACCAGGGAGAGAAGAGGAAAGAGAAGAAGCAAATAGGGGAGGAAAAAAAAGTAGTTTGACAAGTATCAGGAACACTGACTGGAGGAGAAGGCAGCGACTCCAATATCTACGTACGGCGTCCCCTGCTACCCGACTTCGGGGATGAGAAGGGATCGCTCATCTGTTCACTTCTGACAGAGCTAAAATGATTGTAGACGAGCGGATTCTCACTCTTTTTAAAAGGAACTGGCAGCATACCCTGACATACTGGAGCGTTTTCTTCAGTTTCGGACTCTGTATCGCCTTCCTAGGTCCCACGATCTTGGACCTTCGGTGTCAAACGCAGTCCACGCTGCAGGAGATCACCTGGGTGTTTTTCTCCCAGCAGTTCTGCCTGCTTGTCGGTAGCTCGATCGGTGGGGTCTTCAAGAAAACGTAAGTGTTTAAGGACTGCAAACGCTTAATGTTCATTCCGATGTTAATTGAGGGAGGTTAGTTCGTGGGTTTTCATGATACACTTTCATTAAATTACTTATTTCACAAAAATCTTTCAACCGCATATACCGGTCAGGGTTTGTGGGGTGTTTCACTATGTGCCTACCGAAAACCTTAAATGACTAGTGACTAGTTAAAATAGTTTAACTTGGTTGTTTACTTCAACAGCAACAGAAGAGGTAATTATCGAATATATTTTAGCGCTTATCTGGTGTGGTCTGTTAAGTCTTCTTTCTTGGTTGTTTTGTAATGTTATTAGAATTATAGATGTGTGTCTGTACTGAAATCTAAGGAAGTTTAAATAAAACATAGATGAGATCGTCGGGTTTGTGCCGTGGTATTTTAGCCCCGATGCCTATCCTCCTTTAAAAAAAACCGACAAGCCCCAGCCAAAGTTGACTTAGTCCCTGATCTTTTCAACAGTTATAACCCCCCGTTTTGCGCAATGTTTAATCAATTTTGATGTTTCATAAGCCATGTAAATGGCAGCTGTTTGACCTGGAAGTGTTAGTGGCATTTGGTTATATTGCTTAAATTCTTAACGCCGATTTCTGCCCATCGGCAAGTATAAGACAATTAAGTTAATTTGTGAATAATCTCTTCTGTGTGACTGTTCAGCTGGCACTGTGCCAGTTTATGAACTGACTGTTTGACGCAAAACAAATCATGCATTTAACAAACATTCCTTTTTTGTGGTATGGCCGCAGTGCGCAGTATGTCCCCAGTGAAATGCATTATTACGATCGGGGCAAAGAACAAAACAACTTGCATTTTCGCTGTTCTAGTGCGCTAGTCCGTTTGAGAACTTGGATACCTTCCGTGATGGAAAAATGTTGCCATTAATAAAAAGGCCCATTAATAAAGTAGTCTTTTCCGAGGCGGCATGTTTGTTCTATACTATTTATTAGCTGTATTATGTAATCAGTATTGGTGTAATGTATAGTATTTGCTTAAAGTACTAAATGTTTTTATTTTATTATATAATTATTGTTCCAATCTTATGTTTCGACTTTTAACACATTTTTGCTTTTAACATTAACATTTCAAATTAAGTTACCTCGAGGCTACTATATTTGAGTGTCTTATGTTGAATGAGTAATATAAGTTGTTCCCAGGCTGACGATTTGTCAGCAAAGCAGTTGCCCATTCAGGTTTCCCTTCAGTATCTGTGCTTTTGTTTATTAAATTGTAAGTGAAACCAAATATCATACATTGTTTATTGTACTTTTTCAGATTAATCTTTGTGTTAGAAACATAATCCTGTATCTTTATAACCTTGGTTTTGAGTAGTGAATAAACTGATGGAACTTTTTCAGTGGCTAACAGGAATGGCTCTTTGTAGGTGTACACTTTGCTGTACTTTTATATCATGGTGTCTAACTGTGGTGAACTTGCTAGCAAATACAGATTTCTTAGTGTTGTTTAATCTTCAGGCCATTATGAGTCCAGGACTAGATAACCAAGTTTTATCAGAAGGTTAGTCAAGGTGACCCAGAAGTTTTAATAAAAAAAATAAACTGCTGAGAAAATGACTAAGGAAAACTTTGTTTTTATCTAAGATATAGAGCTTTGTAGAGAGAGAATTTTTGCACCCTGTTGTTTAACTAGTTACTAACAACCAATATACTCTAATGCAATATATATATATATATATATATATATATATATAATAGCTATAGCAGACTATAATAATTATATGGCTTGTTTTGTTTTTTTTCCCCCTCTGCTTCTTAGGCTTTTATGTGCATTGTCTGCTCTCCTCCTGTCCTCGCTGTCAATCTCCCTGGTTTTTGCCATCATTCCCCTTTGTCACAATGTGCTGCTGCTTGCAGTCGCTATGGCCATCGCTGGTCTGGCCATGGGGGTCATTGACACCATTGCCAACATCCAGTTGGTCAAGATTTACCAGAAAGATTCTGCCATCTTCTTGCAGGTGAGGGAGTGCTCAGTGATTTTAGCGTCCATAGCTCATACTAATGGTAGTATTAGTAGTAAGTAAACAAAGTAAGAATGAGAGAGAGGGAGATATGCAATTCTTCAAAATATTTTCCTATAAGAGACAGATATTTCAGGTCCAGAAATAAAAAATCCAAACCAGGATTTTGTTTCAACCAACCATTTGAGTGTAAAGAGACACAGAGAGTACTCAACTGGTCAGTTGAATTAGATTTTTACTTTCTGGACCTGAAATGTCTGCCTCTGTTTCCTGTGAGTATATTTATGATACTGTTGGTGTGGTAACATGATGTTCATGTAGGTTTAAAAAAACATTTAAAAAAATGTAATCTTAAATCATTATGTGACTTATTTTCCCCATTCTAAAATAAGCAAAGTTGCCATCACTTTTGTTTGGGAAACTTTTTTAAAGTAGCCCATTAAGTGAAGTACGAAAGAAGCAGCGTATAAAAATTAAGTGGAATACCTGACACAATATGCAAAGAAAAGCATAATAATATAGGAAAGGAATCAACTTTGTTTCACCTTTTCAAATCATCTGTAGTCTAATAAATGTTACCCCTTTTTCTACACCTCTCCTCGTGAAATATACACAGGCTCTTCACTTTTTCATTGGCTTCGGTGCTCTGGTGAGCCCACTGATTGCTGACCCCTTCCTGTCTGAGACAAACTGTGTGGTGAGCAATGGCACTGGGAACACTACTGCTATGATGGAGCACCTGAGAAACACGCTAGCAGGAGGCCCCATGCCCAACATATCCCAGTACCAACTGCCTGTGGAGGGCAAGGTGATCACGCAGGTCTCCTTTGCCTTCTGGATCATGGCCCTCATAAACGTAAGTAGCACTACTACAATTTTTCCTCCTTTTGTGTTCATTAATGAAGTATTAATGAACACAAGTCGTCTTCCAGTGCCCAACCATTGAAATATTTTTCATTGCCGTGTTTCACAATATTTTACTTATGCTAAAACTAGCATATCTGTGTCCATTTTTGTTACCCTTTAGTATACTAGTAGTCACGTCTGTCTGCAACAAAGCTATTGAATGGGTAAAGTAGCAAGCTTGATGCATGCAAAATGATTCTTAGGACACGGTTGACTTATTTACTTATACCTATGTTGAATTTTTGTAATAACAAACATGTTTGTTTAATTAGGTAGTTGTCATTCCTTGGTTGACATTTGATGCAAGAAATACTGGCTGAACATTTGAATAGGAATGGAAAGGAACATTTTGCATCATTGTCACTAAACCTTAATCTCTAATGGACTTTTACTAATAGTTAAATAAATAACATGAATAAGTCATTCTGCTCATCATTGCAATTTCTCAGATTAGCCTATTAAAAATGTAATACAGAGTAATGATTTGCTTTTCATGAGCAGATTATTTTTCTGTTACACAGTAGTCTCCTAGCATGCCATTACTATTGACCTGCAACTATAGCTGGAAAGAGCATCAGATTCTCAAGTGATTAGTACAACCATTTATTTATAATGGTACGATTAGTTTTTCCAGGTAAAAGTTAAATGTAAATTCAATTCCCATCTAAAATGAGTCAATGACTGATCCATAAATGTTTATGCATTGCCTTTGCAGAAAGTATGTATGCATTGCATATTGTGACTTTTAGTTAAATATATTTTAATGAGCTCATTTTTAATAGTCTTTTATGCCAAATGTTAAGCTATGATACATCTATGAATCTGATTTTTGGCTAAGCAAAGTGTTTTCTGGTGATTCTTGGCCATTCATACTATGGGTTTAATAATGGTGAAGTTCATCTGACCGCTGCTGCCCTTTACCAGCTACCAGTGCCAATAGCAGTATCCATGTTAATGTTCCGGGAGAAGCTGATTTCCTGCTGTGCCAGTGGTATTCCACGATTACTGGATCGGGATGAGCTTGCGATAGAAACTCGTCATGAGTCAAATGAAAAAGACCCAGATGCTGGCGGTAAGCAACAAAGCATCCTCAGGCAGCACTTGGGTGATTATATTTATACAATGCTTTTACAGAACATTACAAAGTATTGTGTAACGGAAAGAACAAATGCTAAAACTTCATAAAAGAAATGATTTTCTGAAAGAGTCTGGTTGTGCAGGACATAGTGATCCATTCTGCTGCTGTCAGAATAATAGTCTGCGAGGCCTGCCACCATCCTTCTTCGGAGTCCACATCCTGGGTGGGATGGTCCTTTTTATGACGGACGGCATTGTGGTGAGTGTCCAATTGCTATCGCAGCAGCAGGAAGTGTTCTGTAACTGACTGCACCCTGCCTGCTCTTACCATTTCAGTAAATAGACTTAAGTGAATCGTGTCTTATTTGCTTTCTTATAAGGATGTGTTTACCTTCAACTGTGATAAAGCACCTAGTGACCTGAAAAACAAACAATGTCATTTGTCTTTTCATTGTAGCAGTGGTTAAAGAACCTTTTCAGCAGAGTAATAGGGTTTAAATCATATTACTACAAAGTTATTAAATGATAAATATCCAGTACATCATAGAATGCTGCTGTTGAGTATATAATCATTAATGATTAAATGACCATATTCTTTACTTTCTATTTTCTGCAGGGTGCTTATGCAGGGTTTGTTTATACATATGCAGTGGCACCTCCAATGTCACTGGCACACAGGACAGCTGGCTATTTAGCCAGCGTCTTCTGGGCAGCCATCACTGTGGGCCGGCTTGTATGCATCCCTCTCTCCTACCGTTTCCATCCTGTTCGACTTCTCTTAATTAACTTGGTAATGTTTTGTCTTATTTTCATGATGTTTTATTTATTTTAATTCTTTGTTGAATGCTTAAACTAATGTTAATGTTATAATCCATATATTTTTATAGAAATATTTGTAACTATTTTTATATTATGTATTTAGATATACATATCTAAATACAATGGTGCCTCGGTTCTCAAACTCACTAGAACTCAAATTTCTTGAAAGTCGAACAAACCAGTTTGACCTAGAACTCGATCTGAATATCAGAAGTCAACTCGTGAACGCTGACCTAATATAAATTGTATGCGCCAGGAAATAAGTCATACTACCATGCAATTCTTACTTGAATGCCTTCTTCACAGATTGGACAATTAATCAAATAAAGCAGTGCAACATTACAGTAACTAACAATAAATAAACCACTAACTTGCGTATACTATTAGAGCATTTATGTCACTTATTTATACTTTATTTTACCATAAAGTATAATTAACTGAAAACCATTTCTCACTGCTTTCCATGATATTCAGGAATAATTGCAGATTACACATCGTCATGCGTGTAACTAAACTCCTCAGCCAATAAGGGCAAAGGCGTGTCATCACGGAGGCGGTTCCAGTTTGTGTAGCCGGGTGAGAGGTCGCAATGCATCTAACTGTAATGCATTGCGTAAGGATCAGAATGCGTTGCTTTAAGCTAGCGCTGTAAGCAAGTCGAACGCACCCAATGAGCAGACTGGGGAATCAAACTGAAACGCTTAATACAGAGGACTAATGACAACAACCAGGAACAGCTGATCACATGGGGATCCCACACTAGGTTAATGAGGGGGCGTGGCACACGGAAAGAGCAGATGGGATAAGAGGACAGGGGCCCAGTGCAGCAATTCCCAATTCATTCATTGCTTTTGTAATATTACTCACGTTGACTTGTACGGTTGTGTGCATTTTGTTCAGTGGCATTTTTCACTACTTTCACCTTTCAATACTTTTAAAAAGATTGCAAATTGCTGTGCTACTAGTTGTTTCAAGCAGAAAATACTTCCAGATTGTCACCCTCTTATCTGATTACACTCCCCCTATTGCAAAGGGTATGAAAATGACATCACAGTAGTGACTGCACTCACATCCACTGAGTGGCAAAATATCTGAGTAGTTCAGTTCATCATTCAGTTTGAATGCTGCAAAAAAAAGATATCTGAAATGGGGAAAAAGCTGACATTTTAATTTGTTCAATTAAACAAGAAATGAGAGCTATCATTTTACAGACTGCCAAAAACTAAATAAGTAAGTATCAGACATGGTTTCGGCCATATGTGACCGATCCCGTTCCGTCTACCATGGATGGGGAACCGGTTCCATGGAGGGCTGGTGTGGGTGAAGGTTGTTGGGATGGATGGCCTCTCAATAAGCCAGTAACAGTGGGTCCTTATGACTGAAGATGAGAACTACTGTTTCATTATTTGCTGAATGAGAAGTCATCCCAAAAACCCGCACCTACAGCTGCCCTCCATGAAACAATTTCCCCATCCTTGCTCTAATTAGGTATGGATCTGTGCTGAATATCAGACTGGTGCACCTCTAATGTAGACCTTGGCACTGATAATGACAATAGGTAGAAAATTTCTGGAGAATGTTCAGTCTTCACAAGTTATTAGAATACCGTAATTCATGATCTGTCTGAAGCTCATACTGCTTATTAACTTGAGCAGGCAATACTTATCATTTTTCATACATATGTACAATTCTTGTGAATAGTTACACTTTTGCCTCACATCTCTAGGACCTGGGTTCGAGTCTCTGCCTGGGTTACATGTGTGTGGAATTTGCATGTTCTCCCTGTGTCGTCGTGGGGTTTCCTCCGGGTACTCCGGTTTCCCTCCACAGTCCAAAGACATGCTGAGGCTACTTGGAGTTGCTAAATTGCTTGTAGGTGTGCCTGTGTGAGTGAATGGTGTGTGGGTGTGCCCTGCGATGGGCTGGGCCCCCGTCCAGGGTTGTTCCCTGCCTCGTGCCCATTGCGTCCGGGTAGGCTCCGGACCCCCCATGACCCAGTAGGATAAGTGGGTATAAAAAATGGATGGATGGATAGTTACACTTTACTTCTTAGTACTGCATACACGCTGCAGAAATGTTTTGTGGTAGCATCTCATACTTTTGAATTTGATCTCATACTTGAAAACAACTCCACTAAAAACCATCAGTTATAGAGTGGCATAATGATTCACTAGTGTAGATTTGTTGCTTCAGGTATAGTTCAAATCCCACCTCTCTTGTGTGTTTGTGCTTTCCTGTCATGCTGTTTTTTCACAAATACTCCCAATCCATTTCCATAAACCAAAAATATGTAGTTAGGCTCACTTTCTCTCTAAACTGCCCATCCGGTGTGCATATGTGTGTATGTGTGTGTGTTGCAGCTGGAATTCCTGTTAGGGTGTACCCCAGGGCTGTTCCCTGTGCTACATAAAATGGGACCCCAATACGAACATGGCATTAAATCTGTTATAAACAAAATCACTTTGTTTTCCCCCATTTTGTCACTCGTGTTAATATACTTGATTTATATTTGTTTGCCGAACGCTTGTAAAAAGTGACCTTCAAATCACAAAAGAAACGCTCCTTCTGGTCCTAGTTTCTGAACAGCCAACAACATTTATAATTATAAATTTAAGATGTAGTGTTGCATTTATTGGTTTGTAAAATTGCATTAACAATAACTTTCCAAAAAAATATTTTATAACAAAAGGGACAAAGCATTGATGAGAGGAAGCACTGAGTTGATATTTCCTTGTCTTCTCTGTTTACCAGGCTGGTGTGATCATCACTGTGTTACTCCTCCTCATTTTCTACACCAACAGTGTCTTCTTATTTGTGGGAACATGCCTGCTAGGTCTCTTCCTCAGCAGCATCTTCCCCTGCATGCTGGCCTTCACAGAGGACATCCTTGACTATCGAGGTATATATCTTGATCTGTTTCTCTCCTTATCCTCAAGGTGATGATACATAGGACAACTTTTGGAGCAATGTTGCCAACCAGGTGACCCAAAAGGCAATTAATCAGAATGTGGATGATTGCAAAAAGTTGCCCACTGCTGATCATAGTTTTTCAAAAAGAAATTTGTTGCCCAATATCAATGCCTGAGCAGCACTGATCCAGATATATAAGATTCTAACATTTGGATGCTGTTCAATCAGTCACTTCAATATTAGTTCAAATACAAGTACCCATAGACCTAGGTGGAAATTAGCAGGAGAAC
>JABFEB020000124.1:12965880-13005089 GCA_019775895.2 Stomatorhinus ivindoensis | reverse complement strand
ATCTATTGTTCCTTAGCATTGCTGTTAAGATGACATCAACCCTAACCCCACAGCAAACAGAAACCGAACCGAACCGAACCGAGGCTCCAAAACCGTGAACCGAACCGAATCGTGCCTTTGGTGTATCGTTACACCCCTAATATATATATATATATATATTTTATGTTGATGGTGCCTTATGCATGGTGAAAAAACTGCAACCACAGGTAACGTTGTAGGTTTACAGGATATGCAAAGCTTGACATGAACATTTTTCCTATGATTTTATACTTAAGGTTAAAACAGTGCAGAGGGCAAAACAAATCACCTGTTTGGCCCAGGATGCTGGAGTTAGCATTTACCAAAAATATCATTCAAAGTATGTAATGGCTATTGAATATTTTAAGCAGTTATATTATTATTTTTTTATCATTTATCTGTCTGCAGAGTAATGCACCCAGATGTCAAGTCACTGGACTGGATTCAGTGTGATCTTTGCAAAAAATGGCTGCACGCAGACTGCGCTGGCATCATTATTTTAACAAAATAAAAGCAATACCTGTAATATACACATACAAATATTAACTTTAAGAAATAATCCACCACTTCATACGTTGATCCTATGTTTTTCTCACGTTTGTGACTATATAACATTTCAGAACTTACACAAAGCCTTGGACAACGGCACAATAGGAGCCAACAGGATGTTTTTATTCAAAAATAAAACACATTTTTTCAAAAACTGAAAATAAAACTCAGTCAAAAGTTTAGTTTTTTTGACGAAGAACAGGTAGATTCATATTCATTCATACTAATTGCCTTGTATAAAAATGTATATACTTTGTGGAATTTTTTTCGCATCTATTCCAGTTTATATCTCACTGAAATCATAATGTAGAGTCATGGAAAAAAAATTCTGGCTAAATCCGTAATCTGTCTTCTTTTGAAAACGTCTGTTGTCGGAAGTATTAAAGTTTTTAAAATTAAGTTAAATCAGCAATGCAACAGTGAAATGCAATACAGATACATCCCTGTCAGTATGTTGCTGCAGTATATACACAGGCCTCTGCTGTGCCATCTTTCATGCTCTCCTGGGGTAAGCGATGCACATCCTAACACCATTGGCTCTGGCTCCGCAGGACGTGATGTTGGGGCCGCTACCAATGCCTCCATGCGTGCTGGCATTCTGTGCTGTTCCTGGAGAATGGTATCTAATGTGATAGATAGCTTCACGTATTCTCTGAAGGTGCAGGTAGCTCCCCGACAAGCCGTAATTCTGGGCAACGAGCGTGGTGGTAGAGAATTTGCGGACAAACCATGGTCCAATATAGGCTGGAGGCTAAGGTCCTAAACTCGAGAGAAAAGTCAGCTGCTGAATTATTTCCCTGCCGCAAGTCCAACAGCTGATCACCGATGTCCCACCCCACAGCGGGATGATGAAATACCTCCTTGAAAGCACGTTGGAATTCACATGAGGACTGTAGCAGCGCGCTTTCTTCTGTCCACAGAGCGGTGGCTCAGGTAAGTCCCTTTCCACAAAGCAATGACATTACAAAATGGACTTGATCTTGATCGGAGGTGGGTGGTGTTCGATGTATAATCCACACTGCATTAAAAACGCATTACATTGGTCAGGATTCCCATCATACCTATTCGGCAAGGCAACAGGTATGGGAGGGCGTGGTGGTGACATCGGGAGAGGGATCGCCGCTGCTCCAGAAAGCTGTAGTTGCCGTACAACATCTGTCAGACAGGAGATTTGTGCTTGTACCTGCTGTAGCTGATCCTGTACTTCCTGAGGATCCATTTTTGTGGTGAGGTGTTTTGTCCTGCCAACCAAGATGTGAACACCAGAAGTCAGGAGTGACACAAAGATTAGTTGAGAGCCGGTTCTGGGTCGTTGTCAATAGCCATCCAATCGGGTCACCAAAAGTCAAAGCGCATTCCATAGTCATGGTCAGGGGACAAGAAGCCAGGGGTCGGTGAGCCGGGAGATCAAGCCGAAGACGTGGATGATTTAAATAGGTAACAACACAAGGGATCTTACAGGATGGGCGGAAGGGCAGGAGGGCTGGCAGGAGGCACTGGAGGTCTGGGAATGGCAAGGATCGCAACAGAGGAAAGAACATAAAGCCAGACCGCTCAGTACATGCATCACAACAATACCTTGCACTGTGCTGTTTTCAGTGCGAGGTTTAACCCTCTGGAGTCGACGATGCCGCCGACGGGATATGACAGAAATTTCTCCAAATTGTTTAAATAATTCTGTGAGTTTTTGCCATATACACAATTGAAAAACACCCAGAGAAACCTTGGATGGTCTACTTCTCAAATATATATAGGTAGAAACTAAATTTATTTGTACAGCTTCGTGATACGAATAGTAAGGACAAGAGTTACTGACTTAAGGATCTGCATCTCGAAGGAGCCTTGATTGCCCACCCAATTGCAAATTGTGCTATTCGCATGATAATAACATGATAATCCGATAGTTAGTATTTGGTAAAGCAATATGTGAATACGTCCATTGTGATTGAAATAAACAACAGCACGTCTCTGCCACTGAAGCTTTGTGCCAGTATTGCCACTTTCAGTAGTGAATCTCATATCTGTCTTCATGGCTCAGTGGGCTAAGCCTGTATGCCTGTAATTATATTAGCTGGCTGCGTCTTCAGCTCCGCCCACAGGCCTTATCATCGGCAGCATGTCCGCCATGCATCTTGGCCCCGCCTCCTCGACCAGACCCGCCCATGACGGTAAACTTTTTCGGTTTTCGGTAAACTTCTACCCCCAGTAATGTAATGTTTGTATATGTAAATTTTATGTATGCCTGTACGGCGTCCTTGAGTGTCAGAAAGGCGCCTTATAAATAAAATGTATTATTATTAATATTATGACATCTCCAATGTGCCGCTCATCATTTCCGGGTCCTATGAAGAAAAAGCCACAGATCGCACACGTTCACACTTTGGAAGCTGTACTCATTGTTTGGATTGTATTTGGTTTGCTTATTGGTTTTTGATTATTAATGTATGACAGTTTTGGTTTTCAGATTTTGATTTCTCGCCTCACCCTCGGTACGTTCGCTTTGGTTTGATTTTCTTTCTGGTTTCTTTGATCTCCCGTTTGTTTTCGACTTCACTTTGCCTTCTCCATTCGGTACGGTTGCTTGTGTTCTGTGTGTTTACTGTGTGTGTGTTCATAATAGGTGTGTGTAAGGAGTGACTGCCGTTTTGTTTCTTGCGTGACGTGGTTTACTGTATGTTTGGGTAGGGAGTCAGAATTTAGTGTTGTTATTTTGTTTCCATTTGTTACACTTAGGGGTAGATTAGTTTCGGGATGGGTTCGTTAGCTGTTTCGTTTGTTGTTTTGATTTGGGTCACTCCCGAAGTCTGTTAAACCTAGTGTTTGTGAAAAATATAATAAAAAAAACATAAAAAAGATCCCTCTTGTTTCCCGTGTTCCCTTTCCCTTACTCCCCACTTGTCTGGTCTTCCCCTGTCTCTTTCCTTTCTGGTGATCCCCAACCATAGATTGGGGATCGTAACAACCAACACATGAGTCCCAAGAAAGTGTGATGCATGCTCTATCCCACAGCTGCAGTACATATATTTTATGATAATGTAAGGAGGAGCATGCACTGAAAGTGTTTTGCTAAAACCCACCACACAACAAACCACCTTAGGGATGACAACCTGAGTGCAGCCATGTGGCAGGAAATACCTAAGCACCACACTAGTCTAAATGGACCAGTGTGAGTTTTTTTTTCAGTGGCTGGAGTGCCAATCCCACCATCAACCCCCAAGCTTTTCTCTGAAGATTGGAGAACCTCCTTATAGGGCTGGATGTAGATTAATGTCATACCCATGCAGTGTGTATGTTGATGTGTCCATGTGTCCCACTCTCACCATAAAAACATAAGAAATTTACGAATGAGAGGAGGCCATTTGGCTCATCAAGCTCCTATAGGGAGAACTTTACTAATAGTTCAGAGTTGTTAAAATCTTATCTAGCTCTGATTTAAAAGAACCCAGAGTTTTAGCTTGCACTACACTAGTAGGAAGACTATTCCATACTCTAACTACACGCTGTGTAAAGAAGTGCTTCCTCAAATTTGTCTTAAAATTTTCTCCCGCTAATTTCCACTTATGGCCACGAGTCCTAGTATTTAAACTAATATTGAAATAGCCATTTGGTTGAATGGCATCCAGACCTTTTTGAATCTTATATACCTGGATCATGTCCCCGCTCAGTCCCCCTTGCTAGAAGTTAAACAGATTCATCTCAGCTAACCTCTCCTCATAAGACATTCCTCTAAGACCAATAATCATTCTCGTAGCCCTCCGTTGCACCTTTTCCAAGGCAGCAATGTCCTTCTTAAGGTATGGTGACCAAACCTGCACACAATATTCTAGGTGGGGTCTTACCAAGGAATTATATAATTGTAGCATCACTTCCCTTGACTTAAACTCCACACATCTAGAGATGTAACCCAACATTCTTATTCTGTCCTGGCTGACAGATAGCGAACAAATTTGAGAGGCCCAGTAGATCTGATTGAAGTTGATTTACTGAATCTTCTGTTATTTTGCTTTTTGTAAAACTGCAACAGATATGAGATGTTACAATTGAAATTAAATATATGCAACAACACTAGTTCGCTAACACAGTAAACAGCAATAATGTTTCGCACATAAACATAGCATATAACAAAAACGAGGCTTCACACTATACTGAATTCACCAAAGCAGCTAAACTAGCCTTTTGATAATGGTTAGCTTTACAACTGGCATTAGCATAGTTAGCATGGTTTCCGTGACTTAAAATAAATGTCTGAAACATCATCTTCAAGATCACAGTAACACAAAACAACTAAAATAATCATTTGCATCCATACTCACTGTTGGTTCCACTCTAAGGCTCAGACAACTAACTCTCTGTGGTGGAGCCTTTGTAGCCTGTGCATGAACACTGAAAGTTCCTGGTCATTAAAGCCGCAATAACTCAAATTACCACCAGGGGGAAACTTAACCCCTCCTGTCACCGACAGGAGTCAGAACACTCCCCGGTGGATAGTTATACCTATTACACTTTCTCCTGTGGCATAAGTAAAACAACATCACTAATGGGTCTAAGATACTCCTTAATTACCCCTTGACTAAGAGTCTTCAAAATGACCTTATGGACCTTGCTATTCGAGCTGGCAATGGCCTTAACTATCCGTCCAAGAAGCCACTCATTACATTTTGCTTGAATGTCCTTTATCAAAACAATGTCACCTTCCTGGAGGTCAGGCTTCTCTGAGGTCCACTACCCGCGTGGTTGAAGTGTTGCCAAATACTCCAATCTCCACCTTTTCCAGAAGGAGTCTACCAAGCTCTGGACCTGGTGCTATTGTACCTTACATAGATGATCCAATTCGAAATCTCCCAGGGGTGCAGGAGTAACACTCACCTTCTGGGTGAGCAGAGTGGCAGTTGAGAGCATTTCAGGTACCTCAGCATCGTATGAGATTGGGACCAGAGGTCGAGCATTCATGATAGCCATAACCTCAACCATCAAGGTTGATAGGACTTTGTGAGACAGTCTGGTAGCACCATCCTTTACTAGCAGTGCATTTAGGATGTGTCTTACCACTCCTATTAGCCTCCCCCAAGCTATTCCCATGTGTGAGGAGTGGGGAGCATTAAAGGTCCACGTACATCCCTGCACCTGCAGGTAGTTCTTGATCTCAGGGTCATCTATGTTTACCTGAAGTCCTCTACATGCACCAATGCCTCGATCTGACCTTACGTGTTTGATAGGTCCATGTATTGATAGAAAGCGCACTCAAGGCGTTGATGAAGCTCGAGGTCGACATGGATTCAATAACTTCAAGGTGCACAGCTCTTATACTTAGACAAACAAAAATGACTGCCCACCTCAGCAGCTCCACCTCATGTCTGTTAGGTGGTGACACTGCACAGGCCAAAAACATCAAGCCCTACATGAGTAAAAGGAAGGTCTGTTGCCAACCTGTCAGCCGGACGACCTCCTCAATACCCCAGGCTACGCCTCCAACAAAATGTATGGGTGGCAGAATGGGGCAGGGATCGTCCCTATGGTTCTCCCCCTCAAACTGTCGAGACAGTGTGTCTGGCTTGCAGTTCTTCACCCTTAGTCTAAATGAGAACAGAAAGTTAAAATAGGCAAAAAAACAGGGACCACGTAGCCTGGTGGACATTCAGGCATTTAGCGGTCCGTAAGTACTCCAGGTTTTTATGGTCGGTTGAGACCAGGAACAAGTCCGTTGTCCCCTCCAACCAGTGGCTCCATTCCTCCAGAACTAACTTCAGTGCCAGCAGTTTGCGGTTTCCAGTGTCATAATTCCTCTCGGCTGACGTCAGCTTATGAGAGAAAAAGGCACAGGGATGCACCTTGACATCCTTAACAGAGCGCTGGGACAGAATGGCCCCAACTCCTGTACCCAAGGCATCCACCTTGACGATGAATTGGCAAGAAGGATCAGGTAACTGCAAAATAGGAGCAGAGGTAAACCTATTTCGTAGGTCAATGAAAGTGTCTTGGGCATCAGGAGTCCACTGGAACAGAACTTCGGAAGATGTGAGAGCTGTGAGAGGGGCAGCAACTGTAGGAGATGGTGTGTTGGTGAAACCCTTCGTTCCTCCCCTTGGTGTTCCCCCTGTGCCTCTGGTGTTGCCCCTGTGTCTGTTTGCTTTTCCCGTGGTCTGTAAGTTGTTGTCTGAATTGCTGTCTGTGTCTGTTCTGCGTGTCTGTCTTGTTCCCTTTGCCCCGTTACTGTTTTGCCTTTTGTTTTCCAGGTCCCGTGTCCCCGGTCCTGTTCCTTGCTCCCCTTAGACGTGCCCGGAGTTTGTGCCTTTGGGGGGGGGGGGGGGTTCTGTCATGATCTGCTTTTCCGCTTCTCTCGTGTGCCACGGCCCCTCATTAATTTGTCATTGATGTTACGTGTGTTTTGTAGTCTGTTACCCCCGTAATAAAGCTCTTTTTTGTTCATATTCACGGCTTCCGTCGCCTGCTTCCATGCCCAATGTGACAATAATGTTCACATGCTTGTCAGTATTTCAAAATATTTACAAAGGGATGTATTCAGTATTACTGAACAACATTTTTCAAATATTTATATACAACAGCATACATTAAAGACACTGCACATTTAAGACGCAGAACATCTTCACTCAAGGTGTTCTGTAAAATTACTAGCTGTACAGGTAAAATTCCTACTTCCATATTCAGAGCACCATTGTGACTCACCTAATCATAGCAGAACACAGGTAAGTTTATCATAGTTCATGCTGGGTTGTTTCTCTTCGGGCACCCCATAGCTTTGCTACCTCCTCAGCCTGCATGTGTTTTTGATTTGGTGTATTTTGATATTTTTAGGTTTTCCATGTTTCTGCTATGTTTTATTTGTATATTACTTTGATCCTAGTCTATCTGTGGTCTGTACTACGAAGTGGGATTACTGGCTTATTGGGGAGAACTTTAAGGTAGTCTGGGCAAAATGTAAATGAACGAATATGAAGTTCATTTAAACTGTGGTACCTTAAATCCGTTATCCTGGTAAGCCAGTAACCCAGCTTTTTAGTACAAGCCACTGGTGTTTGCTATTTACTCTTAGTCTTTCAGGTTTTCTGTGTCAAAGTTCAGTGTTCATTTAGTTTTCCTGCACCTCCCTTGATTGATTTATTGATTATTCTTCAGGGTCTCCTCTGCTTTGTCCAGTTCCTCGGATGGAGAAGCTGGAGTGATGGCCGCTAAGTCCCTCCTCAGCTGCTCTATGAATAGGGCAGCCCTTGGGTAGGCTTGCAATGCTGGCTCCCCCATTATCCACCAGTGAAGTACCAGTGGAGTGAAAAAGGTCTGCCCAGGGTCTCGGGAGCAAACGGGAGAGCGGCTGCGCAGGCATCGGATGCAGATGGGAGAGCAGCTGAGCAGGCGTCAGGTGCAGACGGGAGAGCGGCTGAGCAGGCGTTGGGTGTCCGTGGTGAAGATTCAGGATGGGTATTTGACATACCCCTCCGTTTGTGACTCTTCCGCTTTTTCCGCAGAGCAGACACAACAGGGGCGAGGGGGAGTTCGGGTTGCCTGGACCACGGGGGAGGAAGCAGCCCATTGTCCAGGGGCACGCCGTTGATCAGCGCCTCTGCCACTTCTTCCTTTAAGTGCCACAGGTTGGTTCGCACCAGAGCTGTGAGGGGCGAACTGTCGGGCGAGGAGACCTGTTCCAGGATCTCTCTCAACCTGGTGGCAAGATCTCGAGCTGCGGGGTCCTTTTTTTACCTCGGACTGAGTCAGCCAATAGATGGTTTCACCGATCAGCTCGAGGTATTCTTCCTCCGTCTTCTTGCTGAGTCCAGTCACTCTGTCACAGCACGGAGCTTAGGAAAGGTGCAGGAAGCCAGGAATTGGGGAATACGGGGTTTAATTGAACAAAAGGCACACGAAAACAGGTTGACAATACCATGACTATACTGGGGAAACAAACGGAAACTCGGACTAAATACAATGGACTAATGACAATCAAGAACAGCTGGTAAACACGGGGAATCCACACAGGGTTACTGAGGGGGCGTGGCACATGGAAGGCACTAACGATCGGGCATGACAAAATGGCAATAACAGTTTGTAAAGTTGTACATTTTAAGGGATACCATGTGAAACGAGAAACCAAATGAGAAAATGAAAAAAAAGTATTCAAGGCAATTATGCTATGCCATCACTAAAATCTGATACTTAAATTTCATCTTTGTTTATGACATAAGGTGCAAGTAATATGGTAAATAAAATATCAAATTACGTCCTTGCATAACAAGCAAAACATTCAGTTTCAGTCAGTGTTCGCTTATAACAGACATCCCAACCTGCAAAAATCCATTTTAGGGAGCATTTCTTTCATTGGTTAAATGTATAATTATTTATTAATTAACTTTCTCTAGTCAGCTCAGTAAATTATGAAGGTCAATATTATGTATTATTTTGACAATAATAGGCCTATATAAGTACATTATACTGTACTTTTACCATTTATGCATATTCCTTATTTATATTCCTCTGCTACTTTACAAAGGTCTTCAAGGAGTTTGGTCAATTCATGACAGCCTTGGCAACCAACCAACTGTCTAACTAGTGTAGACTGAATAATACAGCACATGAAATGACACTTGTTAAACTCACCTCAACATGCCTTTCACAGACGTTTAAGCCGCCATGAGCAATGCTGAAATCATTGTTGCAAACAGTACAGCGCGCAACATTGTCATTATTTTTCATCCTCACTAAACGAGGATACACTTTTGTGTAGTCTGAGGTGAAATTCGTTTCATATTTTCATTTTTTGGGGCACTCTACCTCCCGCTATGATTGGCTTATTTTGCTAAATAAACCAATCAGGATTCTCTGTCTAGCACGGGCTACATGAACGGGCACTCCCGCAGTGATCCACACACATTGCACGTTCTCTCTCCCTCTGTCTCTCATTTCATCGTGTGCACGCTTCTCTGGAGTGCGTAATGGACACGTTACTGTCTCGCGTGCGGGCTCTTGTTTGCTTGCTCTAGTTTCAAATATGCAATTTGCGGGCATCAAGGAGCCGCTGTCAATATGCGGGAGACTACCGGAACTTCAGGGATACTTGGAATGTCTGTTATAGGCTAAAATAGACAAAATTGATATATGCCTTATTATATTGTCTGTATTAAATACTGTTGCCTATAGAAGTGAATATAAAGCATCAGCAAAACACAATGTAAAAAGTAGCTTAAATAAGAATATCAGAAGTATAAAAACAAGCATAATGATTTAGTATTTTACAAATGTAATAAATATCTGACAACAGTGTTAATCAAGTTTACACGCACTATTTTTTCAGCTCTGGTGAAACATACGACGCAGGGCTCTGGTGCTACCGACAGTCCACTTCTCTACTGACATTTTATATTACTTAGCAAACTAGTATCTAGTAAGCCGTGTTCCGCCTGGTATGCTGCATTATATCGTTAATCCTGTATTACAATGGGCGCTGCATGGTTATATTTGGAAAATACCAGAACAATAATCTTCAACTTAATTGCATACGTATAATTAAACTGCACTGCCGTTTGTCAATCGGCTTGGGTTATAACAAAAACAAATAGTGCACTCTATTTTAATTATACTCACCAAGCTAGCCAAAAACTCTGATGAATATGAACTCCCCAGTGTAGTATGTAATTGAATTTTCATAGTAAAAACAAATATACCAAATCTGCGAAGTCTGTAAGTCAACTATAGGAAACACGGAGACCGGAAAAAACCGAACATGCCAGCGTAACGCAGTTGTCTTTCAATTATTTCAATCTTATAATGCTCTTCTTTGTCCTTGATTTTATAAAGTAAGGATCCGAACACAATCGACTAAAAGGCAATACAGGCAATTAAATATTCATTCGAATATTCCTGTATTATAGTTTTAAGTCAACAGTGGTAATAATTAATAATATTAATATCGATATAGGCCTAATTGCAGGCAAAAAAGCCAACCCTGTTTGCAATAACAGTAGAGTGTTCCACCACGTAAAATCAAATGCAAACATTAAACTATACTGCTAATATATTACATAATATAACGTTAGGCTAGAGATATGGGATAAGAGAAACATTATTTCAATAGCATGAAAGTAATGTGTTGTGGTGATTTCGAGTCCTGTTATGGCCTGTTATATTTATTGTTAGTTTAATGTTGTTTTTCATATAGCCTACTTTTAACAGTTATTCGAATGTATCGTTAATTTCCGAAAGCTTCAATTTCCGCTTGTGCGTGCTGCACCTCGAAATTGTTGACGTGGTCCTTAACACCGACCCTGCAGTAAATTGTATTTGATTAAAGTGAATTCATATCGATTTGTAATTTTTCATGTTTATAAGTGCCAAGAGACCTTCCACATATTCATTCAAAGGTAGACCTATAGCGCTTTTCTAGAAATATACAGTGCTAATTTTTTTTTTTTATTATTACAAATGCTGTCTGAAATCAATTGCGGTAATCATAGTATAAGAATGTGTGATACATAAAGCGATTTAGTTATCCATCCTTTTTGAAACGATGTGCTTTGAAGTTTGAATATTAACACGTTTTTTGACTGTTACCATGGCCTGTATGACGAAGCAAGATTTCGTGCTTAGTCGGTTACCTTGGATTTAAGGTATTCTCGCCTAAAGGTGAAGTGAAGGAAGTCCATTTAAACGAGGTATCTTAAATTCGAGATCCAGCTTCATGATACAGGACCCAGGTGTCATGAAAATAAATCACTTAAGTAAATGAATTTCGGTTTCTTTTTCCCTTAATTTTGAATTATTTGGTATTTAATTACTATATTTTAATTTCAAGCAGGCTGCTCCTTGTGAAATGCTTTCTGAAATATGACCAAAGCATTTGAAGAGCTCGTATTTCCATCTTTCTCACTTCTATAATTTCAAATTAAAAGGTATTATGCATATTTCAGTTATTCACTGTTAATACATTTGTACTTCTAGTCAGGCTATTAAAACAGATCTGATTTCATTTAATGTCTGACGTAGAGCGTTATATTAGCTTTATTATTCAGATGTCACATGGAAATTTTACATTGCATATAGGCCTAGGTATAAGTATATATCCCAGGTAGCATTTCTATATGGGCCCCATCAAAATCTGCACTCAAGGATCATATGGGCCCCATGTGGGCCAGCCCAGAAAACCCATATGGGTTTGGTATGGGTTATTGCTGGGCCCCACATGGGCCACATTACCTGGACACGATGTGGGCCAGCCCATATGGGCAAAGATTTGGGATTTATCTGGGGCCCATCTGGGTTACATTACCTGGACACGATGTGGGCCAGCCCATATGGGCAAGGATGTGGGATTTATCTGGGGCCCATCTGGGTTACATTACCTGGACACGATGTGGACCAGCCCATAAGGGGAAGGATTTGGGATTTATCTGGGATATGCAAAATCAACAGTTTGCAAGTCTGATTGCATGTTTTTGATTGGTCAGTTAAAATGGACAAATTGTGCATACCCAAAGAACATATTACATTTTACAAGAGAAAGTAATCCAGAAAATGTGGTTAGTGTTTTCACAATCCTGCTAATTTAAACTGCGGCATCCATAGTACAGTAGCTGGTATTTGAAAGGATCGCTACTGGATTATATTAAGATTATTTACACATTGCATCTAAATTTAATTGCGCAAACAGTGATGAGTTTTACAGGTAAACTGTAAAATAAATTAAACCAATAAGTTAAACTGTGGCTGAACCAAAAGTAAAGAAGCAGATAGGCCTAAAATCAGCTTTATGCAATATTTTTTTTAAGGAAAATCACACACTGACATTACAATTAAATTTAAAAATCAGTTTACATTTATTTTACAAATGAAAAAAAACCTCTTAGTCCACCAATTCCACTCTCCCCTGTTTGGAAGGGCCACTGTCCTGCTTTGCCTCTTGTCTACGTCTCTTCTTCCGCCTTTTAAATCACGTGCATTGTAGAGGAATGAGGTAATAATTCCTTTCACCTCATCTTTCGTAGCCCCATTCATTTCTGAATTTTGCCGCACGGCACCTGAAAAAAGGTAATGAGGAATAATTTAATTAAATTTGTGCATTGATTGATATTTTATCTCTTTATCTAAAAACAAATTATTGGCCCATATGGTTCAGCCACATTTAAGACATATGGGTTTGCCCAGATCCTGCCCATATGGGGCCCACATGGGTAAAATGTGACCTGGGCCAGCCCAGATGGCCCATGTCTTTCCCATGGCCCATGGGTAACAGACCAAAGACATGCAGATGGCTAATTAAGGTCTCTAAATTACCCATAGAGCGCAGGCTGAGTCTGTGGTGTTTTTTTTTTTTTTTTTGTTTCCTGCCATGGACTGGTTTTGTCCAGACTGTACCCCAGTCTTGTGCCCTCTGCTGCCTTAGATCAGCTTCAGGCCCCCCAGGGACTTTGACTGAAACAATAAGTTTGTAGATGTATGAACGGAAATAACATGGAATAACACCTTAAACATTATAGAGAAGCTAACTATTCACAGTCCTCTAAGAATTAATTAAGCAAGAAAATATTATGTAATACTTTTCACAGAACCAGATTTAATTTAATGTGTGATGTAAATACGAAAACATTTAACTCAAATATGTTAACTAAGTTAAATATATATGAGTTAAATTGTCTATTTAGGAAATTCACCTGAGTTATTCAAAATGTACAGTATCCATTAGCCCTTCTTACTAAAATATGTGGTTCACTGGGTTAAACCTCTGTGCTTGTGATTGCATTGTTGCTGGTTCAGCAAGATCACTGCACACTGCTATCCTTTTTATCCGAAAGCTAGCTGTCACGGGTATGTGTATCTCACAGAAAGCAATCTGTGAGTAGGCGAAAAGAGATCTTCTCCACTATTCTCACTATTCTTCTCCACTCATTTTTAACTTGTTGGTCCAACTTGTCCCATGGATGAACTGTCATCTATCTACAAAACCTGCTCCCAGTTGTGTATACTCCGGTGTTTGTGTTGTTGAACTTATAGAGGTTCTTTTTCTTGTTGACAACACAAAGTAAATGTTTTCTGGCAGCAACTCACCATGCATTCCAGCTGTTCTCAGTCTTTGCCTAACTGTTTTAAGAGATACTGGTTTCCTTCTGTTCAAATTAATCACAGTATTGACTATTATGATCATTTTCTAGTATTTTTTCACATCAGAACTAAGTGTTGATTTTCAGCCTTTGATGTCATTTCCTTGCCCCAGACTTTCATGTCACTGTTGCTTCCTGTGAACTTTTTCCTATGTAAAGAGTTAGTCACTCCATGCTTGGAAAATTTTAACTTTCTGGTTATTTGGCAATGACAGAACCCTTCTTCCCTCAAAATTTCAATTTGAGTCCTCTGTTTAATTGTTAGCTGTGCCATTACAAGCATAAAAATAACAAATATTTATCAAGAATTCTGACATCAGTTGTGATGCAGTACAACAGATTGAAATGAGGTGCAGACAATGCATTAAACCTCTCACAAACTGATCTGGGACAAGGGAGTCAGTTTTAGTTTATTAACACAGAATCAAGAGTGGCCAAGAGCAAATCAAGTTCTGACATTACACAAAATTAATGTCAATGCACTGAAGACAGACCTGATAGGTCTTCTTTAAAACCAATAATTTCAGCTGTTGCGGCTAAATAATGCTATTAAAAACTACTTAAACCCAGTCAGTTACATTTGTTCTATGAATTTCAATATTTTCTTGTACTTAAAGTTTGACAAAGCAGCAGTGTTAATTTTGTTAACGTGAACTTTGACGATAAAAATTTGCTGAAGACCTTTTGTTTAATAGTGAAATTGTAATGACAGCATAAATGGAAAAATGTTTGACGACGAAAATTACGGCAAAATCCCAGTTTGCTATGTTCTTATGAATAAAGACGAAATTGTTGGTTCTGTTTGGGCAGATGACCTACATCACAGTAGCCATCTCATGCACATACCAGTTCTTTGTCTCCATGCATCTTTATCAGTGGATGATTTCTTTTTCCCACTTGGTGCATGTCTCCACAAATGCCAGTTTCCAGCATAAGTAATGCTAAGTTCACACTACATGATTTTATCCCCGATTTTCCGCTCACTAACAGTTCTTGGACATTGCTGAGAAAAGCCCCAGATCAGAGGCAAATCAGTGTGCAATCGGTGCTGGCAAATCAGTGCTGGATCACTATATGTGAACTGTTCACAACGTCACCCGATGGAGTTACCAATGCATTGCAGATGCCTGACAGGTATCTAGCAGGTTAAATATCTGGACCTGTTGGTGTGAAAGGTGCTGTGACTGGCAATGAGTACAGCGACATGCCACACCCAATGATACAGGGTGAGGTGAAACCCAAGGGAGGAATTTAAAAAGGTATAAAAAGTTCAATTTGATTAGGAACTGTTCTTAGTGTTCAGAGACACACGCGTGTAAACTTCATCTTGGAAAGAAAGCCTTCTTGAAACTAAACTGAGATAAACAAATTGTACCTAGTAAATGGAAGGAAAGACACATAGGATTAATGCTTAGCCCTAAATACCACACTAATGTCCTTTTTTGTTGTTTCATCAATTTTATTGTATTATGTACTTTCTGTTCTTGAAGGACGGTTTTCTAAATTGCAAAGACAGGTTTTGCACCCAGTTAAACTGGTGTTTTATAGGTGTCTTGATGCCCTAGTAAGAACAATTATTACAATATTAAATGGGCATACAGTTAAATTTCATGGGTGTTTTAATGTCCTAATAACAAAAATGAAACGGGGAAAAGCAAGTATGTGTTGTTGATGTATGTAGAAAATAAATATGACCTGTGAAGGAAATATGATTGTACTGTACTTTTTATAACAAACTTTAGGTATTCATTTTTTATATGAAAGAAGTATGGTAAGTCAGTAACTCAGCCTAGATAACTAAGCATCATAGGATATTATGGAATTTATACAGCCAGGAGAAATATCCTTCAGCAATATCCATTTCTATAACAAGCACCTATTTGAGAAAAATTTAACTAAAATTTGACCAAACTGAATTTTCACTAAGTGACTAAGAGTAAAACTAAATTAAAATTTTACAAAAATGAACAAAATTAACACCGGAAGCAATGTATCATTTATTTTTGTTTTAAATTAATGGCTGTGCCCAAACCTCTGACCAGTAGTGTGTGTGTATAAAGGAATTTTATCAAATTCTGACTTGGTTCAATCTCGATCGTATGTTGACGGAAGAACAGAATATACACAGTTACTCCAGGTCCGTCCTGTCAATGATTACCCGTCTGGAAAAGTATATCGCCAGAACACTGAAGCCAGTGGCACAGGTCATGTAAGCAGTCACACTGTGGGTGAGCTGCACAATGTAACCCAAGAACAGAGATGGTACAACATGGGAGAGTAAATAGGCACTGTCCAAGATGGCCATGTCTAAGCATAGACCTCTGGATTGTGCTGAAAGGGTAGAGAGAGAGTCAGGTAATGAATCTTTGCTCATTGGTATAAACACATTGCTGGGGTGAGGATCAGTGAGTTTGAAAGGTCTGTGTCCTGGTGATGATATTTCCACAGGGTGTCCTTCACTGTATATCTGTTTTTTGCTATTAGGCAGTGGGCTCATGTTCTGCTCCATGTCTTCTACCTGAACTGGCTGCATTTTTGACTGGGAACTGGTGAAAAAAACCTGAAATGGAGGTTTGTTAAAGTTTATTAGATTTACTGTGTGGGTTGCTTTGTTCTCTCATGATCCCTGCTGGGAAAATCAGTCGCCAAATGAATTCTTCTAAGGACTATCATGGTCTTTTCCTGTGTTCTTTAAGTATCTTGGTAATCTATTTAAAATTACAAAAGTAACTATTGCATGGTGTACATGAATATGCAGTGAGTTATTCGTATAGTAAACCTATATTCATTATGCCATATTTGTTCAAGGTGTTCAGATGTTTTTACTTCTTAAACTTAACTCTTACATCACCATTCATCTGTAAACTAAACAGATCAATTATAGATTTAGGGTGCAAGTAGGACATGAAAATGATGCACAAAACCAAAACATGCTAAGCAGCTCACCTAATTTGGTTTAACTACAAAGATATATTTTTAACCCCATTACCCAAGACAGCACAGTACTTACCAGCTTATTTGAATGATACAGGCAGATCAGACTGTAGGGAAGTACTTCAAGTGTGCAAAAGGTAAACCCAGTTACCATGGTCATGAGAGTAACTAGGTAAATGTTGCTGGAGAGACTCATCACTAAAGTGGCTCCTGTTAGGACAACCACACTGCTTAGGTACACAGTCTTCATGCCCAATTGGGCTACCAGCCTGTTCATCATCAAGGAGGAAACCACTGCTGTGGAACCCTGTAAGAAAAGTCCTAGGCTGCCCATTCGCACACCTAGAGAAAGGAAAGACAGTATATGAGATTCATGCTAAATACTTTATTGTGTTTGATGCTTGAGTAATTTCATTACATTATATCATTCTCAACAGCTAGAGGAAACACTAGACTGAAAAAGTGTAGAATTAAAATTCAGCTTAAGAATAAGAACGGCAAACTGAATGTTGCCTACAAGAAATGTTTAAAGATGATTATCCTTGACTAAGAAACTACATACTAGCTCTAATATGCAAATAGTTTCATCCAAATAAAATTGTACATGAAATTGTACCAGTTAGTCAAAGTATAATCGATATACTGTTTTATTGATTCCATTTATTTTGAAAATTAAATTTTTATTTGCTTGGGTGTCAATAAATTTTGTCAATACTATATGTCCTTATACTGCTATAATTGTAAACTAAAATGTAATGTTAATCAATAATAAATTATTAGTAGTAATATAATTTTGGTATATTTTTGTGTTAGACCTATCACAGTGTCAAGTGAATACCCTCATCATATCGCAGTCTCTCCTCTGTGCCTGGCAGGGCAGTGGGCACTCCATGATACAGACCCTCTCCAATGAAGTCTGTATAGAACAGAATCAAGGTCATGAGGGCCATCCAGCTGCATAGATCAGCCATAAACAATCGGCGCATGACCAGTGGCACCTGCAGGAACAGTTTGTACAGCTGGGGCAGCAGTGAAAGGCAGTTTCTTAGAGATCTGTACAAATGCAGGGGGTGAAGTTGGAAAAGGCATGGGCGACACTGCTTGGTCTTGTACATGTGTCCAGTGTCAGAGTGTGTCACAGTTGCCCCAAGCTCTTCAGAGATGAATGTGGTGCTCAGCAGGCAGAGCAGTAAGATAATTGTGAGCAGGGCATAAATTAATGCTTCCTGGCTGCCCAGGTAGACTGCCAAGCCCCCAGCATGCCAGTCTATCACTGGTAGCAGGTAGCCCACACATCCACCCAAGCTGAGCATGAATGAGTAGATAGAGAAGGCTTTCTGGCTCTCCTCCACCTCAGGGAAGAGATCCGATACCAGTGCCTCCAGTGGTGTGAAACATGCCTGGCCACAAAATTCCAGTAGGCAAATACTGGCCACCAGCAGTAGCAATTCCAACCAGCGAGGGTGCCATGGCAGCAGGCTGGCTAAACGCAGGGAATGTGGGATCAATAGCAGACCTAGCAGCACACCCACGCACAGGGCCCAGATGAACGGCCGCCTTCGGCCAAAACGCCCACTCCATCTATCACTTGCGGAGCTAATCATAGGTACAAATACTAGCCCCAACATTGGTCCAACACCTGGTGATAGAAAAGTTAAGACATTTTATATATAGCACCTCCAACATTTGGATATCTATTGCAGTAGCACATGTGTTTTCATTTTTAAAATTTTTGTATTAAACAATGACAAGAGCCAGTTTGCCTTAACAGCGACTCATGAATAAGGGGTGGACAAAATAAGAGAAATACTTAACAACATGTTCATGTCTAATAAACTAATTCTAATGAACTAATAAAGAGGACAGTCATTGTTTGCCTTGAGGACAGCTTCAGCCCTTGTAATTATACTAGTCCTGGAACTGTATGTAGTGAGATACTGGGTAATTCTGATGAGTAATGAAGGGCAGCCAGCAGTTCTTTGAGGACTGAAGCAGTGGATCGCTACTTCGAACTGTGCATTCTGCAACTTCCTGTAAAGTTACACTAATGTTCAGGAGATGGGCTGGCGAATGAATGCATTTGACGTCATCCTATTGTAGATAAAGCCAGTCAAATTTGTTTAGCTGTATATATGGATCCATGATCAACTGAAAATATGAGAATATCACGAATGGACAGTGTTTGCACCATGGGGTGCACCTGGTCTCGTGAAAAGGATTCATAGTCATTTGCTGTAATGTAACCACGCAGAGGTTGTATATTATACTCTTGCGATCTAATGACTTCCATCAAATAAATGTCAATATTACAGACCCCCACCACGTTTACCTATTGGCAACAGATACCGAATGTATCCTTTAGGATTTTTCAAATGTAAATATACATATCAATAATAGATAAATGTAGAGGAAATGGTCAAATATGAAGAAGATCATCAGTCCGTATCTTTTTTTTTTTTTTTTTGCATTGGTTGTAGGTCTACAGTAGGTTTTGTAAGCCTCACATCAATTTAAGCATCTTTGTGCTTTAACATTGGATACAAATGTACTCTGAATAGTAGTCCTTGAATTAATTCTAGCTATTTGACACTAATAAGGTCATTCTAATACGTACTTCTAATTGGCATTCAGCCGAATATGACTCACCTTTGCAGTTGTAAGTGTGATTGATTGCCCATGAAGTTGAAGTCATTTTACATGTGATGTTTTTATTATTTTGTCCACCCCACACATTCAGCTGTACAAAGTGGTTATTTATTTTTTTCTAAATCTTTGACTTCAAATCCATTTGTAAATACCAGTCTTTATCAGTATCATGTACCATTACTTAACATTACAGTATACAATGTATGAGTTATACCATACACAGGTTGACTGCATAGCTTGAGAAAATCAGGTGAGTACAAGGTGATTCAAATGGATGTGTATTGTCATGCATAATAATGAAAGTATAAAAATCATACTGTTCACTATACCACTATTATTTGTTTTATTTATTTTTATTATTTATCTTTCCACAACTTGATCTAAATACTGGATTTCTGTATAATGTAATTTATTTTGGACAAAGTTTTGGTCTTGAAATCTAATCCTGCATTTAATTAAGTTTCTTAGTTGAAACAATACATGCAGTTATAGTGATATGCATTTGATTATGTACCTACCGAGCACCATGGTCATGAACTGTTCCTCAAGACCCGCCTCCAGCAGCAGAGGTGGGATATAAGTGGTGCCTGTAGCCATGCAGATTTCTAGACCACAAGTCAGTGTATTGGCCAGAAGTAGCTGAACATATTTCCCAGGCATTGTAGAATCTTACACCGTGCTGTCAGGTCAGCTTGTATTCCTCATGTGTGATTGTATCCTATTATAATTCCCAATCTCAGCTCTTGGAATCTTGGTATCCATGTTATTTTGTGATTTCAGCTCTGCAGCAAAGAGCACAAAAAGTGTCAACTCTCATTATAACAAAGTTTTGGTTTTATATTATTTTGTGATTCATTTTATGATCTGTTACTTTTAATAGTTTTCTTGTCCTGCCACTGTTTCTGTCGCTACACTTTTAAAAAATCCAGCAGGATTAAAACAATGAATCTCTGACCGCACTGAGCAGCTCCTTTAGTGGCAGGCTCCTGTGTCCACGATGTGGGTTTTTTCCTCCAACCGCTGTCAGACTCTACAGCAAAGTCCTTGCAGCTGACCACAGCACATTGACTAACAATCACACACATCCAATACACCATGGTAGTTTTCTTATGTGCAATACTAGTTCTTGCCCATGCCTGTCACTCCATTGCATATATATAAAACATCCTCATATTGTACATATATTTATATATCCACTTTGTACATAATATACATACATACACAAATACACTCTATTTATACATACATATATTTATCTAAGTTTACATATACAATTATATTTTTTAATACACTCATCCATGTTTATGTTACCAGATTGTTTGTATAGTGTACTTTTTGTGCTGTACTGTTGGTACAGTTTTTATTCTATTGTTTTTTTGTTGTTGCTCTTATCTTGTCCTGTTGACTTTCTGCCATGACAATGCAAATTTCCCACTTGTGGGACTAATAAAGGTTTATCTAATCTAATCTAATCTAATCTAGCCCATACTACAATGACCATAGCACCCCTACAACTTGAAAAACCTTGTTTCTTCTTCACTTTAAAATCTGTAAATTACCAAAGCTGAGAAATACAATAAATTATTTTGTCTCATGATATGCTGTATAAATTCGGTCCCCACGATGTGGAAAATGCAGACCCACACACACCTATGCTATGGGCCACTGGAACATAACACATAACTCTGAAACCCTAAACACACAAGTACACTAACACACTGTCTATTTACTAGATCCTGAACACCTTTCCAAAACATTTTCTTGAAGTCATTTGTCATTTGCCTTTTAAATATTACTGTGCTTTTTACAAACCAACATTTATCTGTTTGTTGAAGGGTTGTGACTTGTTTTCATACTGGCTAGCTTTGTAACTGAGAAGCTACAGTCTATTAATACTGTATAATTAAACAGACAGTTGTCACAGGATAAAGTAAGCCTATAAATGTGGAATATATCCTTTAGTATGTCTCTTATAATTACTTAAAGAACAGAACTATACTTTAGTAAGGAAATTGTCAGTTCAAGTATTTCAGTATCCCAGCCTTGTGCCCTACGCTGCCTGTGGTAGGTTCCAACCCCCTATGATGCAGGTATGTTCTCCACATAAGGGTGTGACAAAAATCCATTATCATTTCACTGAATGGTTATTACTGGAAAACTTTGCAAAACCTGCTACACATCATATCTAACTGCTTAAAGTGTACTTTCACGTTTTGAATCGAATCACTAGTTTTTTATTGTAGTCACAGATTTTCGTAAAATGGAGATTCCTCTTATGGGGACTGAAACAGTGCCCCCACAAAATCAAAATAACAGGTTTTTATTACTTCCTCACAGAGTTATATAACTCTCCCACATTCCACCTGACTCCAAACATTGAATATAGAATTAACTATATACGTTAGAATAGAGACAAGGTATAACTTACCACAGTTTTCGGGCCTTATTTTCATCTTGTATTTCATTACCAAACTTGTCCATTTTGTTTTTCATAGATTCTACCAAGTCGTTGCTTAACCTGACTAGTGCCGTAGTGTCACACCTCCGGAAGTATGTGAAACTTGAAACTTGTCTCTCCACTAATGAATGAAAGAACAATGTTGGACAAATCATGTGTTCAGCTTGTGAATGAAGCGTCATATACAGCTAATAATAATTACAGTAGAATTCTTTGAGATGGGTACCATGCATTTTCTCCACAAAATCTCAATCCTACTGATCGGTCTTCTTAAAAGTATACAGAAATCACTTTATTTTTTACAAAATTAAGACATTGTTTTAAAATTGTTTTTTAAAGTTTTTACAGGAAATTTACATTGTGAGATAGTTTTAATATGTGGAACATAGAGTATTTATTGGTAACCAGTACATCTTCCTAATAAATAATTATGTTATTAAAAGCCATCATTGCTGTCATATATCAATGCTGCCAATAAATGTTTATTTCTGTCCACTTATCCATTACAAGGTTGTGGTGAAATGGATGATATATAATGTTAACATTTAGAAACATATTTAAGACTGAAATGTACAGATATCAGAGATCATATATGATATAGTGCATTGGAGAAATTTACTATTCTGCAGCTATAATTAAATAGTCTTACCTTATTTTTTTTAAACTTGGAATTTTTCTGGAAAAAAATCCGTTGATTGAAGCGTGATGTTTGTGTTCTACATACACATCGGATAAACCTTCCAGGCACTTACTAAATGAATAAAATAAAGACTTCCTTTAAATGATACTGTGTAATAAATAAGCAAACTTTTTGTGCTGAGAACAGTGAATCATTTACTCTAATTCTGACTAGTTGGACTTGCTAAAAATTGATGCTTCTAATGAATTTTGGGAGGTGGAGTTAAGAGAGCCCACAAAAGAACAGATATGTACAGATCAGCCAGAACCAATAGAGTACTAGTGCTAAAGGCTTGGCTGTGGTGTGTAACTTGTTTTTCAGCATTCCTAACTCACCTTCTTTGAAAACATATCATAAATAATCATAAGATGACAGTACACCCACATATGGGAAGTATCAAAGCTGCGTATGCTATTTTTATGTTTTACATTGTATTATTTTTATCCAAGTATGCCTGGTTGAAACCATAATTAACTAGGCTGAAACTGTATAAATAATTCTATTAACAGGAATCAAAATTTGAAGCATTTGAATCCAACTGTTATGTATCTTAGACTGTGAATTTTATGTATACGCTTACCTTTTCTGAGGCATTGTCATAGTCTTGGGTGGCTTTGAAGGTGATGTCCAACATTCCATTAGGATTATAGCTAATTGAACATTCCTTCATTCTACAGCAACAGTGACGCAAAGAAACCTCCAAGCTATGTCAGAACCATCTGGCATAAAAGAAAAGTGAAGGACACCTCAGGCGAATGATGTGACCTGCTTCATCTCCAGATATCAACACCATAGCACTTGTGCAGGACAGAAGCGTTTTTCCATTTTTATTTAAGAAACACTTTTATCCAAAGTGACATACTTTTTTTTTGGGAAATGATGGTCAGACAATCCTAGGAACATTTGGTGGTAAATTCTACCTGGGATTCAAACTGGTGACCCAACCCACTGAGCCGTACATTGGACTCATTAACAGACTGCAACAGACAAAACAGCTAGGGAGACATATTTGAGTAAATTTGTGCTAAAACTTTTAACCAAGGCAAAGTGTTGCTCTTTTGACAAATCCAAGATTAACAACTAATTTTATGCAAACATTGTTTTGGTTTGTATATTATCCAGACATTTTGTCATCTTACGGCTAGACTCAGGTTGCCAAAGAAAATTGATATTAAAAATGACTATTGGATTAGTCACTCATTTGCAATAGAGACAACTGTATAAACTAGACGACTGTAACTCTTTACTGACAGGGCTGCAAGCATATTTTGTGAAACTCCTGCAGATGTAGCCACATATTAGTATTCTGGAATAATGGCTTGGGGTAACAAGATTTTTTAAAATAATGAAATACATATGAATGTGTACTGCTTGTACATGTTAGACTGTTAGACTGCTGCCCCCGCGACCCGACCTCGGATAAGCGGTGGAAAATGGATGGATGGATGGATGGGTGTACTGCTTGTATACGACCTGTTAGTTGTTAACCTTTGAGACATTTGAGCATCCCAAAAATGAGCAAATGTTTTAAAATGCCATTTCTGAGCCTCAAAAAAAAGCTGTGGGGGAGAAGGAAAACATTTGAACTTAATTGGGAAGAAAGTCCAGTTTAATATATTGAAATTAAAAAAATCAAAATATTATTATTATTAAATTGCTGAGGTGTGTCCTGGAATGAACCACCATTCCATCCAGGGTGTCCCTTACCTTATGTACTTCCAGTAATAGGCTAGAGGCTATGTACAGGATAAGCAGACAAATGGCTGTAATACTTGGATGTGAACATTTTTAATGAAGGGATTGTTACAAACAGTGACATCTTGTGGCTGTACATATGCAGAATAGCTACACTTGGTATTATGCCACTGAAAGCATTTGTTCCATAAATGTCACTCAGATTACTTTACTAACAGGAAATTATAGGAAACAGCAGGTTGCATCACTGTAAAGCAATAATTGTTTATGCAGTACAAATAGTAGGTTGCTTTATTAGAAGCAGATAAATCAATTATAAACACTTTTACCATGGACATGGATAACTCCAGTATTATAATCCCTCACACAAGTAGAATATTTAATAATTTCTATGATGATACAACATTATTCTGCTCCTCACACAACTCACAATTTGCTACATTTACAACACAGAGAAACATTTTCTGTTTAGAGTTTTTCCCCTCTTTAAATCAGATGACTGTGGTTTGAGAAAAACTCATTTGGTTTTTAAAAAAACAGAACATTAATGTCTTAAAAGCCATATAAAAAGTTTTTGGTCCAAACCAAATCAGATCTCTAATTACCTTTATCAATTTCAGAATGATCAGAAAATGCATGTCATTCATCAAAACATATTCTGATATATAAAATAACCACAAAAATATTCCCTTTCCCATGTAAAAGGAAACAAGACTTTCCAGTTCCTTGATCAGTTAAAACAAACATAGTAACAAAGTAAACTTAGTATGGTTTACATTGCAACAGAATGTGACTGCAAATTCAATTTTAATGGACCTATCGGGTATTTTTCTTCACTTTCAACAAACATTCATTGGCCACTTTATTAGTTACACCTGTTCAACTGTACTTGAAGCAAATATCTAGTAAGCCAATTGTATGTCAGCAGAATACTGTATAAAATTATGCAGATACAGTTCAGAAGCTTAAGTTATGGAATAGTGATTAAGTCACTTTGAACTTTGGATGGTTTTGGTGCCAGATGGGGTGGTATAAGTATTTCAGAAACTGCTGATATACTGAGATTTTCCTTTACAACCATCTATAGGATTTACGGAGAATGGACTGAAAAAGAAAAAACATTCAGTGAGTTAATTTGGCAAAAGTTCCATTTTGATGGCAGAGGTAAAATAATAGCCAGACTGGTTCAAGCTAATAGAAATACAACAGTAACTCAAATAACCACTCGTTGCAACCAATATGAATAACATCTCTGCAAACCAACAGTGGACTCACCAAATCTGGACAATGGAAGATTAGAATGGTAAATAGACTGCATTTATATTGCGCTTTCTTCCAAAGCACTTTGCATTACGCCTCTCATTCACCCATTCACACACCGGTAGCAGAGGCTGCCATGCAAGGTGCCAACCTCCATACTGGGAGCAATTGGGGGTTCAGTGACTTGCTCAAGGACACTTTGATGGGGTCAGGAGGAACCAGGGCTTGAACCTGTAACCCTACAGTTGCCGAACGATAGTGCTACCTCCTGCACCACCATCTTCCCCACATAGAAAAATGCTGCTTGGTCAGATGTGTCTGAATTTCTGCTGTGACATTCAGATTGTAGGGTCAGTATTTGGCTTTAACACAAAACCATTGATTAGGGCTGTGCAATATGACCAAAATCTCATATCCCAATAACAATATATTTCACGGCTGCACCTCATATTTATGGATTTTTTTTACAGATCAGCTGTAGTAGAAATTGGATAAAAATCTGTAAATAAAAAGGAGGGAGCTCACTAATGTAAAGCAATGCACAAATAGACAAGAAGCCATGCACAAACATGCAAAACCCCTTTCACATGTACAAACTGCTCCGTTTTTTCACGAAGTTGTTCTTTAATGTACAGTCCTTAAAATGACTGTGGAGAAAGCAACAATACACAGGCAAACATGAAAAGCAAATGCAGGAAAGTTACACACCAGATGGGAAGGTGTAGTTGGGAACACAAGAAATCACACTAACAAATACGTACAAGGGCTATTTTCAGAACACTCAAAGGGCTATATACAAGGCTTGTGAGCATGCCGGGATACTCAATCCCTGCTGACGCTACACTACTTCCCCTCAAATGTCAGCCGTCCCGGCGACCACCACCTCCAGTCTCCACCTCAGCACTGAGACAAGGCAACCTCCTAGGATGGGGGAGACATCAGCTCCTGAGGCTTGCAAGCTCTGCAGGCCATGAACCCTTTGTCCTGCACATTTTAAGTGGATGTGGTACCCCATCCAGAGGCTCCTCTTGGCCAGGGAACACTACTCCGAACGACTCCCACAGCCAGGCCCCAATCTCCAGGGACAGCCAGCGCATAGAGCAGCTGGAGACAGCTAGCGGTGCAGCCTCCTCCTGACCTCGGCCTTTCTTTCTCCCCTGCTTATTGGGGTTTTGATGTTGTGCGGCAGGCTGGTCCTGTTGCTTGCAGGGTCAGATGGCCCTGCACAACCACACCTGCTCCGCACCTCAGGTGGCTTCTTGTAGGGGTGCCAAATAGGCTCCCTCCACCTTCACTCATAGAGACTCTCCACCAACTGGGCCTCCAGAGTGTGGCATGGTTCCACGTGTCTACATAGCATGACTTCAACCTCCTGCAGCTTGTGGTGCACTTGAGCCAGCCGAGCTTCCAAGCAAGTGACACGCCTCCTCCTTGACAAGCAGCAACGTCTTGCGGCCCCATAATTCTGCCTCCTCTGCCTCAGCCACGCAGCTGCTCCAGCTCCCGCCGCTATTGCTCTGCAGACTCCCACAGCCGCTCCCAGTCCTGTTTATCTCACTCCCACTGCTCTTCCAGCTTGTGGCCTCCCAGCTGTGGCACGGCTTCTCATGACTGAGGAGAGCAGCCTGATGTTGCTGCCTCCGTTGGTCATACTCGCTGCTGGGGTCACGGCATGACTCATAATGGTTGGCGAACAGAGAGTACATGATGACCAGTGGGGCGTTGGAGTCTGCAGAGGTGCCTGCCTTTCCTATTTGCCCGCGTCATCTCCGGCAAAGGTCCGGCAGACTTGCAGGAGTGGCTTGAGATCATGCCGCCCCTGTCTGGGGCACTGCAGGAGATCAGAGCACCTTCGTCGCTGTGCCGCTCCTGATCCATCCACTGGCGGGCTTGGGGGAGGCTTCTGGGCAACAGCCCCCGCTTGCCGCAGCCCCAGCAGATGAGTGCCACTGTCCCAGTTGTCTTCTCCCCAGCACTGCATGTTCTTTTGCTTTGCCTCTTCATTGCTACCCACAGTTCTACCAGAGCTGGTATGGACTTTTCCCAAGGATGGATAAGAAATGCCTGTTCCAGTAGTGCCAGTGGGGCTGCTTCTGGCATCCCATTTTTGACAACAGTGTGACACTTGACTGTCTGAGGCATTGTGGCAGCAATGGTGAAAGACAAGAAAGACTTTTATTGCAAAGTTTTTTTTTATTACAATCACTGTCAGTGACAGCTGACAGCAAGACAGCTGGACTATTGAAGGCGAAATTAAATTAAAATTTACCCATAACGAAATCTGGATAACCAAAGGGTGTTGCTTGCTATTGTTGAAAGATATTACAGCCAAAGTTTTTAACTAACCATCATGAGGTCATAGTAAAGGTTTAAACCCAAACCCAGTTTTCCAGTTTGGGTATACCTACCTGGTATTCTTGCTTGATGTATGTGAGGATACGTGGATCTATACAATATTCCAGAAGGCAGAGCCAAACTGAAATCTCCAACACTGTGGAAAGATTAGCTTTATATGCAGTTTTCCAGCTGAAATATCTTTTAGTGTTTGTGATATATCTTAGTGTATATATGTGTGCACTTCATGTTCATGTCCAGCTATCTCACTTACAGTCACTGGTGGTGAATGGACACAGCAGAATTATAAATAAATATGTATAAAAAACACAAGTTACGTGGTGTACATGGGGGACAAACTAGTTTCATGTGTACAAATCGCTCTTTTTGTGGATATGATTCTATAAAACACAAATAAAAATATATATATTTGTGGATAGTTAAATATTTTTGGACCAAGGTACCTTTTTGTGGATTGCCTTCTGTGGGTTGCAAATAATAATGGCTAATAAAAACTTCCATACAAGTGCCACATCTCATGTGGTGGCATGTAACCATGCATAACTCATCCAAATGATGAAAAAATCTTGCCGTAAACAGTGCATTTTGCGACACCACAAAATAAATGTTAGATCAGGGTCACCAACATGGTGCCCAAGGGCACCAGGATGCCCCCAAGGACCACGAGTCACCCACGGACCTGTTCTAAAAATAGCACAACTCACCAGTGAGCAGTCTAAAATAATGATTGTTGATAAAATCATAAACGTGATCAGTGTCTTCACATAGATGAGTATCAATCATTATTAATAATATATAACTAAAGGTAAACTGAGCAGATTGTATCAAACTGGTAGCCCTTTGTATGGCTCAGTAGCCGTGAAGTAGCTCTCAGTTTTGAAAAGGTTGGTGACCCCTGCATAACATGAAATCCTAGACGTTTTTATTTCATCATCCGATATACATATCATCATATCACACAGCCCTACTGTTGATCCATGTTGCCTTGAATCAATTATTCAGGCTTGTGGTGGTGGTATAATGGTTGGGGATATTTTCTTGCCACACTTTGGGGCCCTCAGTAGTAATTGAGCATTGGTTAAATGCCACAGCCTATTTAATTATTGCTGCTGATCATGTCCATCCCGTTATTAGCATTGTGAAACCAGATTTTAATGGCTACATCCAGCAGGATAACATACCATGTTACAAAGCTCATATCACTGTACTCAAATGGCCTCAGTCACCAGGGCCGGTATGTATAAAACTTCTCAGAGTAAAATTTCACTCTTAAATGCGTTACAATTCCAAGAGTTACGTGATTTTGCTCCTACTCCCAGACTTAAGAATAAGTGGCATGCATCAACATTCTTAAGTGTTAAGACTTGGTCTCAGCTCCTAAAGTATTTAAGGTAGCTGGAGAGGACTCCTATGCCAGTTAGGAGTTGAATGATTGCAGCTGCACTACGCGCACCCAGACCGAGACCACGCACTTTCTGACAAAGATAGAACATCCTGCAGACGTACAACAATAATGAATTGATAAAAAACTACAGGCTTGATCATGAGGGCACTCTTTTTGTTACCAACCTAATTAGGAATGGGATACAATCTCCTATGTCACCTAACAATGCACTTACAATTGAACTGAAGGTGATAATGATGCTACGTTTTTGTCAACTGGAAAAATATAATAATTAAGATTATTATCATCACCATCATCTATTATAGTGAGGGTCATAAGAGCAATATAACTAATGACACAAACCTGTAGCTTGCATGCTTGCTTTATAAACCTTTCACGAGCTCGATAAAACATACCACCTTTTTTCACATTCCTTTGCTGAACGCCTTATCCTAGGTGACGCAGCATTTACGGAGCTTGGAATAGCCTCCTAAGCTTTTTTTTGTCCGTACTTGTAACAGCTGGGTCAAACTTTCCTCGCACGACTTCTTCCATGTAAGCACCAACGGTGCCAAAAGAACCGTTTTGTTTGTCGTCCAGTTTGGTTTTCTTTTAGAATCCAATGTCTTGCTATGAGTTTTGTGTTTGACCCATACTTTATACAACTTGTGCATCTATTAGTGGAAATTCATTGGTTATGTGCTAGGTAGATTTTCGTGCAACCAATTAAAGGTATGAATACAGAAAGGTATGTTGTATAAAGCTCTTCACTAAAGGTTTAATGTCACTAATATATTCACCATGCAGCTCCTCTATTGGTTGAACTCAGTATTTGGGGTGGGATTTTATTTGTATTCCTCATTTCATGATACTTAAATGCTGGCTCTGTCAACACTTAGGAATTGGGCTTAGACTTTGCTGAAAGTTACTTTTAGCAGCTTTATACAATACTCCTAGGTCCTACTTTTTTAACTGTTAAGTCCAAGATTACAACCATTCTTAGGAAGTTTTATGCATACTGCCCCAAATCTCAATTCAGTACTTATGGGAAGTGGTGGAATGGGAGATTTGCATAATGAAGGTACAACCAACAATTCTGTAGCCACTGAGTAATGCTGATAACTTGACCAAAGTTTTTGAGTAGTGTTTCAAGCACCTTGTTGAATCGATACCATAAAAAATTAAGGCAGTTCTGAAGGCTAAATGGGTTTCAGTCCAGTAGGAGCAAGGTGTACCTAATAAAGCAGCCAGAGAGTATACATTGATCAGTATTAGTAACAGCACAGTAGTTGTGACTTGGCCTACATACACCTGTGCTGTGAAATTCTCTGATTTGATTGCATATTCATGACAGCACCTCATAATTTGGATCAATAAAAAAATTAACACAAAATATTAAAGCCGTTTATCCATTTCAAAAATGTACAAGAAAACACACCATTAATGGTGGCAAAATTATCAGCTTGCTTAGACAGAATATTAAATCCAAGGGTTACATTGCTAGATGTTGATTACAAAATTACACACTATTTATATACAGGGCTTGACAACTAACAGCATCAAGATTCCAGACTTTTTTACACAAAGGAAACAATGTAAAGGCTGCCTGCTAGAGACCCTCCAATCATCCTCATGCAAGAGGTGGAGTGGGTAATTACACCGAGTGCTTGCTGCTTGCTACATTACCAAAAAGGAGGAAAAACATCTGCATGCAAGTAGATCTTAAAAAATTAAAATAGCTATTTTTATACCCAAGCATCATTTTGCAATGCCAATTTATATTCATTCATAGAATGAAGAAATCAGACTGCAAATGCTGAACTTTAAAGATACTTACTTCCCTTTGGACCCTCGATGATGTAATTTCCTTTGTGATATTAAAAAAACATGCCAAATGACAGAATTTGAAGACCAATTGTACATGGAGTAGAAAACTGCAAAGGAGGATAAAGTGTCCTCAGCACGCACACAAAACACACTCAATGCTAACTTCATACAATCACAGCTTTACATCTATAGCACATAAGAAGATTACACAATCCTAGCGGTTACCTTACCATGATGAGGTATGAAAGAGGATTCCAATCCCCAACACTCAGCCCTTCCACATCTGAAGTTTAGCGTCTGCTCCATCACATCGTAGCTAAGATATAGTACTACCTTTTCCAATCAGTCAAATTAGAGGATAAACAATGACATAAAGATACATGGACAAAAGCTTTTCTATCCATTAATTTTTAAACCGCAACTTATTTACACTACAGCTAAGAGACATTTATTCATTTGAAATTGCCAAAGTACACTGTCTTACACTGTGGGGTATGTGAAACAAAATGTAATTATTGAACTCACAACACAGCTATAGGAATGGGATTGCTATAAAAGAAATTCTAAAAAGTGGGTATGGCACAAGGGTCTAGATAGGAGCTTGTTTGCTCTCACAAGTAAAGAGATAGATGTGATTTCACTTTTAAATCATGATAGATTTTATTTTAAAAAATAAACTAATATTACTGAAAAACTCAAGAATGAGAAAGCACAAAATGATAAATTGCCTGGTACAAAGGAATGAACTAAGGTACATCTCCCACGCAAGCCATGAGCAAGTGTACCTGAGCTTAGTAGTGCTCTCTTCCCCAGAGATCCAAAGAACAATCACCCAAGTTGAGAACCAGGTCAACAGATTGAATAGATTGTAGAATGTACAGTCCAGTTTAAGTATGAAAAGGCATGTAAATTTACTTTTAATTATCCATTCAGCAACAACGCTAAAGAACTTCTCCTAGATACCTTTTTTTTATGTTCACAATCTAAGAATCATAGCTCCATAATACTTTCATGTAAACTGTGTTACGATTCTAAGAAAGGTTGCATCATTTGTTAGCAAAGATAGGAGTTCTTGTAGTGTCGAGGCTAAAACAATTCCCAAACTGATACAGTTGCAAACAGTCCAACTACATACTCCCATGCACACATGTAACATATCTAACATTTATGTTCATTTGATTTTAGGATGACTAGCTTTGAAAGATTAAGTAAACATTATACAATTTCTGAGAATCTGTGGGGAAACAAAGACAATCCTATCTTATCATTACTCTACATAAGATTACATTCATAGAAGCCCACAATGTTCTGATACCCTTAATAGAAGGGTAACATATCAACACAAGCTAATGAGCACCGGATCCCCCTTAATCCCCCCCCCCCCCCACACACACCATTCTAAATAAACTGCAATTAAATTTTGACATTAGTTAAGGAAATATGGACCCATTGATTGCACAGTAAGCTTTAGTGAAGGGTAGCTTAATGATAAAAGAGGCGTGTGACTAATAACTAAGACAACACACGCATATTCTTGTGTGCACCAAAAAGTACTCTGGAACAAACTGGTCCAAACCATTGAGCCAGGCCAACAAGATACTCTAAAGTTCTAAAGGTAAAAAGAATCAAAAAGTGAACGGCCAAATAGACTACCACACATATCTAATTAGTCTTCCCCAGATGGAGCTTCTTCTTCTGATACATCATTTTCATCTTCTGGTACCTCCTTTGTCTTCTTGGAGGGAGGGAATTTTTTCTTCTCATGCTCATCATCTTCATCTTCTTCATTGGGACTCTCTGGGTTAACTTCCTCTGTAGGAGATGACTTTTCAGTAACCTTCAGACCACTTGGACGTCCCTTGCCTTTAGTTTTTATAGGACTAGGGGAGACTGGAAAGAGAGACCGTGGTGAATAAAGGCCCATCATTAGACACTTTCCCACCAAAGCTAATAAACCTAGTTCCTGGTTCCAAGTTACTGGGCCATCTCGACCTGGATCTTTTGTAGTTTCGCGTGCCACTTTCCCACTGCGCAACAGGAACGTTCATCTTTGTGCTAAATAAGCACGGGAGACGCAAAAGGGTCAAAAGTTAAGCTTCACACTATTTCATTCCAAACTACACCGCCACCCCAAAACAACAGTGGATAAACATGTTGTTCTGTTAGTTACTGGGGGATTTTTAAATATGGGCACCTGCAGCTGTATACCGGCATGCACTGTGTACCCTTGGCATTTAGACTTTTTATTTCACTTGTGTAATATGTTTTTTAAACACAACAACAGAAATGTAAAATGAGGTGTAGAGATGAATGTTTTTTTTCACTCCTATTTTCTCATAATTTTCGAGTAATTACATTTGTGTGTGAGTAACCTTGAGGTAAAATTCTGCAGGCACCCCTAAATTTGGTTAACAGATTGATCTTTTGTTTATCACAGTATACAAAATGAAAGTAACATTATTCCACTAACTGCTGGGAAGTTTCACCACCGATTTTGGCAAAGACAATGAAGTATGTTGATTATCAATTGAATTTTCCAGTACAGAAATATGAAGTCACAAGCTTAAAAAGGTATTCATTAATGTATTTGATGTAAATGAGATTAAAAAAAAATCCATCTCCGGGATTCCCCTCTGTTCATATTCAAATTCAGCATAGCTTACAAGATAGCACTGGTGCCTGTGGCCAACCAATCAGCAAATGATCACTATAAGCCCTGCCTAATAGTTCTTGATCAAGTGGAAATCACCTATTCTAGAGTAGGGACTAAAGAAATGTTCCAGAACTGCCCCTGAGGAATTTGAGGGTTGAGTTCCTGCAGTGGGAATGCGACAGAAGTTCTTGGTTCCTGAAAAAGCATCTGGTTTCTGAAAAAGGCCTACTTCCCTTCAGGTTAATAAATGTAATGTACTGTCACAGCGGAGTCTGAATGATGCTATAGCGAGTTGTAGACGGATACTTATAACATTACTTGCATTTAAATTGGAATTTATTTACTTTACTGTTACCAGGTTGAAAGTATTATGTTAATAGTAAATAATAAAATTTATACATATTTCTATGTGCATATTTTTACATTGTCTTCCAAAATTAAACTACTTAAGCCTGATGTCTCCTTAAATATAATCTCCATCTCCTCTTCAAAGTGTGATGCACGTCTTATTAATTAATCCCCGTTATCAGATCGGTACTCAGGATTGGCCGATACCCAAAGCCCAGGTATTGGTATTGGAACTGAATACGTATCAGTGCATCCCTAACTATAATAAATTATTAAAAAGGTTATGCATTAGAATAGCATCCCAGAACAAAAAAAGATACCCAACAAGTGAAAATGCTATTAAAATTTGAATCAGTAATAACCTGTGGCCTTCAGTCTTGGTTTGGGGGATTTCTTCCTGTCTGGTCTGTTTTTCCTGATGACCTTTTTATTTCTCTTTTTTGACTGGCCATAGTCACTGTCATCATCATCGTCCACCATGAAGTCTTCATCACTTCCAGACTCCTCTGAAACATTGAGACAAATTAAAAACCCACTTAGGATTTACCCACTTCCACAGATTGAATACCAATTCCAAAATCATCACTTATACCATAAGTATTTCCAGTTCAGTATGTGATGCAAAAGGTCACCTTATAGGGTACTGTAATCAGAGCACCACAGCCCATGAGGGGAGATGTTCAACTGGAGGAATGTTTACAACGAAAATTACACTAGATATAGTCACCATTATTCATTTCACAGAAGTCCAGTAGCCCTGGATTTAAGTGTCACATGTCTCACATGCCAGAGGAAGAAGATGATTCAAAACAATATTCTATTTAATTTGATAGTCATAGTAGTTTACTAGTTTAAAATCATCACAATTTATCCCACAAATCAAGGTCCTTACGGTCCATGTAGGCCTGTTCATCATCAGCATGGTCTTCATCCTCACTGCCACCATCACCCAGTAGCATTTCCCTTTGTTTGGACACTGCTTTGGAAGCAGCTTGTCGTACCTGCCGCACTTTCTTGCTTACCTCCATGTTTTCATCACTGTCATCTGCAGGCACAAGAAAAACAAAAAATCAACAAAATCAGCAGTCAAGTATCCAATAAATCGATTTGTACAACATTTCTCTCTAACAGGAATCATTCCAGATGGTGACACTAACAGTGCAGCTCCATCGCCCATGGAAGAGGCTGGGCTGTCAGAAATAAGCAAGATACTTTTGTTGTTGTGTTGTAGGATCACACATGCACATATCAAAGAGCTTAAATTCCAGGTGGCCTGAGACCAGGCCAAACCTGGTACGAGGGGTACACATTGTCCTAGGCACCAAAGGGGGGTTAGAGACACCCCCCCCCACACACACAAACAGATAACAAGGGAGGCCAGCACTCCAACTTTTACTGCCCAAATATAGGGACCTACAGACAGCAGAGTGGACCTCAAGGACAGGCAGGGTTCATACACATTTTTACCAAAAAATTCCCATGACTTTTCAATGACTCAGAATCCATGACCATAAGTTCTCGGAAATATCTGCATATTTTTGAAAACAAAAAATCCATATGAACATTTATCAAAGTATTCTTAAACAAAAAAATGACAAACTATGTGGTTTTATAAAAAAAAAAAAAAAAAAAGATTTAATGTTGCTGATACATCAGCACAATGTGAACCTTGACAAACATCAACCGGCCCCAATTAACATAACTGGGAGGCAACACTGTTTGAAAAATAAATAAATAAATAAAATAGTACAATAACACTGGCTTAACTACTACTAGCCTTCTACTCCCCCCAAAACAATCTACACACAGTTCATTTTTTAATTTCTGCAAGCTTCTCATCAATAAACTGTTCAATGTTCAGCAGAGATCCTTTCTTTTCTTTTGCTGTTTGCCTCAAACTGTTGGATTTGGTGATATGGGTTTGATTGCTTGTTGCCTCTGCTTTCTCTGCAAATTCATCAGCCGATTTCTCAAGGGCGCAAATATCAGCCCCCACCCTAGCTCTCTTCTTTTTAAATCACGCAACTCATCTGTGACAGTCTCCCGCTTCAATTCAACTGCTTGATGTTCTCTCTTTCTCTTCTCCTCATCCAGATAGGCACAGTACTTTTGCCTGGCTCCTGCAGCCGAAATGAGTAGCTCTTTTGTTATCTCCACCTCTGTTATGCCTCCAACAGACCTGACATGGTCAACAATGGGCCTCTGAGCCACCAGAGACCTCTCCTTCTGATTTATGACAATGAATTCTTTGTTAATGGAAAACCCTCTCTCCACATTGTCCTGTCCATGAAACAAGATCAGCAGAATCTTCACCACATTCCAGACTCTTGAAAATCATGGTTTTGTCCCCATTGTCTCATAAAGCAGTGTGTCTAGTCTTTCTGCTTTGGTGTCAAACTCCATAAATTTTGCCTGATACACAAAACTCCCTAAACTCTCTGAGGACATCATCACAACTTGACTCATCTATGTGTTTAGCTTCAACAAGTATGTGTAATATTCTTTTCATTTGACTTGCACACAGTTCCTTGGATTTAGCCATGCATCTTGGGTCAATGCACGTCATGTTTCTCACTAATATGTGATGGAGTAGAGCCTTTTTAGCAGCTTCTTGGTCTGTAATATTTGTCTCTCTGAAATCTTTTTGGAAGACCTGAGCTGTTTCAGGGTGGCCTCTGCTGCAAATCCAATATCAATCTTAGAACTGTCCTTGTGCGGACTGCTATCCTGAAAAGAAACATGGAGGAGCTTCAGTGTGGATGAGGCCTCTTCCTGGTGCTTTTCCTTTAGAAATAAAAATGAAATTTGAAAATTTACAAACCAGTAACCAATGTTTAGTAGACCAAATATGTGATGCCACTATACACCTTCATAGCTTGGATATCACAAGTACATTTACCTTTTAGTCTTTATCCCTCATTAGTGATTCTCAAACTTTTCACGAATAACACCTCAAGAAATATTAAATCATCACAACCTATTTAAAATAAAGCAGCGTAGGCATATTCAAGTAATGTACATGTAATGTAAGCAATTTAATTCTAATATGAATATTATTTATTATGAACTGTTTTCCACTAGTGTACCACTAGAGGGAACTCATCACTATTTCAGAACATATGCTACTCAGTAATATGCTAATCAATGCATACGTTTCACCAGGATACAGATAAATACATACCTTTAATTAGTTTGTGCATGTCCTGGGAGAGGAATGGCAGCATGGATTTGTCTGTTTGATACATGGTGAGGAAGGTGGTAATTTCTCTTGCAATGCTCTGAAATACCCCCACTTTCACTGGAAAGAGAGGATCAGAACAGCGATTCTTCACCTCTTCATACGACTTCACTTTTGGATTGGGTAGTTCTCCTCTCTCTACCATCTCAACATAGTGTTTGACATGTGGCCAGAGAAGCATTCCCCTTTCTGATACATTGACATTTTCTATCCAACGGTGCTTGCAAAATTTAAGCATTGCCTTGCTACGAGCAGGACAATCATGGAACAAGCAGTAGAGGCTAGAAAGTCCGTGTTCAACTCCCCAGTCAGTAGATTTGCATACATCTCTAAATGCGTTGTGTAATATACGCAGTCCACATGAACCAATGTTAATTAATGACTTCCCCACATCATTCTGCACTTGCTTCTGCAGCATTTCGTATACTTTCCAGTTCACGTTAGGACTGTCCATTGAGATTTGAGCGAGATTTACAATTCCCATCCTTAAAAGCAAATCCTTCATTTTCACTGCGATATCTTGCGCTGTTGAATGCCCCATAAACTCTGACCCAAAGTAGTTCGTTTTCACCTCGGACCGTCCCATAGTCTCACATGCATGTCTAACTGTTTAGCCTGTAAATAGTGGTTCAGACTTTCATCAAACAACATCACTTACAGTCTTTGCTTTGATATTTGGGACAGTCTTTTTCTTAAAGTGAGGCGCCAGTCCAAAAGTACATATATACCAGCACTTGCGTTCACCGTATACAAATCTTGTAGCTATTTGACTGTCGCGGAACAAGGCCTGAAATAGCTGGCATGTGTCTTCGCACGATTTATAAGAATAGTGAGAATTTGCCACCTTTAGCGCCCACAATACCTCTGCTGTAAGGGCTTCATTTCTGGACACGGTGTCTGAAATGACCCCTTGTTTGAAGGTGGACGAGATAGAAGTGCTGCAGGTGGCAGCAGCTCTCGCGATGGTGTTGTGAGGGAAAAAGCCAGTGATGGGGTTGACCAAAGATTCACACGTAGCAGGAGCCTGGTGCTTTGACCCCTTTACGTGGCTAGATAGGGCTGCCTCTCCCATGTCTGAGATGTCGAAAGTTTTACTACACAGTCAACATTTGGCACGTCCTGGGTCCTTGTCTTTCTCGAGCCATGTCTTATATTTTTCCAAGTGAAGCCATTTATTGTTAAAGTGACATTTACCTGGCATATTGTGACAAACTCCCCTGCGCATTATCACAAAACTACATCTCTTGTCTGACGTTTTTAACCCCACCCAGAGCGCTTGCGCGGAAATTTAACATTTAAAAAAAATTATAATTCTTCATCAAATCTTAACGTAATTATTTAGTTTATTATACTGCTACTTATGAATCAGATTCCCATGACTTTTCCATAACTTTAGGTTTATAATTAGTTTTCCAAAACTTTTCCAGATCTGGAAATTGCTCTTTTCAAATTCCCTGACTTTTCCAGGTTTTTCATGACCGTACAAACCCTGTCTGTTCCCTGGGTGCTAAACAATAACTGCCAACTCCAATGTCACATATGGGTTAAATGAAGAGCGCACATTTCATTTTTGTGCACCGAGTGCTGTCAACATTAACAATTAGTCACTTTGACTTTAAAGGCGTGTATTAGGATGAATTCACGGACGATTACGTCACCCACGTGACATAGAAAACTTTTCCAGATCTGGAAATTGCTCTTTTCAAATTCCCTGACTTTTCCAGGTTTTTCATGACCGTACAAACCCTGTCTGTTCCCTGGGTGCTAAACAATAACTGCCAACTCCAATGTCACATATGGGTTAAATGAAGAGCGCACATTTCATTTTTGTGCACCGAGTGCTGTCAACATTAACAATTAGTCACTTTGACTTTAAAGGCGTGTATTAGGATGAATTCACGGACGATTACGTCACCCACGTGACATAGAATTAATCATTTACTAAATGGTAATCGTGGATTAATTCTGGTCGCGTGTGGGGTGATCGACCTGAATTTCAGATCAATCGTCCATGATTCACCCCCAAAAGTTACCAGGCTGCATGAACAAGCTATTTACCGATCCC
>JABFEB020000124.1:12942205-12955768 GCA_019775895.2 Stomatorhinus ivindoensis | reverse complement strand
GCTTTACTCTCATATCCAGCATGGCGATCGGGATGTTTGGATTTCAGGTGATAAATTAAACCCGACGTGGAGAAAGTGCAGACGCATCCCCTCTTGAAATTTCGGCATTACATGTTTTGCAAATCGCTATCCATGGGTCTTTCTCAGATATATTGAAATATGTCCACACCGCAGACATGCTGCTTCAGACAAGCACATGCAGGCCCCGGTTTATGTTTGCGTTATCACAACATACTGTTTCGGCAGTGTTGTTTCGGTGATAAAAATCTTTCGGCTGAAAACCGAAAATGCACTTTTGGGCCGAAAATTTTCGGTGGCCGAATATTCGGTGCATCCCTACTGTTGGTAGAGAAATTAAAGGTAGATAACTATATACAGGGTTCCTGCAGGTTTCAGTAAGTTAAATTTATGACCTTTTTAGGACCTTTTAAGACCATTATGAGTAAAATTTAAGACCAACACAATGCATTACTCAAAACATTCAAATGATACCAGAAATTCTCATATTTTATGTCACTCATATCCTTAGCCCAACATCCACATATCATATGTTTACAAAGTGCGTTTTAAGAAGTTCACATGTTTAAAGCATTTGGGAGTGGTATTTTAACGCTTAAACTATCTATATCGCGGATTTTCACCTATTGCTGATGTGTCTGGAACATAACTTCCACGATAGGCAGGGGATCCAGACCCATCAGCCATAAGTGAAAATCCGTGACATAGAAAAACCATATACATAAACTATTTTATAGTTTAAGACAAAAACAAGAAACACGAACTAGTCAAACCAAATTAAAAGCTTTATAAAATATTTTAGTACATTCATAGAGATATTCTTGTTTCGAGAGGTAAACAAACTACAAACAAACCAAAGACACTACCAAGTCTGGTAAAAAAAACTCATACTGCATGCCTGGATAATGTTACGGTCATGATATGGTATTCTCTGACATCAACGTCATAAAAGAGGTTTTTCCGACGGGAAGTGATGTTTTTCGTGACGTTTTGTGATGTTTTCATCCGAGTTCCGACTTGGAGAGAAATAAAGTAACACACCAAAACAACTGGAAACAGCTGATAAACACGGGGAATACACACAGGGTTAACAAGGGGGCGTGGCACACGGGAGGAGCGGATGAGCAGGGCAGGACATTTTTAATCAGATTTTTTTTATTTTTCTAAGCAATTTTTAATCAAATAATTATTTTATCATCTCTATTTTGCTCTTTAGTCTTGGTTTAATTTTTTTAAAATCTAGTTTTTATAAAGCACATTAAATAACCACTGTGTATGATAAGAAAAAAACTTGCCATGCCTTACCATAAGGAGATCGACAAACGTTCTCCTCAAGACCACACGAACAACTAAAAACTATATGCTGGAAACTAAGACATTCACAAGGTAACTCCTTGAAAAGCTCTGTAAAAATAGAAATGTGTTTATTTTATGATAAGATAACATGAGCCAATTGGCTAGTAGTTAAAATTTACTCCAGTCATCAGAGAAAAAAAAGTTACTAACGCTCTACATCAAAATATTTACATTGCAATAATCTATGGCATGAAATAAACTTGTAACTATATCATTCAGTAATACAAATAATAAAATAACATACCGTTCACATTGGCCTCAAGAACTAAGTTAGTGCTTGATTCCCCTGGACTTCCTGTTGTGGCTGAGCATGCACTTGACATCAGTGGTTGAAAGTGCACATTCTGCAGCCAGACCGTTCTCAAACTGTTTGTTTGCCTAGCTGCAGTGATCACGCAATGGGATTTGTAGTTTTATTACCATGCAGAGACCGGTGCAGACCAGAAGACACAACCAACGGATTAGTTTTACAGCGTTTTACCATTTTATTTTCTGCGGACAACGCTTTTTGGGAATGAACGGAGGTAAGAATTTTAAGACTTTGGTAAATTAAATTTAAGACGTAGGATGAAAATCTGGGCATTTTAAAGACATTTTAAGGCCTAAAATTTACCTTTCTCAATTTTAGACTTCTTAAGACCCTGCGGGAACCCTGTATATAGTGGGGTTGGCAAATGAAAATTTATCTAAAAAGGACATTCAGAACCTCTAAACAATGTAATCTGGCCAATGTCGGTTCCTTATTTTTAAAATTCTATTAATACTTAATAAAAATGAGACTTTCCTCAGTGCATTTTCATGTACTGTCTCTTTAAAAACATACTATTGCGTGGTTGTCATGTGACTCTGCCCCATCCAGTCTGTCACTTAGAAGCAACATGGAAAACTCCAGCTGCTTGTACCAAAGAAAAATTCTGTTTCTGTTGTTTGGACACATTGTGTCTTTAATGAATTGCATGCAATGCAGAACAATAAGAGGTCAAATGTAAACACTGTGGAAAAACAGTTTCAGCTACAAAAGGAAATGGGGACAAAAAGCTATCAAAGGTAATACCACCAGTTTAAACACTAGCAATATTTAAAATACAATGGAATCCGCTTATAGTGATCATGGTTATAGTGATAAACTGCTTCAAAAAGCTTGGCACAGAACCATTCCTGTACAAATACTGTTTAAATAATTCACTAATAGTAATCGAGTAGTCCATTCACAGTGTTCATTTTGAGTCTCTTCATACATAACATATGGAAAAAAAATATTTTCTTTTTACGTGCCTACTTTGCCTTTATAACCCGTCTGCTTCTCTTTAGCTACCTGAGGCTAATGCTAAATGCACAGAAAACATGACAGGAAAAAGGAAGTATATTTTCTCAATTACGAATATAGGCTCAAAGTTCATAATAAACTGCCAAAAACAACCCAATGAGATACAGTATTTCAACTATGAGATAAATTTTATGTACAGTGCTGCACTGTATTACAGATTACTGAACTCTATATAATTGTGCAGTACTATAATTCGAAAAGAATTTCATACAGCTGCATTGTATTTTGAAAGTGTCAAAATTTTGTTCATAGCGACCCTCTCCATTTTATTACCTTATATTCATGTAATAAATATAGAAATGTCAATTAGATGGGAATCTACCACAGATATAATGTGGGGGGGAACAGTTATAGTGATAATCTGCTTATAGTAATCAATTTCACCCAGACAAACGTGATCACTATAAACAGTTAGTTTGCAAGAAATGTAAACAATTTATTGTCTACTATTTTACAGAACTTTTTACATTAAAACTGCAACCTTTCTCATAATATGTTAATATGGTACATGCACCCCGCCAGTCCTACACTAGTATAAAAAAAGAAATCTGGTTGAGGAGTCTGTTTGTCGACCAAATTTTGTACACGAACCAATGTATTTTTTTTCAAAAAAATTTTTGTCGCGAACCAAAATATTTGTACACCATTGAGTTCGTGAAGCACAGGCACCACTATACAATACAAGTCTATTAAATGAAAACACCACACTTTGAGGACCGCATGTTACGTCCAATCAGTGTGAGATAATGGGCACACATTAGAGCTCCAGATATCAGTAGTGAAGGTAATTGCTGGTACATCTTTTAACATTTTTGATATGTGTTCTCATATTTTTCTGTACAGCTCAGGTAGAGCGGTCTCAAAAAAACTGTACCATGGTTCAAAGTGTTCAATCAGACGGCGGAATCCCTCATTTTCTACAACTACAATTGGTAGCTCATCCAGAAAAATGAATTTGAGTACCTTTCCTGTTATTTTTGTCGCTTCTACAGTATTGTTGAGGAGTTTCACGCACCTTTAAAGGCTGCCTGTAGAGTTAACTGCTTCGAACAATCCTCTGTTTTTGTTCAACTCCTCACACTCTTTGGCATGACACTTCTGGGAATGCTTTATTAAGTTGGTCGTATTGCTGCTGCAAACGGCTGTGGAACGTGTTGACGTAGCAAGCGTGAAATACCTCCACACAGATAACATTTTGTAGTTAGCTCCCTCCATACTGTTAACTGTTCTTGTAGCTTTTCTTAGCAAAACTGCACCACTTATGCATAAAGGAGTTTGCGTGTGCTTCACGTAGCTTCCGCACACGTATGAATAACAGTAAAACTTTACCATTTAATCTCACAGATCGGTCACATAGATCGGCCCAATGCTACCGATATCCAATCCACCTATTTAAGCCATTATCAGACCAATATCCAATATAGGTTTTGGATCGGTGCATCCCTATGTCCATTCACCGCCCGTGACTTTAAGCAAGACAGCTGAACTACTGAACATGAAGTGCACACACAAACATTGAAAAATGTTACAGCGAAAGACATTACAGCCAGAAAACTACATATAAAGCTAACTTTACAGTGGTATTGGTGTTAAGATTTAAATTTGGACCCGCTTTCTGCAATATATCAGTATAGATCCACATTACCCCACAAACATCACCAACCGAGAATACAAGGGAGGTATACCAGAAAGTGGTTTTGTGTTTAAACCCTGGGTATGACACCACGGTAAAGTTAACTATATATTCAGCTTTCCAGATTTCTTTACAGGCAAATTTTTATTAATATTTTACTGTTTGTGTGCGCACATCACATTCAATAGCCCAGCTGTCTTGCTTACATTTTGCATATTTCTGTGTCATTTATTGTATGAAATGCAAAAGGCAATAGTACGCAGATCAGATACTTCAAATAGGAGACAGAAAAGACCGTGCAAGGTAGACCAGAAACAAAAATGTGCTTTGAAAGTATTTTTTTTATTTCACATTTGGAACGTAATGGAAATTATAACTGAAAAAAAGAATTTGGCTCCTACATATTTTGGGTTTAGGAGCCAATAACTTTTTTTTGGTACGGAGCCATGCTGACAAGCAAAAGGGGTGTGGCAACCCAGAGAAGCACTGCCCTATCTAGCTTCACTACAGATACATTAATTTACTGCCATAAAAGTTAAAGGTTCTCTCCCCCCTCCCCCCGATACATTACAGTGTCCTCTGCTATTCCCCCTTACTCAGTATTCCACAACTGCAGGACAATGTCACAAAATGGTTTAAAGATAAACGAGTGGGCTGTATTGTACTGCAGAACACAAACAGGGCTAAAACGTCACGTCAAGGAACTAATAATGAACGTATCCAGTTTTAGGATTATATTGCCGTTCGGATGAATGTGTAATTCTTTCCCCTTTGCAATTTAGTTTTCAGTTGCTTCATATATATTATTTGGTGTCTGTTATACATACAGAATACGCGCCTAAGTCGCATCCCGATGCTACGGTCTTTCACGACTACACATGCACTAAAGCCCGCGCAAAATGCAAGTAGCTGGCTAACCAGCTATGCCTACAGCGAAAAGGTCATTGTTAAAAAGTATGCAGTACAGCACGAACAGGTAATTTTTTTTAAATAAAAGTGACGCATTTTTTCTGCAAATAACACAACATTAACGTACGCACCCATGGCTTACAACGTGCATGCAATGGGCCACACCAACACAAAATACAATCGTACGTACCTCACCGGTCTTGACATTTTTCAGAAATCCTGAGGCTGGACACTGAAGTACTATAAAATAAAAATCACAAGGGCAATTTGAAAACAACAATAGACTTTTCAATTTTATGACTACTGGGACGCAGACACGCGTTGCCAGGTATTACCAAAACCCACACGTAAAATGAAAACGAATAATAAAAAACGTATTTAAAGTAAGGAATTTAATTTAATTTTACCATCAGCTACACAAAATGGTGAATAAAACAAACTGAAACTGCAGGTTCTACGCAACCTAGTAGCTGAGCACGAGGCGTGTACTTAGTTTGAAAGTACTGCCCACCACAGAGCTTTACTGGACAATCCTTAGCAATTGATTCTGCCATTGGATAGTTCAAGATACCATCGAGAAGTTCAATTGGATGTACGGTCTGTATGTCATATTTTAAAGCTCATCCTAAAGTTCCCTCCCCCTTTCGGTAGGTTGAAGTAACATTTCAACGAAACAATAAGACCGCAGTAGTAGATGCTGAACAGCTCGTAACTGTTGAAAGGAATAATGTATTGGATTTGTAGGATTAAAATATTACATGGCAATGTCGAAGTGGCAGCGAATGTATATTTCGGAAACTGTGGAGGGAGACAAAGTAAAACAAATCATATTCAAGACATATTTTTACCCAAAATATCGCTAGTAAATATTAAATATAGGCTGACGATTTGCTCAAGATTGTTTTCCCATAGTATGAATTTTTAAAGGAGTAATGCCATTAATATGCTACACAATAGCAAAAGGAGTTGGAAGACAATTTTTAAATATAATTTTTATAATTATAAGTTTTATAATTAAAAATATATGATCAAATAATTTAAAAACTTGAAAGACAGATGAAGTCTTGATAAAACCTTGGTTATAATTAAACTGCCTAAATATTGACGTGGTTAGTGAGTAGTATTCAAAAGACAAATTAATGTTTGAGCCATATACACGTACATAAGTGCTGACAAAAAAATCTTAGTCCTATAGAATTTTGGTTTGATTAGACTGATCTTTCAAATGTGTTTCACGATTAAACACTGTTTAGGTCGTGCAAAATTTGGGACAATAAAATATACTTTAACAACCCATAATCCAATACAATTTATTTTTATATAGCGCCTTTTACAACAAAGTCACCCCAAGGTGCTTTACTAAATCATTTATACATAATTTAATGCAAATACACACAGAAATAATGCAAACGGGAAAGGGGGGATACAGAAAGAAAGAATTAATGAAAGAAAGCCAAATGACACCATTATAGAAAAAGGGCCAGCTTGCTAATAGCTAGGTGGAAATTGTGGTTATTATTACATCACAGTGCTGGCCTTTGTGAATTGGCATAATAAAAGGTTATTTCAGACTGGGTCTAGTTAGATATTTGAGTTTTATGTCACAGGAAATAATATGAATCCCATTTAGTTTGCATTAATTTTATAAAGTGTTCAAGGGACTTCAAGGACATTATACTCATAATGCACACTGGGAAAAATATCTGTTTTGGTGATGATTTCCTATTGTCTGTTACTCCTTAAAGAGAGCTGTATATTCCTAGGCATGCAGCTGCTTTTTAAGGCAGCTGGGCAGCACTCTGCCAAAGGGCATTTTTGTTCAATTCTTTGCAATGTTTTTAGTATCAGTCACATGAATGTGACTGGGACGCATGTGTTCTCTCGATTGTCCAAGAAAAAATTCTCCTAAGCGAGACAATAAAGGCTAATCTAATCTAACCCAACCTAACCTAAACTAACCTATTTTTGTGACATGTACATCATTTTCTAGACCACAAGGGGTCAGTAGAAAAAGAGTTTAACAAGTATGACCTGAAAGCTGTATCAATTTCATTTTGAATAGACCGAATTCCCAGCTAACTTGACAATGATAAGAAGCGGGATGATGGATGTATTTACATACCTAATAATTGCTTTGGAAGACCTTGATTTCAGGGTCATTTCAAAATGCTCAAAATGTTTGCATTTGAACATTTCATTTTAACCCATGGGTTTGTTGATTTCAGCAAAAGTTCTTCGCATATTATGGAGTCCTGTATTAGTACATAAAAGAATATAACTTTGAGTGGCTGCAGGATAGTTTTGCTTTTTAAAAATTTGATGAGGTCAGTTATGAAACGCCACGTTACTCAAAATGAAATTAATATATTTATAATTTAAAAAACGAGTAAATAAATATTTCAATAATTAATCAGATATGTCCTTTTATTTTTAAATAATAAAAATATAATTGTATATGATTGCTTAAATAATTTGAACAATAAACAATAAATATCACAATAAAGTTCAACTTTTCACATTGATATATTTCCGAATGATGGGTTTCCAAAACAAAGGTATGTTTCACAATGCCACTTTTCATAATAATGGTGCACTCTGTCAGTCACTGGGTGGGATTGAGCCTGTGATTTGCTATTCCTTTGCGATCCATTATTCAGCTCAGCAGATAAAGGAAGTAGCCTCATTGAAAAGTCCCGGGAAGCTGTGGAGGTCAGTGGTTGGATCCATAGATTAGCAGAGCAGACACAGGAAATTTTCATGCCAGAACTATTACCCTATGAAATATCATCAGGATATTTAGACAGAATATGTCACGAGACAGCATTTTTCTCCTCTATAGGTCTCCACATAGTCTTTTTAACTCCAGGAATGGTGAAAATGCCTGGTCAACGCCTGGTAAAAACAGATCAACACGGTTCAAACAGATGTGATAAAAGGATCTTTCAGTACTAAGATATACTTAGGCTAGTATTTTTTTGTTCAAGGGCAAAGGGCTCAGTCTGTAGTACATTTTATTGGTTGACATATGATAATATTTTGGCTTTTAATCGTAACCAATGAAGCTCAACATTTGTGAACCTCTCAGCGAAGAGGCTCATTGTATTGTTTGAGAAGTTGAATTATGTGTCTGACTTTGCACAAAAGAAGCAAAACTGTGACTTTACACTCTACATCATTCTAGATTGAAGTTCAAGCCCCTGGGTAGCCCAGTATAAAATTATATAAACAATTACACTGATATTATATTTTTCTATTAATATATCAATTATCTAGGCTATAGAACACAAATTCTTACCTACACGCTTTAATTTTACGTTCATGTCATTTTCACCGGTGAGTTTCAAAAATATCAAGCGTGGATCAGCTTTGACATAAAGTAAGCTTCATCAAAGTGTATATTAAATATGTGATTTGTGCAAATTCCAAAATATCTTTATTAAATCACTTATTTTTTTAGCATTTGAGCAGAACATTAATGATGTGACAACATTTCCTTGGGCATTGGTTACGACAGTCCGATATTAAACCAACTTCCCAGCAGATTCAGACTTATTTTACGGTGTTGTAAGGAAAAAGATTAAGTAATCATCCATTTTCTGAAACCACTCATCCTGTTCAGGGTCACAGGGATCTATCCCAGAGGCTAGGCAAGGCAGGGAACAAGCAAGGATGGGGGACCAACCCATCACATTTAGTAACTCCAGTTAGCCTCAGCATGTTTTTGGACTGTGAGGGAGAACTGGCAGAAGCCCCATGATGACAAAGAGAGAATATGTACTGTACACTCTACACACATGGATCTCCAGCAGGGACTCAATCCCAGAACCCAGAGGTGTAAGGCACCACTGTGCTGCCCCGTTTAAGTAGTCATATAAAATCATATTTATTTTAATTAAAAATGACCCATTTAATTAATTACTGAAAATGTTAAATAAAAGGACATTTAATTAATTATTGAAATATTTATTTATTCATTTATTTATTTATAAATATATTTATTTCATTTTAAGTACTGTAATGGTATTCCAGTCAGCTCTTGTTAATTTAAAAAGATGATTAAACAAGCAATACAAAAACTATGAAAATGGCCTGAAAATCCAAGTAATATATTGACAATAGGAACCAACAAAAAAGGTAAGGAACCAGTGTAACCCAATACCAGTCTATCATGTTGAACGGCCTGCAGAGGAAGTTAGGTCTGCTGCCTTTTCAGATGTAGGACAAGGAAACGTGCTGAGGGGACTTGGACACTGGCCAGCAGCAGCTCACCAGGTTATGATGTACTGAGCAGGACTAAGGTGCTATGGGAAGAAGCCAAACAGAAATATAGAAATAACTGATAATCCAAGTTTATTAACAAGTTAAAAGGCACCAAGCTAGCACGCACCAAACCTAACAAGGAATTGTGAGTCAAATAAAACTATACACATAAAACTGAGCTTTAGTGACGGTTGATTAAGTACCCATAACTCATGAACTGCTGTTGTTTCATTGCTGTTTGTACACTCTTTCAGTTATACTCAGTTCCAGAATTGAGCTCCCAGTGTCTCTGTTTTAATTTTGCCTAGGCAAAAGTGTGCCTACAGGACGATAGAGGGTGGTGGACTAAGTCATGACCGACACATGCATTCAGTTCAGCTGTTCCATCTCAATATTGTTTTATGCCATTCCCAGTATTGTTTTATGTCATTCCCAGTATTGTTTTATGTCATTCCCAGTAAACATACCCACAAAAAAAAAAAAACATACCCAGACCTAATGACTGACCCTGTACACAGTTGTTTTCCAACCTCACTCATGAGTCTTTTCTTGTGAAATCTTTTAAGAACAGGCATGGGTTCAATAGACTCATCTATTTCAGATTAAAATGCTTCTTATTATTAGTCATAGTCATTATGTTGGGGTGTGATGTGTGGCTCAATGGGCTTAGCCTCTGTGCCAGTGATGAAAAGGTTGCTGTTTGAGCCCTGCCTCAGCAGAACAGTCACATGTCCATGGGCCATTGTGCAAGGTCTATAACCCTCAGCTCCCCTGACTACCTTGCTGTGCTCTCACCTGCATGCATGTCTCAAAGAGAGCAAGATGTGGTAAGAAGAATTTCCCCACATGGGGATTAGTAAAATATAATTTAAAACTCATCTTTCAATCAAGGCTTTTAACTTTGCATTTCATATCTAAGTAGCACTCCTTTTTAACTTTTCATTTCATATCCAAGTGGCACTAATTTCTTTGCCACATTATTATGAAACATTGTTTTAAGTGTTAAGTACAATGTTGCTGTGAAAAAGCCTGATTAAGGAGAGGTTAATGTTCTGTGCAGCTTCTAGCTGCCATGGCAATTGACCAGGAACGCTTTGTCGATTCAGTCCACCGCTTGTCAGTGAGCACATTTTTTTCTTATTCACATTATGTATAATTAATCTGAAATGGGTCTTCTGTGGTTTTCTTCTTTTATAGTCCTGCAGTGTCCCTGCAACCATAAGTAATGCAGGTCTGTTTTTAATAAAAGACCCATATCATGCTCCATTCACATAACATGGGGTTCTGTTCCTGACCACAATGATTCTCATACTTAGATCATTATAATATTTTTTGCACCAGGCACATTAATGCATTTTGGCACATTGACTCTCCTGGAAGTACAAATACATCTGATAGCGAATGCATGACACATTCTGACACATAAAACTAAACATATGATGAACTATCAATACCATGCATTTTCCATGATGACTTATCTAACATACGATTGAGGTACTGCAAGCCTGGAGTTGATAATACGGGGTATGAAGACAAACGGGTATGGAAGATAGATGGATATTGGAAAATATCTATGCATCCATCTTATCAATGCTTATCCCGGATTGGGTCGCTGGCGGGCCTGGAGCCTATGCCAGGCAACACAGGGCACAAAGCTGGGGTACAGCCTGGACAGGATGTCAGTCTTTTGCAGAGCATAGACATGCACACATAATCATACTCTATACATATTTTTGAGATTAAGTTAAATACATGTCTTTGGACTGTGTAAGGAAATGCACATGTCTCTGGATACGAAATTGCTACAAGCACAGAGCCATGGACAAATTTTAAGAACCAATCCCAGAGGTGGGAGGTAACAGGGCTAGACACTAACCCAACATACCACCTTATTTGATTTTATAGACAATCAAAACTATATTTAAATAGTAATTCAAAACAGGCACAGATTCAGTAGACTCATCTTTTTCCAATCAAAATACTTCTTATTATTGGTCATATTCGCTATAAGTGTATTTTAATGAAAACAAGTTGGCAATAAAGCCAAGATTTTTAGGTATGTTTACTCTCAGAACATAATAAAGACAAAATCCACAAACTAAAGAACATTCTCATTAACTATACATTTTGGACCCAGTGGCACTCATTTCTTTGCCACATAGAAATATGAAACATTTTAAAGTGCTAAGTAGAATGTTGTTTAATCTGAAATGGGTCTTCCTTGGTTTTCTTCTTTTTTAGCGCTGGCTTTTCTGTGCAACTCTGAGAAGTGCAGGTCTGTTCTTAATAAGCTATAGCATGCTCCATTCTCATAACATGGGGTTCTGTTCCTCACCACAATGATTCTCACACTTAGATCATTAGAATAAACTTTTCCACCAGTTATATTAATCTGTTTTGCTACATTTACCTGTGCTGAATATAAAAATACAGCTATATAGTGATTGCATCACACATTGTAACATGAGTATGGTGGCCCTGAAAGCCCATATTATGTCAAAATGAACACAATTTAAAACATTAACACAAAACAAAAACATTAAGACTCAAAAACATAAAGACAACAGAAAACATCAAGAAAAACTAACAACAATTTAAATTTTTTAATGTGTTTCTTTTTAATGTATTGTAATGTAATCTATGGCAGCTGATTAGTCTTGACACGCTGCAGTCAGAAAACATTTACCCATGTGTTAAATAGGTGTTATGTGGGTGAGGCATGATGCAAGCAGAAAAAGAGGTAAAAAGCAAAATAGGGAAAACAACGACTAACTACAAGGAATGACAAGGTCCAGGAACAAAGCAACACAGGGAGCAAGAACATGCAGGCAACAACTGAAACTAATAATTAAACCAAGGAAGAATATACCAAATACAAGTAATACATAATTACAAACACAGGCACCGAGCAAAACCCAGAATTAGAAACACAAACCACAAAACTCCTGAATTAGAAAATCTAATACAAAGGAAACAATATTTTCTGAAGACAAACACAGAGGTGGCTGGATTTGAACACATGACTACAAGGATTGGTAGCCACATGCTCAGCCCATCGAGTTACGTGGCAGTCTGGGGAAGTAGGGAAGCACACTAAGGACTTGGACAATGGGGAGGACAGGATGGCCAGCGACATCTGCTGGCCAAAAGAGGAGAACACATGAAAGGCTGGGAGAGCCAAGCGCAGACCTTGACAACCCTTCACCTCATGTTTTGGGAGCAATGTCATAAACAGATAAAAAATGAGTCTAATGGTGGACCTAGTTGAATGAACTACTTTTATGTCATGGCTGCTTTATTTAACCCATGAAACAGATACAGGCATATATGGATTTTTGTCTTTATTTTGAGATGTGAGTTTATAATAAAGAAAACGTCTATGATGAATAGTTGTTGTGTATTTGCAAACAAGGAAAGAAGCCCATATTTTGTTTTAATAAAACTATGTGCTATGTATATACACTATACACTATATTGCCAAAAGTATTGGGAAATCCCATTCTTAATACATAGGCTTGGTGTAGCTAAAGTAAATAAGCACAGTAATAAAACTTCTATAAATAGAGTAGGATAAAGTACTATGTTACCTCGTACATAAGTGACTCTGTAAAAGGTTATTATAAATGTAACAACTATATTGCAAAATGTCATAAATGACTCTATTGAACATGTTAATAATTTAGTAGACTGAGCAGTATGTAAAATATAAGTATATTGCACTGTATAATCGTGTTTCTATTGCACATGTGGGTAGACTCCAGTAGGTTGACGTTTGTATAAAATAAGATAAACATATATTGCTCTGTATCATAGATAGTTCTGTTCAATCTGTAAATTGATCAGGTAAGGCATTGCACCTTGGTTATTGGACTGTTTTGTAATTGTTGCAAAAGTAAGTTATTAAGCGTATTATTGCGAGGATGAGTGACAGAGGGAGGAGCTGTAGTCTGGTTTTGGTGGGGAGGAAGGATTTTCTGTGGCATTCAGAATCAGAATCAGAATGTGCTTTATTGCCATGTATGTTTCCACATACTAGGAATTTGCTGTAGTGACATAAGCT
>JABFEB020000124.1:12928314-12942105 GCA_019775895.2 Stomatorhinus ivindoensis | reverse complement strand
ATTGAGAACCTTTGGAGCCTCCTCAAGCAAAAGATCTATGAGGGTGGGAGGCAGGTTACATCCAAACAGCAGCTCTGGAGGCTATTCTCACATCCTGCAAAGAAATCCAAACAGAAACTCCCCAAAAACTCACAAGTTTAATCGATGCAAGAATTGTGAAGCTGCTATCAAATAAGGGGTCCTATGTCAAAATGTAACGTGACCTGTTAAAACATTTAAAAAGTAAAAATGTTGTAAAAGTTTGATTTAAAGCTTTTGATTTCAGTACATATGCTGCAAACACAACAAATGACAATTTGCAGTTCTTTACAACTTATAAAGTGTTTTGAAGCTTACTGTGCATAATAATTTGGAACAGTTCATTGTAAGTTTTTTTCTATAAAAAATACTGTTATCATTAGGAGATTTGTTCAATAAAATTTGAATTGGACTCTTAATAGTTGATAACATGAGAATTATTCTGACTGTTGTTTACATCTATTATTTAGATAAATGAGAAAAATATAATTTGCATAATAATTTGGAACAGGGTGTAGGCTAATGAGGATAAAACCCAATGCAGCTGTGAATAATCAACAGGAGGGAAGGAGTAATAGCTAAAACTGACAGACAACAAAACACCAGTATCAGACAGGCGGAGCAGGCTAGACGTGACGCCTGGGGCAAAGAAATTTTCTTTGGTATCGCCCATCTTAACATCACTTCATTGACCTGTTAATTTTAGAACTGATTTAAAAATTTCACTGTTAGTTAAATGGTAGGGCTCCAGCTTATCTATCTGATTTGTGCATTTTACGTACAGGTTTTCAGATAATCTGGTTGTATTTAGAGATCCACAAAATAAGTGTCAAACAAAGGGGTACAGGGCATTTGTGGTCATTGCATCTCCATTATGGAACTCTCTTCCCAATATTATTAAGAAATCTTTATCTATTGAAGAGTTTAAAACCAGACTAAAGGCTCATTTTTACACAAGAACCTTTTGTGACCTTCAGTGATGTGAGTGTTGCTCCCTCTTGACAATATGCACATTTTTGTTATGCTGCAGGTTTCCTGTTTTTAATTTGTCTTTTTTCTTTTTAATTGTATTTCAGTTTGTGTTTTTGATTGTTTTTCATTTGTTGTGTTGTGATTTTATTATCTATGTAGCTGATTGTGAAGCACTTTGGCTATGTCACTATGGTTCCTTTTGTGCAATACAAATAAATAGCCATTGCCATTTCAAAGTGGCTGTGTTCATAAAATTAACATCACTTTTCCACTGGCATACCTGAACCACCCCATACCTGAGCTGTACTGCAAAGACAGACTAGTTACAAGGACCATTACAGTTCCCTTTGGTTTTCCCCTACAGTATGGTCAGCTTGGTAAAGGTGTTGTCAGGTTTGGAGAGTGACAGTGATGTAAAACCAAAGAGAAACTTATTTACTGTTCATATGGTGTCCATCATGTGCAATTATTATAATTTTTTTACTGTGTTCTAATTTCTGATAGCATGTCTGTGATAATTGCTGTGTTGTGCATATTAAACAATAGCTGAAGTAGCATTTGCTTGTGTCAATTTGCATTTTGAATCCATTCTGTTCAGCTATTCTATAGTACTTTTTCAAGTAGGAGGTTGAACATTTTCAAATTCCAAGTAATCAGGCATGTGTCAATACAGTGATGTGTGGTATTGATAATAATAATAGAATATATGCTTATTCCTTCAGATAATCCATGTGCAGAAAACAAGTACAGTATCTCTGTATTTTGACCAAACAGATGGTGCCGATGCAACCAGCTCTGTTTGGTCACACTTTTGGCCCTGCTAGTAAGCCATGTCATGTGTAGGCTTGGGTACGATTTGGTTCTTGGTGGCAGTGGAAAAGCACCACAAATGTCTTCTCCAGGGGCTAATTCCTTCCTTTGCTGCTACTTAGCACTGCTGCTTCATTTTTTGGCAATTTGTCTGAAAATAAAATCTGGTACAGATCTCCCTCCATATAATCTTTTTACAATGCAGATCTATCACATATCTATAATATAATTATACATTTTTAAATGGATGGGTGCGGTGTGATTATGGGGCACATTTGGCGTACATGTTTATACCTTATAGGCATTACTACTGCTACTGCTGCTACTACTGCTACTACTATTATTGCTACTACTACTGCTGATATTGCTACTACTCCTACTTTTATTACTGCAATTGCTACAACTACTGCTACTACTGTATAGATACAATTCAAAGGATGTCTCATCCACATACCCAGTTGGGGTAAAAAGGAAATGAGTTGCTGTGAAATAAAACACACATTTTTGTTTTTTCACTTTACCTGGGTCTGCTGCCGTGTCTTTCCCTGCCATATCTACCTGAAACTTTAAGTAACCAGAGATTGTAAACCTGTCTGTATATGGACAAACGTCCTTGGTAAAAACTGAATTTTGATCACAACGTCCATCAGAATTGTGTTGACCCCTGCTGGCTTAGAATTAAAAATTATAATCAATACCCTTGTGATTAATCAGGTTTAAGAACAATGCCAAGCTATAAATTTGTGTAAAGCACAAGCTCACAAGAATTCTTAGATGTAGATTTTAACTAACATGTAACAGGATACACAGCTTTGACAAGCAGAAATCTCAGCCCTGATAACAGGGTTACATCTTTACAACATTGAATGAAAATTGTAAAACATTGAATGAACATTGATATTACATTGGTACTTTCCTCTGATGTGCAGCAGATCCTAAACGTATGCTTACTGACTTGATGCAATACTGATGTTCATACTGTCATATGAGTGCACCCCCTCCTGCACTTCTGGTAGCTGAAGTTCTAGCCTGGTTTCCACTTTCTTTCTGTGTATTTCACCATTACAGGGTCCCCAATCAGTTCTCATGTGTTCCACCTGCATAGCTTCCTATTTAAATTAGAGTCTTACCTTTGTCTTTCATTTGGTTCCCTTTGGTAAACCGTGGTGCCACATTGCTCTTGTCTTTTGCACCAGCTGCTTCTCTTCCAAGTAGTGCGGCGGCACAATAAGGCAGTTCAAGGTCACCAAATGCTTTGCAGCACTCTGCTGTGCCCACTGGACTGTATGTTATCTCTGGCTGATGCAGTGTAATGTGCTGCACTTCCTGTTCTCCTGAGGTGCATAGATCTAAGACTAATTTTAGTGAATGGCTTGCACCTGCATCTGTCTCAGTAGTAATGAATTTCCTGTAGTGTAGTGTAAATTAATCAAAAAAAGCAAATTATACGTGGACATTCATTGTGAAAACAACAGACTTGCTAAGAATCCCAACCTAATAATGATATGGTAGTAGCAATAGAATCACTTTCATCACACATATATATTTTTATGTGTTTTGATAGCAGATTTTACAAAAATACATTCAGTAGCCCACTTTGCAGTGGTGAGACAATTTGTTCTAAGCTCCCATAATGCAAAATCTTAGTTAACATTTTATATTTGTTTTATTTTTGTTATAATTAGGCTGTTAACCTAAAAGACTTCTAAATTCTTTTTCCAGTCATTAGGCCATTATCATACAGTACATGCAGCCTATGCTGGAAATGTATCTCAAAATGTAACTGTAAGACAGGGAAGAGCTTGTTTTTTTTTTTACTTGAAAGCAGTTATATATAATAAAAATGTTTTTTATTCTTCTCAAGCATGACACTTGAGACCTTACTGTATTTCCCCAGTTCTGAATCTTTTGTTTTAATTTTGCCTCTCTTTTTTCCCTAAATGAGGTCCCTGTTTTTTCATATAGATCTCTTGACTGTTCTTAACAAAGCAAGTACTACAATAAAATTAAATAACCTTCATTCAAATTTATATATGAAGATTCTAAACATTGCATTATGTAACATATTTATCTCCAGTGCTGTACATAAGCAAACAACAAATTTTGGTATCTGTGCATATGCCATTAATTTACTTGAACTTTATAAAACATTTTAAAATATGGTCAGAGATTGTGTGAGTGGATGTGGTTTGTGGAAATGCAAAGCCTTTATTGGTTAAAATATGATGACACACTGCCCACTCCCCTGTGTTGCATCTAGTGGCGTATATGGGTCTATATCCAGGAGGTCTGTTTGTCTGCAGGGAGAAAGCTAAAAAGAAAGAGAAATGGGAAGGGAGGGTGAGTGAGGAGGAGAACCATTTTGGCAAGGACTTCATTGCCACTATGGCACTGGAACTGAAGCTCTTATGTTTCCTTCTGTGGATGTTTTCTTTCCATTTGTGTTGCTACAGTGGCACCGAGAATGAAGGTAGGGTCATATCCATAACATGTAAATTGCATGCTGTCTGTCTGTTTGGAATTAATGCATACGAGACTAAATCCAAGGAACATGCATGCTGTCTGGTCCTATTTGCCAGAACTGCTGCTTTTCAGGGTTTAGAGTAAATAGAGGATTATAGGGTTAGGGTTAATATCAATATCTCATGGAGCAGTATACATGCACCGTGAGTGATGGACCTGTAAGCCACTGTTGTGTATGGATGCAAAGAAAAGCTTTACGAGTGCACTAGCTCTGACTATGAAATATGGAGCATTTCTTACATGGCCTAACTAGACATTATTCTTCTCTCATTTCTGAACTGTATAAATAATAGATGATGCATGGTGGCTGACTGGGTAGTACGGTTTCCCCAAACCTCCAGAGTTAGAGATTTAAATCCCACTTCCTCCGTGTATGTGTGTATGTGTATACACGTGTGTGTATGTGTGCATGTTCACCGTGAATCACACAGGTTTCCTCCAAAAGCATGTGGTCTGGCTAACTAGTGTCTCAAAAAAATCCCGCACTTTATAGGTGTGTGCCCTGTAATCAACTAGCATCCTATCCAGAGTGTCCCCCCCTTATGCCCTATGCTGCCTGGGATAGGCTATAGTCTCCTCTCCCTTCACAAACCAGAGCAAAATAAGCAGTGGGAGGGAAGATTGTGGCTGGATAAGTGAAGTGTTGTTGTTAACAGTTTTATCAATTTAATAATTTTTCAGTGTTATGATCAAATTATTATTCATTGTCATGTTATGATAGAAAACATCTGAAAGAAACCTGTCATGGTAAACTGCATTTGGCAACTAGTACTGTATTCCTGCTAGAGAACACTGACAGAATGTGATGCCTTGCAGTGGTATAATTTTGGGAAAAAATGTTGCTTAACTGACAAATCTTGGTACAGGAGGGAAAAACCACGATCTGCTGACAGGGTCTTGAGCAGCTAAGACTTGTCAATGTGAGCTGTGAATGAACGCTTCCCCATGTGGCATAAACCAACAGAAAGGATACTGAGGCACAAATGGCAGATAATTTTTATGATGATCATAGGAATAATGTGTCATGAAACATAGTGGATCATGCCCTGCTATATATAGGGCAATGTACCTGGGGAATGGATTTGTTGGTCCAACACATCCCAATGATGATCGACATATCCCAGGCCGTCCACATGATGCAACAGAATTTTCCCCATCAGACCACTCTCATTATGTACTCAGCACTGCTGACAATGAGCTACCCACAAGCCTTGCCATTTCAGAGATATTCTGACACAGTCATCTGCCTATATTGATTTAGCCCTTATCAAAGCCTCTCAGATCTTTATCTCTGCCCATTTCTTCTGCATTCAACACATAAACAAGTATGGCATGATGGTTTAATGTTTCAGAAATTCCAGACCCTGACTTGCACCGTTTTTATAAGAGCCAACTATTTTTTTTGGGGGTGGACATAATGTTTTGGGTCATTGATGTGTGTGTGTGTGTGTGTGTTTGTATGTGGTCCAGGTAAAGATTACATTGTGGGGACCAAATATTGACCTATTATTTTGACGTTGTGGGAACCATTTTTTAAATACAAACTGATAACCACAACACTTCACTTATCCAGCCACAATTTTATAAAAATCTATGATGGCAATCAAAAAACAAAAAATACCAAAAGTCTCATTTTTCCCCATTACTTATGGTTGAGGTTGGTTAGGGCTGGAGTAGAGGTTAATGGCATCATGTTAGGATTACAGTTTTCCCCATAGAAATGAATGGAGAGTCCCCACAAAGATATAATTACAAACCTGTGTGTGTGTGTGTGTGTGGTACAGATTTACCTTAACTTATGTGGACCAAATATCACTACAAAGTGATGAATACCCATTTTTTGTACCTTATAGTGAGGTATGGTTAGGGTTAGTTTCCTGGTCATCATAAGGGATACCTCAATTTTCTAAAAAATACTAAAAATGCAAAGGCGTAGACGTCAAAATACTTAGATATATTGTCAGTAAGTAAGTGTAAGCATGCTCCTGAGCTCCATAATTCTGCATGACAGGCCGTTCCCGTTTTTTCATTGTCACTTACTGATCTTTTTTCTTTAGCAAACTGATACTTTCATGTCAAAGACACCATTTTCAACATTGCAAGGCTCTACAGTACATCATAGTATGTAAAGTTTATTGGCAAGAGAAAGCACTCACATGCACATTTACAGTTTTTCTCGATTGCTAAAACACATTTCTTGAAATTATGCCTCAATTTCCCAAAACTCCAGACAGAAATCCATAACTGCTCATTCAACTTCTGAAACGTCCACCGGTCTGGTCAACCAAACTCTCCACTCAAAACCAGGCACTCTCACTGAAAAATCAAACTTTGCCTTCAGACATAACACACAAGCCCTCAAAAACACACAGACACATAGTCGAAACACTACTGTACAGAACCTGCTTTACATGATATTCATATTTGTACATTTTTAACAGAGACGAAGGCGCAGACGTCAGGGTATCGGGGGAATACGGGGTTTAATTACAGGTAAGGCAGGCAAAACGCAGATGGACAATACAATGACCGGACTGGGGAAACAAACTGAAACACAGGGGGTGGTGGTGGGCAGAAAAAAAAAATAAAATTTAAGTCACCCTCGATTACTATTTTTTGATAAACTGGACAGTGAGCTGAAAATGTATGGGAGGAAGCGTGGTCTTCAGAATTGGGTCCATATATGTTTGCAGTACTGAGGCTTTTGTTGTTGATTGTGGTGTTAAAAGTGACATAACGCCCTTCAGGGTCCATGATTGTTGTGTTATGGGTTAATGTAGTTCATTTGTTTATCAAAATTGATACACCTCATTTCTTAGAATTATAAGTCGATGAGTATATTCGGCTTAATTGTGGGGTTTTTATTTTGATTCCATTAGGTGTGTTTCTTGTAACAAGCATATGTCTTTTTAGATCAGTTAGTTTATAATTTTTATTCGTTTTGCCTGTGAAGTAACATAAATGTTCCAGGTTACAAATCTTAGTGGATTCATTGATATGTCGCCAATATTAAGTATTAGTGATGAAGATGATGATGGTGATAATAATAATAATAATAATAATAATAACAGCAACAGTAACAATAATTAAGATCACTATGGAGTGGCTTCACCACTTCACATCTCATTATATTACCATATATATTAACATTCAACGGTCCAATTTCAACAGAGACACAGGCAGACACATAGACATAAACAGAAACAAGACATGAAAAAGGCGTATAGAAAAATCTGATTAAAAAGTGAGTTACAGTACAGTACAGTTGCCCGTCATTGTAAAGTTTATCCATAGGTAGTATGACTCGTCTACCCCTCTAATGGAGTTATCTCTTTTAAGCTTTCAAGCTGGAGTTACCTCTTTCAACCTCTTTCAAGAGACGTGGAGGCAGAATGTTAAAAGGGAAGCCAATGTCCTTCATACTATGAACAAAGACACACAGTTGGCCTGGAGCGGTGGGCACAAACTTACGTAGACAGCATGATGGAACAACAGAAAATGTAATTTTAGGTCTGCTAGGTTTTAAGGGGACAACAGTCCTTAACATAGTCCTTGTGTTAAGAACGTACGACAACCTGTACTTACGAATGAACTACCATGAACCCTATTATATTAAAAATTTGAGCTAGATACAATGGGTCATAATAATGAAAGCATGCAGTACTTTGTAACACTCATGAAAACATTGAATGGCTTCAGCAGTTCATGGGCTTGAGGTACAGTGCAGTACCATATGTAGTTAATTGTATTATTGCTTTATTATCATTTTATGCTTTACTATTACTGTTTTGACTTACCTACAAAATCAACGTAAAGACAGACTCAGGGAACAGCTTTCATTTGTAATGTAGCTATTGCCTATATACTGTATAACTTGTCAATGTACCATTATAAAGCCTATGCAACAGAATATTATATTTTTGGATGTATACAGGCTTTGGGACATAGAAACCTATATGCAAGAATATGCTTATTTTTCAATTATTATAAAGAATAAATATTTTTTGTATCTTAGTGACCTTTATCTACTGCAAGGCTCATCTCAAGAAGACGTCTGGGAAAAGATTTCCCAGCAGGAAGAGGTAGATCAGGGGGAAGAGGAAGAAACAAATTAATGCCATCTGTCCCCATCCTGTGATCCTCTGCCCCTGCCTCTCACAGTCAGGGCAGAGAAAAAAATGCATTGTTCTAATTCTGTCATTTTATAGCATACACTACCAAAGAAACACAAAATAGTACTTTTTCTGGTGTCCCCTATTAAAGCTGAGACTGCTGGAAGTACCATAGGAAGGTTATGTCTGTGGATATGTTAAATATTAAATTTCAGCATGAATGTTATATTTTCAATAAGTTAAAAAGTAAAAGTGAAAAACTAGTATACTACAGCATGAAGGAAAGTGAAATATAAATGAAAATCAATCAAATTTTGCTTCATGAAGCATTTTAAAAGAGAATCCCACGGTTCCTCAGGTCCCTGCTGAAACCCACATACTCAACGTGGTAATTAGTTAGTGAGCTGAATGAGGTGTTTGAGCAGGGAAATCTGTGTTGCAGACTGGCTCTCCAACACTGGAATTTAGGAACCCTGCTTTTTATGTTGCTAAAATGTGCAGAAAATGGTGATATCTAAATTAAAGGTTGTGAACTAGCATTCCATAGCTAAACTACTGTAACAGTATATTACATTTGGTTGTAATTTGATGAAAATGGTTTGTATTTTGTTTGATGCAGAAGTGTCACTTATGTACATTATACTGATTACGGTAAAGAAGTTGGTTCCGGGGGGGATGGTTTCAGGGGGGAAGGAAAAAAATAAGGAAAGGCAGTGCCGAGAGAGCTGTGGTCATGTATGGTTCGAGGTGCTTTAATAAACTTTACTTTGAATGAGTAAACTGTAATCCGTGTGTTCCACGCCTCAAGGAGGACTAATCCACCAAACCCCAAATTATTAGGGTTACACTACCATGAAGGGATGTGTGCAGTACAGTGACTGTAATCTGAAGAGGTCATACAAAGCAGGACTATTAAGGATTTTTAAAGAGTTTTAAAAGTGGTCTTATTTTATATCAGTTTTATTCGTATAGTGATTTTTACACTGAGCAATGTTACAGTGCACTTTAAAGAGTCTTATGTTCAAGGTTCCTAGAGTACATCTGAGGTGACAGTGGCAAAGAAATGCCGCCTCAGAGAGTGGACAAAACTTTCAGATGATCCAACTTTACGGGGAAAACCTAACCTGGTCTAACCAGTGCTGAGTTTACATACTTTAAGGCAAGACGGTGAGGAAGAGAAATGCAAGTACAGAAGAGAAACGTAACAATGCATGACAGCATGATGAGCGCAGTAAAGGAGCTCTGTCAGATCTAGTTATGGTAGCATCACTGGCAGGTGGGACACAAGCATGAGGAATCCCTGAACACCGGCACTCCAATGACACATGAGGTTGCATGCAGAGTGAGAGTGCATTCTTCCAGGAGCAGAGGACAAAAATCTGAGATACTGGAATTCTGCAGTCCATTTCAGTGCAAAATAAAAGACAAATAAAAATTTGAATTAAAAAGCTAAATTTCTGAATAAAATGTAAAAAGAAATAAGTAAATGTACACATTCATCTACAGTGCATTGTGCCACAAATGATATTTGACCCCCTGCTTAATTCACAAGTTGACCGATTAATGAAGAAACGGGTAGTCTTTAATTTCACGGGTAGGTTTTTTTTTTTTTACAGTAACAGTAAACAGATTATCAACAAAACAGTCAAGAAAAAATCATTATGTAGCAGTTACAAACCAATTTGTCATTTATCTAGGGAAAAACGTATTTGGTCCCTTAGAACACAGTACATGGTGGAATAACCATTGTTGGCAAGCACAGCTGTCATTTCTTATAGTTCACCACCAGGTTTGCACATAGCCCAGCAGGAATTTACATCCACTCCTCTTTGCAGATCCCTTCCAAATCATTAAGGTTTTTAGGTCATCACTTAGATACACAAAGGTTGAGTGCGCTTCATAGGTTTTCTATGGGATTAAGGTCCAAAGTCTGGCTAGGGAGCTCCTTGACCTTAATGTGCTTCTTCTTTGTTGCCTTAGCAGCATACTTAGGGTCATTGTCTTGCATTTTGCATTTTCAGTGCCCTGGCTGAAGGAAGGAGGTTCTCATCCAAGATGTTATGGTATCCATCCATCTTTCCTTCAATGTACACTTGGCAGAAAAACACCTCCAAAGCATAATGCTTCCACCTCTGTGTATGAAGGTAGGGATGGTGTTCTTGGGGCTGTAGTCAGCATTCTTTTCCCTCCAAACACAGTGAAAATAGTTGATGCCAAACTGCTCGAATTATGGTCTCATCTGACCACATCACATTCTTCCAAGCCTTATTGGAATTATTCAGGTATTAATTGGCATACTTCAGACTGGGCCCTCTTGAATAGGGTTACTTGATTTCAAATCGTAACTGCATAATGTGTTACCAATGGTTCTCTTGGCGACTGTGGTCCCTCCTTCTTTGAGATCATTAACGAGCTCCTCCTGTGTACTTTTAGGGTTAGCCCTCACCATTCTTGAGATCACTGATGCTTTTCTATTTCAGTTTTTCTTTTTTAATAAATCTGCAACAATTTCAAAAATTCTTTTTTTTGTCTGTCAATATGGTGCTGTGTGTACATTAATGAGGAAAAAAAGAATTTAAATGATTTTAACAAATGGCTGCAATATAACAAAGAGTGAAAAATTGAATGGGGTCTCAATAGTTTCTGTACCCACTGTATTTTCCATGGTAATAAGGTTGAAGATGTAGACAGGTTAGTGATCCAAGAATACTATTTAACAAAGTAATGCCATTAAATGGGAAAGCTGGATTGGTACTTAATTAAGTACTATTTGTGTTGTGTTAGTACATATGTACTTGACCTAATTTCTTGCTGGCTTGTAGGGGATCAAATAATTATTTCCCTAGATAAACAGCAAATTGATTTGGACCTATTACATAATGATTTTTTTCTTGTTTGTTTTGTTGTTCTGTCTTCTGATGCTACAATAAACCTACAAGTGAAATTACATACTTCTCATTTTTATATAAATGGGTATAGTTAGGAATTCATCAGGTGGTTAAATAATTATTTCCCTCACTGTATGTGAAGACAGACATACATTGCAAAGGAGGTGCGATATTACACAGAGTAACAGAGTTGCACAATGAGAGATTGGATGATCATTCATTAAAGTTTGTTGTTCATTACAGTGATGGCCTGGGATATGTAGTGTTTTCCAGTCAGTATGAGCTATAATTTCTCTGTACTGCCTGCTTGAAGGCTGCAGTTCATACAGGTGATGTGATGGATGTGATGATGTCCTCCAGGATGCTGCTGGCTCTTTTGTAGCAACAGGAACTGCAGAGCTCCTCTAGGGGTAGGAGAGCACAGCCAATGATTTTCTGGGCTGAGTTAATGACCCTTTGCAGTGCAATTATTTCTTCAACAGTGCAGCTGGCAAACCATACATGAAATCAGTAAATCAACACACTTTCTATTGAGCACCAGTAGAAGGATTCCATAGAAGAACCAGCAACGTCTCGGTTAAGTTGTTTTTCCTTGAGGATTCCTTGGAAGTTAAGTTGTTGCTGTGCCTTCTTCATCAGTGAAATGGCATTGGTTTTCCAGGTCATATCCTTAACCAGGTGCAGACCCAGGAACATGAAGGCTGGGAACCACTCCACATAGTCTCGGTTGATGTGTATGGGCTGAGGAACAGATCTGCCTCTCCTGAAGTCTATGATGATTTCTTTAGTTTTTGTGGTCTTGAGGTACAGGTTGTTCTTGCTGCACCATGTTGACAGTCTTGCCACTTCATCCTTATATGCGGTTTCATCTCCCCCTGAGATGATGGTATTACTTGGGTGGGTGGAGATGCAGCCATGGGTAGAGGGTGCACAGTACGGGGCTCAGCACACAACCCTGTGGGGAGTACTGAGGAGAGGTGAGAGCCTATTTTGACTCTCTGTGAACAGTCAGTTAGAAATTTTTTAATCCAGAGGCAGGTAGAGTGTGGAAAACCAAGGTTGTGTAATTTGGTTGCCAGTCTGTATGGGATGATTGTATTGAAGGTGCTCCAGTCTATTCTTTCAAAGCAGTCATGCAGCTAATAAGAGGCACCTTCAGGCCATGTTCTGATGGTCTCTATTGTGGGAAGAGTTATTTTTTCCTGAGGGGAGTTTATACCAGTACCGAGAACAGGGATACAAGGTCTGACTGGCCCAGGTCAGGTGATGGTATGACCCTGTATCCCTGCTTGATGTTCAAATACACTTTTTCAAATAGGTTTTTTCCCCTGGTGGCACAGTTTACATGCTGATAGAATCTGGGCAGTATTTCTTTTAAGTCAGCATAGGTAAAATGGCCCCTATTACGTGTGCAGCTTCAAGATATTTGTTCTGCTGTCTGCATAAAAGCATTGTGCAAGTAGCTGAGAGCTGAGTTAGCTTTAGCATCGGGTGGTATGCACACTACAGTTATTAAAACAGCAGTAAACTCCCACGGTAGGTACAACAACCTGCATTTGACAGTCTGAGACTCCAAATCTGAGGTGCAGCGACTATCTATAATCATAGAATAAGTACACTCGTTGTTGTTAACATAGAATCATAGACCCCCACCTCCACTTTTCCCCGAGTCTCCATTTCTGTCTGTCTGGCGGTGGATGCTGCGGCTTGCTAGCTCAATAACTGTTGGGTATGGATGGATGCAGCCGGGAATCTCTGATAAGCAGAACACAGCAATTTCTGAAGAGTTTTTTGGCTGACAGCTGCAGCCTTGGTTCCTCCATTTTATTTGCAATCGATCTTGCATTTGTAAGGAAAAGTCTGGGGAGCAGCAACTGGTGTGGCTCCCTTTATGGCCTCTCCTGTGTGCCTGCCTGGCAGCCCCACTTCTGCTTTCTGTCCCTGCAGTGACTCTGCCTTCTGTTAGCTGGGACAATAATCCATTGAGAGTTTGGGGCCCACGCTATTTCCATTGGAATATTGTGCATGGGGAGAAACTCAGTTGTAACAGTGTATTTTCTCTGTAATCCTAGCCTCAAGCAGAGTGCAAATTACCCCTCCATAATTGCGGGGTACTGCCTTCATAGCACTTCTATGACCATTATGGTCCGCTACCATGTCAATACAAATAGTCGCCATCAGGATCAATGTTAAGAGTGCAAGATGCGCTAGGGGTGTTTAGTAACATGTATGCAACACACGGTCATGGTCTGGACATGCGACAAAATGAGAATCAATACAGAAGATCTCATTATCCTTATCCCAATTCAAAAGATTTTGGTTTTGATAACTCCCAGGAATTATCCAAGAAGTCAAAGTCAAAAGTCAAAAAGTCAAAGTAAAACGTTATTCTCATCTCTTCTATATATTGTATAGATATACAGAGAGACGAGAAGACGTGGCTCCAGTTTTAAACAGTGCAACAAAAA
>JABFEB020000124.1:12917401-12928214 GCA_019775895.2 Stomatorhinus ivindoensis | reverse complement strand
CCTGCTGCCTGCTCACTGTCCTCATCCTGCCATCTCCCTGCTGCCTGCTCACTGTCCTCATCTTCCCATCTCCCTGCTGCCTGCTCACTGTCTTCATACTGCCATCTCCCTGCTGCCTGCTGCCTGCTCACTGTCCTCATCCTGCCATCTCCCTGCTGCCTGCTCACTGTCTTCATCCTGCCATCTCCCTGCTGCCTGCTCACTGTCTTCATCCTGCCATCTCCCTGCTGCCTGCTCCTGTGCCTCTCGTGCCTTCTGCTGATCACCACTTTCCTTCATACACATTAAACGTTTGCAAAACTGCACCTATACTTTTAGTGTAATGTTCTGTAGCTCTTAACACTAATATTTCCTACTTATTTTACCACCAAAAAAGGGTCTGATGTCTCCATCTTTCCTTTTCCTGTATCTGTGAATAAAATCTAAACTATTTTTAACAAAACAGTATCTGGGTTATCAGATGAATCTTCTGAAAATGTCCATAAATATGAAATTATAGAATGCAGAATCAATACCACTAAAATTCAAATAATATGGCTTATTATTTGCTAGCTAGCTTTTCATACGTTGCCCCTATAGCTTTCACTTGCAGTGATGTTTTTCAGAGCATAACGTTAGACTGTGTTGTGCATTAACATTAGCCTAATAACAAACCACACAGGCTAAGTGTTGAATTCATTTCAGAAAGGCACGATTTATTCATGATAAAATGAGAATGAAAACAGAGGGAGTTCATCTCCTTGGAAAATGACCATGATCTATTTTACCTCACCAAATAAGCCTGCTTTAAATAGAGAACTTAGCTTATCTTGCTAGTTAACATAACTAACGTTGACTGTACCAGTGTTCTGTCAAGTTGAGCTACTTTGTTGAGGTAAGCAATTGTTAGGGCTATCGATTAGCACTACTGTAGCTTACCTTGACAAAGTAGCTCAACTCGACAGAACACCGGCCTCAGAAGCACAATGGTAAGTAATTCAACTTATAAAGACGTCAGCTTACATTAGTAGATTAAACTCTTAAACGAATAATGAAGGTTGTAAAATAACACATTTTCACTCCTGCTGGCTATTTACGTTTACCAATTACGGATGCACAACAAACATGACAGACGAACACAATGAAAAGGTCACTCAATGAGAATGAATGACGCAACCAACTGGCTGCTTCTAGCGCCGAGGTGGTTGAAATGATACGTTCCACATTAGAGGTGTTTGAAATGCTTTTACATGAAATCTTCCTACAAGGTGAGATTATCTTTTTTTTGTTTATAACAAAGGAAAAATTTTAAGACATCCCCAGACTGCTATTTTTGTCTCTTTGGGGGGGTCAGGGTCTTTATCGGGGGGTACAGTACCCCCCGTAATTTGAACCATGGCCTCAAGTCTTTTCGGCAATAAGTGATACTCGCCCAGCAACCTGTTGCTGAAATAAGCAACAGAACATACAAAAATTCACAAACGGAGTACCGAAAGGAAGACTTCAGAGCCGCTGCGTCTATCTGTAACACCATCTTAGAAAGCATATCCTCCTGAGACCCCACCCATTCATTTATGTCCATTGTAGTGGACATGTTGTTTTTGCATCTATGTTTTCACTGATGTAAGGAAACATGTTTATTCCTGTTGTACACTAAAGAGGAAATTTTGTGAAATTTAAAATAAAAATACATTTAAAAATCTAAATTGTATGATGTCTTATTTCCTCCAAAGACAAATACCCTAAATAAAAAGACACTTTACCCTTGGATCTGGCACTTTTCGGATATAGCACTTTTCACAATACATTTGCCTCAAGATAATAAGTATGTATGGCAAAACATCGTTGGTTTCACACCTCATTTTCCATTTTGATATACAAAATTTTTAACAATTGCATCAAAATACAGCACAATTAACCACAGTCTTACATTGCTTACCCCACCCAAGCCTAAATACATGTGTCATAGCTCCCATACCAAGTCAGTCCTGTGTAGACAATGCATTAAAACAAATACAGAGCAAAGGATAGCATGTGAGGATGAGGAAGAGAAACAGGAAAACTGAGTGTTAAAAAGAAACTAAAAAAACATAAAGTATACCAATAATCCCCCATTACAGCTCCTTGTATGAGTTGCCATTCACAGCTACTGGACAACAATGGAAATAAGTCACAAGTCAGTCCACCCTAAAACTGTCCTAACTTTCCTTAATAATAAAATGTCTTGTTAAACTGCCCATAGCCTCTCCTTTGTTACAGAGCGATGCTACATGAGCACCAAATAAATGGCTTGACCCTACACTCAGACCCTAAGATTCGCTCTGAACTGTATATATACACCGATGAGTCAGAACATTATGACCACCCCCATGTGACAACAACTCCATACTATCTCGTAAAAACAGCATATTTCAAGGTCTAGGAGACCTGCTACATATGTTATTATGTAGCTAAGGATCAGACTTGTTGGTCCCACGTGTCCCACAGATGCTTGACATGTACCTGGCTGCTCACATGACACAACAGAAAGCAGGATTTATAGGAGCAGTTGACCTTCTTCCATTTCCCCAAGGCCCAGTTCCAACACTCATGTGCCCAATGCTGGCACTTTTGATGGTGGACAGGGATCAGCATGGCCACTCTGACTGGTCTGTGGCTAAGCACTTCTGTACACAGCGAGGCTTGCTTCACTGTGTGTCATGATACACTACTCCCATGACCATCATGAAAATTATCTTCCATATGTAACCTTCTCTTGATTCATACTACACGGGATAGTTACCATATAATACCTCCCAGATCTTGACATACACAGATTTTATGAGAAAGTCAACATTATTCACTTCATGTAAGGGTGGCCATAATATTTTGGTTCATCAGTGTATATATTTATAGATGAGTATTATATGGTAGTAATCTAATAACAATGCTGTGATAAAACATGAAAGCAAAAATAGTGAACAAAAAGATAGCAAAACGGTAGCCCTAGCTTGATTGAAACTGTATATTAAAATAACAAAAAAGAACTTTTGGAAATTTCTAAATTATGTCCCTGAACATCATTTTCACTGCCAATGACTTTTGCATGAAAGTGAGGGTATAAGGAGGTAATAACTGTGGTTTTCTTGGGATATGTTAAAACTATACATTAAAAAAAACATTCTTATTGTTTTGCAGTAAATCTGCTTGACACATCATCAATATCAGGTGACTGGAGGTGGCAAACGTACCCATCACATGGGGTGAGTAATCAGGATGCCCTTTTTCTTTTTTTAAAAGCTAAAACCAATTATATATGTTAAGTTTTTGTGCTATCTAAGTGTTTAATAAGTGTATGAATCAAAAAGTCAGGTATACTATTTGTACTCATATTGTTCTATCCATCTATCATCCAGTCACTTATTCAGTACCTGGTTGCGGTGAACCTGGGCTTATCCCAAGAAGTACAGTCATTAGGCCAGAGACACTCCATACTGGATACTACACTATCCCAGTGTGTAAACTAACACACAGTCACTCATTAGGGGCAGTTTAGAAATTCACATAATCTCTCAATGAGAACATGTAAACATCATTCAGTGTCATTTATTGTCTGTGTACTAGGGAGTCTCAAGCAGCCGAAACCAAATTCCTTGTGTGCCCCAGCACACTTGGCAAATAAAGCTGATTCTGATGCTGATCATCAAACCGGTAACATTGGCAGTATGTAGCCACAGCCACCACTCCCATGCTACAGTGGATTAATTAGTACAGAAGTAATAGTACAGGAGATATAGGAACATATAAGTAAGAAATGCCATCATTACACGTTAAGCCATATTTATTCAGTAGACTATACAGCTAAAGGAAAGTAATATGCATTTATATTACAGTAATATATAAATATGTTTTATGTAGATCGTAAAGTATGAGATGATTGTTACATGATTGGGAGATCCTTATTTTGCCAAGTTCAGTGAGTGTCTGGATCAACAAATGAGGGGCTTGCATTGTACTTCTTTAACCAATCACAGTCTTAATCATATGACATCACCACATCGGTCCATTATTTTTTCTAATTTTCAATCTCCAGGCTTCCAACCATAAGTTAGGCAGCGATGTGCGCTAGCGGGCTAAGGTTCTGTGCTTGTGATAGGAAGGTGGCAGGGTCAAGCCTTTTTATTATTCTTGTTTTAATTATCATTATTATTATTACCCTTATGGTGGTTAGCACTGTTACCTCATACCTCTGGGCCCTGAGTTCAAATCTACCAGGATTCTATATGTGTGTTCTCCCTGTGGGGTTTCCTCCAGTTTTCCCCCACAGTCCAAAAACATGCTGAGGCTGTGTGAGTGTGCCCTGTCCTGGGTTGTTTCCTGCCTTGTGCCTGTTGCCTCCGGGATTGGCTCTGGGTCCCCCATGACCCTGGATAGGACAAGAGATTTCAGAAAACAGATGAACTATTACCCTCATTTAATAAAGGAACTGTATTATTATTACATTCAATGTTTCATTAAGTTAATTTTTGTCTTAATTCTGGGATGGATTCTTAAGTTTAGGAGTTCTGGGATAGATATTATAAAATTATTAGTCTACAAAATTTTATGCATAAGGTAGCATAAAGATTATTAAGCTCCCTAGTAACCAAAAGGTGACCAGTTCAACTCTTGGGATCTCCTAATGTTCAAATGTAGAAATGACTTTGTATCAGTTCATCTTATCTTCACATTGCTGTTCTCTGTGAGGTGACTTGTAGCATGGGTAACCAGACCTCTTTTTCAAAGACAACAGAATCTAGCTAATCCCTCTAGTGTTTCCTGGCTCTTCCTTCCATTGAGACGTGTCTAGGTCCCTCGGTAGCTGACCTAATGGCATCCTTATAAGACAGTTTGCTAATTCCTCTTGATCTGAAGGTGTGTGCTTTCTTTCATTCTGAATAACATTTTTATAATAATGATGCAGCATACGTCATGTATATTATCATGTCTATGTGTAATTCATATTGAACTATTAAGCTGTATTGTTAAAAGCTGCACCTACAAGTTTAAATTCAAATTGCAATTCTGCATTGTTTTCAACTGAAATTCAAATTAAATTCAAATTCACAAATTGATTTGGAATTTTAGGGACATTTCAATTCTATTCTGAATGATGCAAGTACCTGATTCCTGCTATACACAGCCTGCATAAGGTCCTCTCACCCTTTCCTGAGGCAAGGAATGATTAACAAAAAACAGTTTAGGGCCATCACATAATCTGTCTTCATTGCATTTACAAATTTATCGAACCTAAGAATGTTCACCTCTACAGCTGCCTTAAGTATAGCCTTTCCAGTCTATCAGTACCTTTCTGCTGTCTCAGAAGACCCCATGCATGCATTTTGCTGAAAGCCTATTTCTTCAGCTTGACAGCTTCCCTTACCACTGGTGTCCACCAGCTGTCCCTGGGATTTCTGCCGATTACTGTGGATTCAGGGCACAGCTCTTTCTTTTCTGCCTCAATTGACATGTATGAGATGTTTTTCCAAAGGTATGTGATGAATTCATCTTGCACAGAATCTTTTTATTTCATCTTCAGTCAGATCTTCATTAAATGGTGACTACTTGTTTGGACTGCCCTAGGGGTATGGTAGGCGGCGGAAAGAATAGAGGGAGGTTTTTTATGGGGGGTTGTCTCTTCCTGGAAGAGACGAACGCAGTGATAATGGACGGTATGATTGGGATTGATGGAAGATGATCTATAGCGAGACTGGACGTGATTTAATTGCATGGCAATATTGCGGTTAAGCGTATTAAAGGAATGTTTGTATTTTGTTTTGCATGCTTGTGGGTATAACTAGTAGAATGTCTAGTTATTTATTTCCTTATTTTTTCTTGCTGGCTTCTTTTAAGCGCCTGATGGGCAGAATGCACTAAGAAGTTGCTAGGTCAGATCACCCCAAATAGGAAGAAGATCGGAGGCAGCACAGTAGCAATTAATAAACTGTGGGCTATCGATCAGCTTTCAGGATACGTTCTTTTATGTTTTTACCATGGGTCCATGTAAATGCCTCTCTAAGTCCATGTAAATTTCATTTTTATGAGGTCCAGAATGGTTTGTCAAGATTTACAGTAGACATGATAGACAGATACATCATGCAAAAGGATGTTCACTAACAACTGTTCTGAAACAATGAATGTAACACAGTTCATAAATGTATAAATTAATGCATAGACGATTCACTTTAATCTCATGTTAGGACTCACATTGGCAGGATTCAGACAGTACAGACAAAATCTTATGGACACTTTGATGACTGTATACTTCCAGCAGTATATTCTGCGCTAATGACTTCCTTATGGAAAAGGGAGATGGGTTTCACTGCATGCACATTTCTGTTGACACTGGCCAATCACATCAATGGATGTAAAGGCACAGAAATTACACTATATGATATCAACTTCCCATAGATTAGGCCTGTTAAGTCAACACAACGTGATATGCAGATGTTATTTAAAAGTCAATGGTCACAATTATTTTGTCAAACAAAACCATTTTAAGTAAAACACTGTAATCAAACAATATAAAGATGTGCACACGTCACATGAATCAAATGCAAACTACCAATGCTATACTGTATACCAATACAAACTGCACATCAAATTGTTCATTAATAAGAATAAGGACAAGTGCTTAAAAGATTCTGACATCTTGATGTCTGCAGTGGCATGTGATTACACATTTACACTTAAAATAAGCTACATTTTGATTGGATGAGAGCCAATGTCTGAATCACAACAAAATGCATGTATGTCATTCACTGGTTGCATTTGAAGGGTGCGAAAGGTGAAATAATAATAATGTTGCGTTATCGAACGTTACGTTGTGTGTCATGGATACTTTTCGCTCCAAATCTCCCGACCACTATGTCGATCTGAGACAGCAAGACCAAAACAACGAGACCAAGACAAGACCAAGACCAAACACCGTCGAGACTGTGACTAGACCAAGACCGGGTAAAAGGGGTCTCGAGACCATGACCAGTCACAAGATATTCAACTCTAATAAACAGAATAAATTTGTTTCCTAATGCATTGTGCCACCAGTGGATGATGTCTATGCTGACCGGACTGCTCAATGATATGTAGCATAAATATCACTCACCAAACCACTTTTTGGGAGAACTTGGTATTAGCGTACGCACTCAGTTTTAGTGTGCCGGTTTTTGACATGTGTGAATATTACGTATGTAGCTGATATTGCTGAAAACAGGGCCTATTAATTTCTCTCTCCCATATATTTACAGGTAACCCTATATTATCCCATCACAGTCAAGCCATCCACTACCTAACTTCATTACCAGTTCTCATGTTCGTCATTCTTTTTATTTACTAATCAGTTTGTTTGTGCCTTAATTCGCCTGTTTATTTATTTGTTCTATTTATTCACTTCATTGTCCATTCTTCACATTCATTATCATATTAGTTTTTCCTTAGCAATATTTAGTATATTCCTTGTATTATACAATACAATATTTCTTGTATTATTTTGTGTTTAATTTATTACAACTGTCTTTCTTGAGTGGATAAACAAGTGCTAGGAGTTACTGATTTCATAAATTCAGATTCCTCCAGATATTTCAAATGATTACTTCCTTCATTTTTGAGTGAATAATTCTGATTAACTGAATAATCCCAGGGATGGCTCTCACACTGCTAATGTGATGAAAATCCCCCTAGCACAGCAGACGTTCATTAATTTCAAATTATTTTCTTTACATAAATATTTGTAATCAAATAAAATGTATATATTACATGTGTCTTAAAATTGGACATCTTAATATATACCCTTACTTTTAGGTTATGGAATAATGTTCCCACTTTTTCCTGTTATTCTAGTGGGAGTCCATCAATGGAATGAATGAATACTTCAGCCCAATACAGGCATATCAAGTTTGTAATGTCAGGAGTCCTGGTCAGAAAAACTGGCTGTGTACTAACTGGATCCAACGGGATGGTGCACAGCATATCTATATTGAGGTCAAGTTCATACTGCGGAACTGCAACAGTATGCCTGGTGTGCTTAGCACCTGCAAGGAAACATTCAACCTGTATTATTTTGAGACAGACCATGATGTTGGGACTAACATCTGGTATAACAGGTTTTCCAAGATTGACACAATCGCAGCAGATGAAAGCTTTACCAGCATGGACCTAGCAGTGCGGAGGCTAAAATTAAACAGAGAGGTGCAAGGGGTTGGTCCCCTAAACAAGAAGGGCTTTTATCTCCTCTTCCAGGATACAGGTGCCTGCATCACTATTGTATCTGTCAGGGTGTACTATAAAAAGTGCCTGGGGATGGTCTACAACCTGGCCATATTCACAGACATAGTGGCAGGAGCAGACTTATCAGCACTAGTGGAGGGTTATGGTCAATGTGTAGACAATGCAGCTGAGGAAGACACCCCAAAAATGTACTGTAGTGCTGAAGGGGAATGGCTCGTCCCAATTGGGAGGTGTGTATGCACTGCTGGGTTTGAACAGCAAGAGAATTCCTGTGTAGGTAAGTAAAGACATTTCCTGAATTCACATTTTAAGTACATATTTCAGATTGGTACCTGATAAATAAGTAATAAAAATCAATGCGGTTGATAAGATTTTTAAAACCACATCACACTGTGCACCCAATTAACCGAAATTAATTACGGGGACACAAAAGAGCAAATATATGTGTGTGTGTGAGAGAGAGAAAGAGAGAGAGAGTATGTGTGTGTATTTACATATTAATACACATATACTGTCTATCTGTAACTATATACTGTATATAGTACAGTATTGTCAGAACAGTATGTCTAAATATAACACCATAGGCATGGAGGGGGGATCATTTTCAATCTAGGAATTTTATGCTCAAGACCAGCTTATTTTTTCTTCATTCTGCGGGAACTTTAATATATTTTTTATCACAGACTTTTCAAGAATCAAATAATAAATAGCTTATTGAACAGTTCAAATAGTCTGACATTTTCAGCCCCACCTGGTCTCTTTACACAACCACGCACTGCGACTTACTCAGAGCCCGTTACTTTGTACCATGCCTGACCATGATTGCCCCCCCTTCTTCTTCCCCCACTGGTCTGCCCTCACATTGCACTTAACGGTCCTGGCCCAAGCATGCTTTCATTACACACACATCACATCACATCACATCACATCACACATGAGGTAAACGAGGGGGCATGGCACACAGGAGGCGCAGCACGATTAGCATGTGACAGAACCCCCAAAAAGGCATGCACACTGGACACGTTCAGCCGGACCAGGGGGGCTGGCACATGACCCAGGGAGAAACCGGACAATTCCACCTAAAGAGATACAAGAGCAAAAACCATCAACAGGGCAACAGGAACAGAACCTATATGCAGAACAGACACAAAGACAGCAACCACGCCATCAACTGACAAACCAGAGAAGGCAGGCACACAAGGGCACCAAAGACAAAAACACGGGACCTGGTGAAACCAAAGGAAAAGACACAGGGTTTGCCCCAACAGGAGGGATAAACCCACCAGGGGGCACAAAATCAGGAGAAAAACCCACAGGAGGAACCAAATCAAGAGGGGGCACACCAACTAGGGAACCAAGAAGGAACAGAGGCAGAACAGACAGATGCGGAGCTAACACAGAGGGTACACCGACAGGGGAAATGGAACCAGGAAGCAAACAACCAAAAGGGACCAAACTGGGGGGAAAAAGGTGTAGGTCAGGGGAATCCAGGGAGTCGAAGGGATCACAAGCGACCGCGAGGCAAGAGCAGGTGGAATCAGCGGAGGAGACAAGGAGGGACCGCCGGAGGAGGTGAGGAGGGAGCCAGAGCTGCAGCAGGCAACCCTTCAGCAACAGCCATCACAGGAAGGACCGCAGGCCAGAGACGAGCAGGAGCCAGGGGGCCCACAGGCGCCCTTGGGGGCAGGGTGGGTGGGACTCTCACCCTCTGTCTTCGTGATACGGAGAGAAGACTCCCTCTCCTGGGGCTTCCCTGTTGAAGCCAGGCCTGAGATGTCCTTCCAGAGGTGGTCCCCACATGAAGGTCTCAGGGAAAGCCCAAGAGGATCCCGCTCTAACTCTTCCTCCAATGACGAGGGGGGGGAAGGCATTCAGGAGGGCTAGGTCCTCTGGGGCTTGGCTAGGTATCTTTAGGGGAGGAACAGGAGTCAGAGGACCTGATGACTTAGGGGGATACGTCTCTGGGGCAGATGCCAGGGCTGCGGGTGACTGCTGGAAGGTTGGGGGAATGGCAGCACAGGCATCTGGCACAGGTTCGGGAAGCAGTAATGCAGGCTTCAAGCTCGGGGGAAGTGGCAATGCAAGCTTCAGGCATGAACAAAGTGAACGACTCCAGGTCGAGGATCTGAAGGGACTCCTCCCAATTCACCAATGGGGAGTAAGCGGGGACTGTAGTAGGTCCTCCTGTCAGCGGTCTCTTTGCTTTTTCTTCCAGCAAACTGGCATTGTGGCGGCTTTTAAGAAGTCCAGCAGCTCGAACACCAAGGCAGGGTAAAACCACAGTTGATACAACTGGTACAGGTGTAATAAAGACCACTTAGTGGTTAAACCTGGAACTGTCTCCATTTCTTAACTGACCTCAAGATGGCTCAGCAACCCTCTTTCACAGTAGTGTCAGCAGTGGTAGTGGAGGAGTATTATGACCACCTTTGGCAGCAGAAATGGGGACTCAAATTTGTGACTTGTACTCGAGTCACACTCAAGTCACTTTTAAATTGACTTGATTTAACCTCCTGTTGTAATTCCTACACCGTTCGCCTGATTTGGATGTAAATACCCTCAAATAAAAGCTGACAGTCTGCAGTTAAAG
>JABFEB020000124.1:12882584-12897369 GCA_019775895.2 Stomatorhinus ivindoensis | reverse complement strand
CCGCACTTCGTCTGGTTCCTCACCCAGGACCTGTTTGCCTTGGGTGACCCTACCAGGGGCATAAAGCCCCGGGCAACATAGCTCCTGGGATCATTGGAACACACAAACCCCTCCACCACGATAAGGTGTCGGCTCCAGGAGAGGATAAACACATTCAGACTTTATAAATTTTAAAACGGAAAATCAACAGTTGATCTACGTATACTCACCATTAAAACTATCTGTTCGTTTCCGCTTAAGACTGTCTTGCTTGGTCTCAGGCCCTTCACGGTTGTCTCTCAAAGTAACCGTTGGTGTGATTAATAGATCAGCATCATTATCTGCAACTGTGAGTATAAACATTTTCAGTCTTTGCCACATTTAAACAGTAAAACCCATAGAGATTACTAACTATGAACAATAACTTACCGTTATAACAATTTTTTGTTTCATGGTCCTTACCCAGTCTTTGTTCGCTTGACAACATAGAAAGCTTATGGTCAAATAATTGCATCACGTTTTTACAGTAGCAACTATTCCAACAATTCTAAAATATGGTAAAAAGATTTAGCATACCTCCAGCTTAGCATTTCCATCATTGCTTTGAATGTTGTGCCATCAAAGATGCCGGTTGTTTCAAGTCTTCAGATGTGCCTGTATTTAGTGCACAGCAGTCAGTCCCTTAAAAAGGCCGTAAGGGGGGAATCACACCCTTCCCAGGTGGGAGGCGTTTGCATTAGAGCAGCTAAGACATTATACCAAAGTTTAAAAAAATGTTTTTGATGCATGATTCTAAATGTAGCTTACTAGGTATTATAAAATGTAATTAAATAGTCAAATCAACCTTCTTTAAATAACAATATAGCAATTATTGCTAAATTGTTTTATTCCTTAAACTTTATACTTCTCTTCGAGCAACATCTTTAAAATAACAAAAATAATGGTTAAACTGTTTTATTCCTTAAACTTTTTTATATTTTTATACTTAATTCATATAATGAGTGGCTTTTTATTCTTGTTTGAAACATCAGTGACTATGTCCTGTTCATTTATAAAGACAGAATGGCTTGACTAATCTTTTGTAAAGTTATCCCTTAAAACACTTTGAATAAAATGTTTCATAGTATGCTTTATACTTATTTTAAAATATTAACAAAAAGAGTAATGTGTATTAATATATCATAAATTCTTCACCATTCCTCATTTCGAGCCCCATAGTTCGTGCGATAAGCAATCACACCTCTGCAAGCATTTCAATATATACTGTACTTCTCTTCCAGCAACATCTATGAAATAACAAAATAATGGTTAAACTGTTTTATTCCTTAAGGTTTTTTATAATCTTATACTTAATTAATATAACAGGCTTAAAATAGTGGTTTTATACCTTGTTTGAAACACCAGTGGTTATGTCCTGCTCATTTTCAAAGACAGAGTGACATGTCACCTCTTGACTAAAACTTTTGTAATGCAAAGTTACATAGCAGGTTTCATAGCATGCTTTATACTTATTTAAAAATATCACATTAACAAAAGAGTCATATGTATATATATGGCCTAAATTCTTGACTGTTCCTCGTCCCAACCCATCCATGGCCCATGCAATAAGCAGTCATACCTCTGCAGGCCTGGGGTGCCATGTAACAGGTATAGAGCGATTCAATTTCGTGTAATATGCTATAAAACAAAGCTAGACCATATGATTTTGCCCTAAAACATGATGACAGCGCTTTTACCATTAGAAAATTACGCATTTGTTTAAAATAGCATGTTGACAAACACAACTAATGTTTTTTTATCCCTTAAATTATTAAAATAACTAAGGCATTATTCTACCAAAGTCTTTTAAATGTTTTTGAGGTATGTTGCTAAATACCACTCACTAGTTCCTACAGCTTATTAAAAGTAGTTAAATAAACCGGTCAATCTTATTTAATATAAACTAATAAAAGACAAATAAAGTGTTTTATTCTTTAAATCTTATTAATGGATGGCAGTCGCACTACAGGCTTTTCGAGAGCATGCTGTGATATGTCTCTACGTGCATGCTCTACAGACTCATCAAGTGCATTCTGGGTGTTTGGATCACTTTGACTTCAACAACCAACAAGTGTAGACCTAAAGGTAGTTCCTCCTTAATGTTTGCTGGTTAAATGCTTTCTTCAAACTTATGCCGAAATAAAACATTGGTAAATACTGCTAAAGTTTTTCTTCTTCTTTAAACATGTTGGTTAAATATAATGAGTAAATATAATATAATGCTTTCTTCTTTTGGAATACGGAAAGTGTCGGGACACGTGTGCCTACTTCTAACAGCATGAGGCTGTGGCCTGTGTGTATGCGCTAGTTTACATTCATCCTGCTATACGTTTTTTATTATTCCTTGAAATGTAATTAAAAATAACACATTAATAAATACATGTAAAGTATTTTTATTCTATTAATATTTAATGGCCCCCTATCTGCCGAACCACATGTGCCTTAGCATATACACACAACGTGGCCCAAGCACATCTGGTACCATATATGGACATAACCCCTGGGCCAATCAGAATAAAGGGATATGCCCCCCTGTCTATGACGTCATAAACGGACCCCCTACTAAGCGCCGCCCAAAGTGGCACATAATCTCTGGCCCAATTCCAAACCAGTCACTACACACTCCACCTTACCACTCTGCCTTTGCCTTTCGCTATGTTGAAGTGTGTCTCAAAGCAGCAAGGGCTAAGGGGGAGTGGTCAATTATGCCCTCCTGAAGTTAGTGAGCATATCCTTTATAAATGGGTGTATCCATGAACAATTACTTTGTAAGAAAAAGTAATTTATTGGAAAGTAATGTCTAGATAGTACATAATTAACTATGGGCTGTAACCAACATAAGTCTTGGATAACTACAAATGTAACTTGAATTGATGAGTAATAGGGTAGTTGTTTTTAAGAATTTGTTGCCTACTTTACCAAGAAGTATGCAATTATACGTGAATTATTACGAGTTTCGTTTAAAAGTTAAAGGGTAATACTGGGGATTTTTCTTATTTCAGCGGCAGTTTCTGTTTGTTAACCTGTGGTAATTAACCAATAATATGCTATAATTTTCCATATATTTACCGGGTGATTACTTAGTAATAATGGGACGGTAAAAGGAATGGTTAGCTTTGTATCTTTAGCTCCAGGGCTGCTAACTTTCGAACTGAGACACTTTAAAAATTGAGAAAGTGAAATTGAGTGAAAAATATCATGATTCGTATTTGTGTAGCCATACTCCTCTTTTTATGTTTCTGTTGCAGACGAAACGACACAAAAACAAGTAATAAACCAGTAGAAAAGCTAAAGGTACTCACAGTGCCTACAGCTGCAGGCACCCAAGTGAAGATGGATAAGATGTATTTCAATAAGCTGGTTTACATTTTTGCATCTCATTACTGTGAAAAAAAATGGCCATTAATTATCATACATTTCTCATGTGTTTCTTTCTTTAAGAAAATTTTTCACAATTTATTGAGTTATTATTCAAAATGTATCCTATACAGAATTATTTTATTAAGAATAAATAAGAAATATGAAAGAAGTAAGAAATCCTCATTAAAGACATTTAAATTGTTAATTAATTTTTAAATTACACACTTTACTCCATTGTTCTTCACTCTCATAAGCTAATACATTTTCAGATTACCTTCAATGCTTACTACAATATAAAAAATGAGACATCTTATACTTCTAGCCTGACTCATGAAAAACAAAGCATCAAGAACTCTCTTGATTCAGTATTTTGCATTTACACCGGAATGTGATGATTATCATTACCGTTTGGCCATTTTGTTGAAGCTTTTATATTATACTTGACCTAGGCTGGAGAGATACCCATCCGCTGGACAGCCCCTGAAGCTATCGCCTATCAAAAGTTTTCATCGGCCAGCGATGTATGGAGCTATGGAGTTGTTATATGGGAGGTCATGTCATATGGAGAAAGACCATACTGGAACCTAACTAACAGAGATGTAAATACAAATAATTTTTATGACTACATACATTTAATTACTACAGTGTATTTTTGTATTCATTTTTTGTTTTATACATCTTTTATACATGCTATTCCAAGCTCGGGTATATCCCGGAAATGCTGCCTGGGAGGCTCCAGGTCCCCCTACAACCCTGACCAAGATGGACAGATGCATGGATGGATGTTTTGCTATTGAAAACCTTAAATATCAGTCATACAGAGAAACAGAACATGAACAAAGACAGCTTAGAAGCCAGAGTAGCACATTTGTTAAATATCTAGGCAAAAGTATTGTATGTTCTACTAATAAAAATAAATGTATGTTATTTCCACAAATACAGCATGGTCTACAAACAGGTGTGATCAGCTCTAAGTTTCTTTCCATCGGCATTACCTGCAAGCTGCCCAGTCTCCTACTGATTCTAGCTACAACTAGGAATTTAGCTACAACTCCCTAATCAGGTTACTAATTAGAGGATTAATTGGCTAAGGACTCCTCAGTCCTGGGTTTGAACGGCTGACCTAAAGGTCATCCACAAAACCTGCATACACACTGGCTCTTTGAGTATAAGATTGCCTACACCTGATTTAGATGATATTAATATAGAGAGAAGTTAATTAACTGATGTCTATATGTAAATATTATAAACTTGTTTTAGAGTGGTAGGTGTAACACATTTGCATTACCTGTGTCCAGAAGGTCACACGTTCCAATCCTGTGACTGTTAGAGTAACCATAAGCACTTTCACACTTTTCTGAAACAAGTACCCTGTTTGGGAACCAGGGACTTTTGTCAAACCACAGGGACTCGGCCAGATTGTAGTTCCTGGGAGGCTGTTATAGAACCCCTTTTTAGTACCTACTCCAGATTGAGTACTTTTCATTTGAACAAGAACCACTGGGGAGGCACTTACAGCTTGCTGATTGGTTGGCCATGAGCACCACGACTAACTTGGAAGTTATGCGGAAGTACTGCAAAATATACAGCGGAGCCAATATTTATCAGATGGAACTATTTTTGTACCCCGTTCACATTTAATGCATCGATTAATACATTTTTTTGCTTGCTTCTCCATATTTCTGTATCGGAAAATTTGATCGCCAATTTACTTTTGTCTAATATCACTGGTGTCGGCAATTAAACTTACCAGTGCTTATTAGCGGATTGTTTTTTATTCTGTGGAAAATGAAAGATTGATCGGCTGGCCAAATTTAATAAGAATCATGAACATGTTTTGGGTCATGTACAGTAAGTAAAATAAAAATAAAAAGCTATGTACTATTTTTATTGCGACGATCCCCCCAATAACTAACAAAATGACTTTTTATCGCCCATTGTTTTAGTGTGACAGTGTAGTTTGTTAAGAAATCATGCGTGAAGTTTAACCTATGAGCTTTTTGCATCTCCCATGCTTATTTAGCAGGATGGGCCTGTTGTGTGGTGTGAAATTGAGCTAGGGGCTATAAAAGTTCCAGGTAATGACAGCACCTCATGCCACCTTGGGCTCCAAAAGCAAGGCCCTTAATCAAAACCCTATAATCAGTTTTCCTCGATTATATATCACTTTGGACAACAGCATTTGCTGAATAAGCAAATGTTTATTTGCTAATTGATCTTTTTTTTTTTAAAAAAAAAAGATTTTGCTATGGAATAACTGGTTCCTACAACAACAACAACAATAATAATAATAATAATAATAAATATGGTTGAGTTTGGGTGCTGGAAATTTTGGGTGTGGGAATGTTCATTTTTTGTATGTGTTACTTACCATGTTCCAAATAAGTTCAGATTTGTGATTCCGAACAGCTTGCTATTGAGTGCATTGCAGTGATGTTTTTTTGCAGGGTATAGCTAACTTAACAGGCAACAGACTGTCACATGAATGTCTGTCCATCTGTCTTCCAATTATTTACCATGAAAATGGTCATGGGGGATCTCAAGCCTCCGAGGCAACAGCGGGTCACAAGGCATCAAAACGTTAAACCCTAGAGGTATGAAACTGCAGCTAGTCACCAGGCCACCCTATGCACTGTCAATGTGATTGTATGTGTAAAGTATTAAGTGCATGTTGGTTTTTAGGATTCTTGCATTTACAGTGTACAAAGTGATATTTAACATAGACAAATTAATTGTCATATTCTGCAAGTTGTATATTTACTTATAAAAAATTATCCAAATTCACATCAGCTCTTCACCACAGTTCTTGTGCATTATCGGCTAATTTTACTGTGTAGCTATTGTTTAAATGGTGTATTATTTCTCTAGGTGATAAAGTCAGTGGAAGAAGGCTACCGCTTGCCAGCGCCTATAGGATGCCCAAGGGCACTGCATACACTCATGTTAGACTGCTGGCAGAAAGACTGCAATGAAAGACCAAAGTTCTGCCAGATAGCCATAATACTGGACAAGCTGATGCATAATGCTGAAAGCCTGAAATTACTGGATGCACTATGCAGGTATTACTCCATTACATTATAACATTTATAACATGCAGATAAAGAAAACAAATATGAAAACCAGTACCTGAAATGGGCTGGTACTACCATTACCTCTTTATTTTTCATTTTGGGGTACTGGGAACAATTCTCTGGCACCTGGTACTAGATAGGGGAGTACTGGCACTTGTTTTTTCCCTCCACTTCAAGCACTGATATAACCACCATTGTTCAGGTCAGATATAATGAGTCCAGCAGTCTCTAGTGTGAAGAAAAGAAATTCCCTTTTCAATAATTTTAACTTTTATTGATTTTTATGACCAAACTGGTTGTTCACTTTTATTCTCATTTGCTTTCATTCTAGGGTAAACAGCCGTTTGAACAGAAACATTCCAGATTTCAGCAGCTGTGGTTCAGTGGAAGAATGGTTAGATATTATTAAAATGGGCCGCTACAAAGAACACTTCGCTGCACGTGGATATGTTACACTAAGACATATAATGGGAATAAATCACCAGTAAGTAACAGCATCATTAAAAATAAATGTTACACAGTATTGCTGTAAAGTCATATGCCCAAACAAAAAATTTTGCCATGCAACATCAAGCCACTTACCTAAGAGTCATGGATTAAAACTACTTTGGAACCGAATAATTCATTATTTGTCTGCTGATATTTTAAACGAAGGTTAAATAAGAAATAGACTCCATACCAGTGTTTGCTAGAGTCACCTTTTACTAGGAATATAACTTTTGGATTGATAGGCACTGTAGTAAACTGTATTTTCTATATCTTAGGTCTTCTGAAATCTCGTTTTTGAGGCATAGTTCATTTCAGATGCTTTTGTGAAAAGCCAATTCCGAATGTTTGAATATAAGTCAAAGTAGCTGTATCCTATTCTTCTAGTCTTGTCTCACTGATTGTACCCTAAGTTTCCTAACTCCTGACTCCATTTAGTTTTTGTTGATGTCATTAATCTAGGGATTCACTTTTTCCAACCCACACTGTGAAGGTTTGAATGATGTGTTTAATATGTACAAGAACAATAAATAATATGTCTGTTACAAAGTAGAACAGATAGTGTTTGTTCATTTTTGTAATTTAGATGAAAATAAGTTCACATTTTATGATCAATTAATTGCAGCTGTAAGTATTTGGAATAGTTCACCAGCCAGGAGACATTCACTCTCAATGGTAGGGCGGTGGTCAGACACTCATCAAAAGACCACTAGGGAACTGGAAACGTACAGGCTAATCAATAGGTGCTTTCACACCGCATGAACTTTTTTCTGGAACCAGAACCTTTTTCTGGAACTAGGGATTTTTGTCGTGTTCACTCTGCAAGAGCTCAGCCTGACTGTAGTTCCTCGGAGGCTAGGAACTTTTTCTTTGAACACCAACTACAAGGGTGAGGTGCTTACTATGACAGCTTGCTTATTGGTTGACCACAAGCACTGGGACTAACATGAAAGTTAGGTGGAAATGCAGGAAAATACATAGAAATAGATTTGTTTTTCAGTTGAATTGTACACTAAAGGTGGAAAAAGTTTTGAAATGATTTCTCATGGTCTCATTTTTTAACTTCACAGAAACCTGGTATTTCAACAGGGGGTACATACTTTTTATAGGCAATGTAGTTGTGTACTGATTCCATTTTCTTTCATCATTAATACTGTTCATGTATAGTATTTCATGCAGTTACTATATTTGTGGTGCACCCTCAAGTAAAATGTTGCTTAAAACGTTTGCCTTAAAATTATTTACACGTGTCCCCCCAATATCAAACTCTCCTGCACCCTTGGTGGGAAGCATTGGATTCAGTATAGACAGCTTGTCCGTGGAATGTTGTTAACAATTTGTTGAGTCCATACCATGATATTCTATTCTGAGGGCAAAAGGGATGCAACACAATATTAGGAAAGTGTTGTTTTTTTTATAATATTCAGTAATGAAAATGGTTGCACATTTGTATATGCATAATTGTAATTCAATTATGGTGAGAACCTGATTCTTCAATCATCTGGAATTTCAGAGACATTCAGAGGCTGGGGGTGACACTCCTGGGCCACCAGAAGAAAATCATGACCAGTGTGCAAGTGACACGTGTCCAGGTGCTCAACAGAAGCATGCCATCAGTATATGTATGATGAAAGCCGAGGCTCCTTCTGTCCTTAGAAATGTCCAGCATGGAGTTTTTTTTAATAAATCATTTTGAAGCAAATATGAATTTGTATTAAAGTTGTTGGATTAAGTGTGTTTATTAGAACAAAAATATATGATCAGTTTTGTGTGTGTGTGTGTGTGTGTTTGTGTGTATAATTATTATGAGCACCATAGAAAACAACAAAGTACCAAAATGATCTTTCTGAAGAAGCTTTGGTCTTGTAGTACTAATTATATTAGCAGAAAATGCATATATTATATAATCAGTACAGTGCAAAAGTCTTAGGCAGTCAGAAAAAATGTTTATTTATCTGGATATTAAGTATATATTTTCTCAGAACAGAAAACGCAATTTAACAGTAGAACATTAAGCAAATTAAGAACAACACAAGAAAAACTAACAGGAATGTCTTATGTTCTCCAAAAAGTCACTGATGTCTTGTTGGATGGCTAGAGGAACTCTGCCTCAATTCCCAAACCTCTCCTCAGAGGCACCTCAGTCTTTCCATGTATTCTTTACATTTCAGATTGGCTCAATTAATTATTGGTGTTTGGGATGGTTACTACAAATACTGGGATGACAATAGGAGAGGTGAAATATTTTGAAAAGGCTAAGCTGAATCACATTGACATACATCACAGAAGATCATTTGAACATTATTTTCTTAGAATGCCTAAGACTTTTGCACAGTACTGTATTTATATATGTAACACAAATATAATATAAATAAATATATAATAATTCCATCTCCCTTAAAGTTGTTGATTTTTTCATTTCTACCTTTCAAAATACTTCATTAGTTCATTTTCTCATTAAAAGACTGATTTATCATGGCACACCTTGCATCCAAGTACAGGTGCTCCTCAACATGGAGTTACGTTCTAATACATAAGTGCAAAATATCGGAAGTCAACTATGAATGTGATATGATAAATAAGTTAATTACTACTATCACTGAATGAATAAATAAATACATAATTACAGTATTTTTACTCAATTGCTTTGGCACATTTCATGAAATATGAAAATTCTCAAGATTATAAGACACAGTTTGTACACTTTTGAATCAAAACATTTCTGTGACTTCAAGGTAAATTCCAAATAAACATTTTTTTGTTCAACCCACCCGTACGGAAATGAAATATATTGCATTATATTGGAATTTATGTTGTTGAAGTAAAAATTTTAAGCAATATATTCACATACCATATATTTCTCAAATATATGTGAAATATATGATTGTTAATACATCGATTTGTCAGTACATTATAAAATATATATTTAAATATAATTACACATATAACCCTATAAATATGCTATAGGCCAATACATTGGCTATATATTCCCAAATATATTTAAATCAGTTAGTCTGTTTTAAATTTAATTTATTAATTTATGTAGTTTATGTGACAATTTGAACAAACAAATACAGTATCTCACAAAAATATATTTTGTTATATCTTTTCAAGGGACAACGCTAAAGATATGAAACTCTGATAGAATGTAAAGTAATCAGTGTACAGCTTGTATAATGCTGTAAAGTTGATGACCCCTCAAAATAATTCAACACACAGCCATTAATGTCTGAACTGCTGCCAACAAAAGTGAGTACACCCCTAAATGAAAATGCTCAAACTGTGCCCAGTGTCAATATTTTGTATGGTCACCATTATTTTCCAGCACTGCCTTAACTCTCTTGCGCATGGAGTTCACTAGTGCTTCACAGGTTGCCACGGGAATCCTCTTCTACTCCTCCTTGATCACGTCACGAAGCTGGTGGATGTTAGACACCTTGCGCTTCTCCACCTTCCGTTTGAGGATGCCCCACAGATGCGAGCACAAGTGCACATTCATTGACATGTGTTCTTTCCCATAAAGATGTGCAAACCTCTTAATAAACATCATAGCCACCTCTTCACAATGTCTAAGTCTTTCCTCTGAAATTTGGTCACTCTGCAAAATAGACATAATATCAACAAGCAAGAACCAATGTTGATAGAAAGAAGTGGGTAAAATGCCTTTCAGCACAACTGGACTGCAGAAAAGTAACCAGTTTTTCCATTCATTGGCCTTCCAAAATTTTCTCATTTTTAATGATCTTGGCAATCTTGTGATTGACTTTGGAGGAGTCATTTTGGTATCTTTGCCATCAATCTCATCAATACTTGTAGCAATATACCATGGCTTACCATGGTTTGTTGAATCAAACCATAGGGAGGCTATTTTTCTGACAACCCCAAGACACAGGGCATGCATGTAATCTGGTGGAACTCCCCAGATGAAATCAAAGAATGGTAAGTTCATTAATGCACTTGCTCATTTTACACCAGCTACTGGTTTATCATGGAGCATTTCCTGCTCTGCATCATAAAATGCTAAACCACTGTCCCTCAACTCTGAAGTTTCATAAGGATATACTCTCACAGAGCCTCTGCTCTTTGATACCTGTTGTCCCTCATGAAAACAGTAGCCACATCCGAACTGTCCTTTAAATTCTGTCATGTTCTGAAGAAGAGCTACACTGTCACAGACAAACATTAGTGAAACCACATGAGTCTGTCTTCCTGAATGGAACCAAGAAAAACCCTTAGCATGCAATATTTTGCTCTCTATCACATATGGCTTCAAAAATATGTTGATATTGGGCTTTTTGGATCCAACCCAGAGGCCACACATCACAACATGCTTAATGCGAGTCCCTGGAAGAAGTTCACCAAGAACTGGATTGGCCAAATGCTGAAATTGGACGATTTAAATACTGGAATTCCATCACAGTTGAAGGTCAAAGACAAATTGCTTTCATAACTTATTGGACCACCTGTCGCACATACACTCTTGTAAATGCTGCCACCATAAATGCTTTCATCAGTGTGTGCTCCACTTTCTTTCTACAGAACCTGCAATTCAATTGCCTGCTAATATCAGCATGTCCCAACATATTTTTCAGCTGAGGAGCAATAAATAAATGAAAAAATGTCCACTTTTTATATTAGCTGATTCTGACCATTTATTCTGCAAATTCTGCAAAATCCATTCCTTTCCTTGTTTCCCAAATACCTACTACATGTTTCACAGTAGAAACGGAATTCTATTCCTTCTTTAACGCTTGTGAGAGCTTTAATAAAGAGATATTTTGATGAAAGCACAACCTTTGTTGGACAGTGAATATTGATCAGAATAAGTTGGTCACTGAGGGCTTCTCCAGTAAGATTGTGATTCAAAACAAATGCAAGTACCAGAAGAAAACTCTGACCTGTTGTAATATTGCTACCTTCAAAAAAATGTTGTCATTGCTGTTATCTTTGTCTTCTGTATCACAATCACCGAAGTTGAATCCCGGAGTCGCCGCAACATTAGGATAGTTGGCTTGCCCGAGGCAACTGAAGGTTGAGTTCCTAGTCGAGGTTCTCATCAACGATGTGTCGCCCATCCTGCCTGAACATGACCAAGCTCACAGAGTCCTTATGGGTAAGCGAAAGCCAGGAGGGCGAATGAGGGCTGCAATTGTACGGATCCACAAATATCAACTAAAAGAAAAGATTTTCCAGGCGTCACGCACCAAAAGAGGTAAGCTTCAATAATGTGGTGACTCCATCGGCATTTATGAAGAAAGACTATGCTCCGGGGGTGCAGGGGCAACACAGCAAGCATCGTGAAATCTTAGCAGAGCTTTACAGTTTAGGTCTCAAACCGACCCTACTGTTCCCTGCTAGACTGTTTATCATGACTAAAGAAGAGACTTTTCTCCGTGCTAGAAGCTAAAGACAATAACACGATTGTTTGTGCTGAACATTCACCATCAGTGTGAGTTCTGTCTCACCACCCTGTATGTTTTGACTTTTCTCAGCTTCTACATTTATACATATGTTAAATCGCTTACAGTGTTCCTGCATATCTAATGTTTACACTTGTAGTTTGTCTCCAGAGGTCATTAGTTTCACACTTGCTTAAGTATTGGGACATTTACCGATTTAATTATAATCTTTGTATTGAGGTTTAATGCTGATGTGGGCTTACATCAGAAGTGATTTTGGTCTTAGGAGGCTACATTTGCACAAGGCTTTAAACACTTAAACCCTGAACAGTGGTTTTGTAAGAGCAGTTAATCTTTGCATGGTCTAAGTATTGTCTGGCTATCTGTGATCACAGTGAGCTTTCAGTAAGCCTCCAATCTCAAAATGGGTGCAGGGCTTATAACATTTGTTTTGGAAACAACAACAAAGAAGAGACACTGCATCAACATAATAATTTATTCAAACATTCTGAGTTGTGTAGGGGAATAATAAAGTAATGAACAATTTTGAGGTCTTTTTCTGATCATGTGTGACAGTAAAATAAGTATTTTTTCCATGAATTCCTAATAGGGTTCCTAATAGGGAGTAGTTTTGTGGTACCATAGAAATTAAACGATACAATGAAGTTATTATAAATGCTTAAATCCAAAAAATAACTGTAAAACACTGAATCCTGAAAAATACAAAGGTAAGGAAAGTAATTATTTTCTATTTTCTTTTGTATCGTGGCTTTCAAGTTTGATATGAATTAAATTATGATGAAATGGTAGGTAATAATTCTGAATTCAGGAAATACGGCGTATTGTTCAATGAATTATAAAAACTTCTTTGTATGTACAGATCTTATTCTGGATTTTTTTTACATACCATCTACAAATATACATGAAATATATAAAAAGACATGACTAAACAATTTTGTAATTATCCATTAAATTTTTACAGAAAAATTAGAAAGATTACAGAACACAGAATGTAGTCTGAAACAGTTGCCATGCAAAACAAACAGTGATGGCTTTATGAAGTTACATTACTACGTGTTAGTATCGATCTTACATGCTTGTGTTTTAATATATACTGCAATTAAAAAGTGCTGCTTTAATAATTTTTTCTTTTTATTCTACCATTTTTTCAAAATTTTGAGCAGACAGGGCTACATTTCATTGATCATATTGACCAAATCATCTGTGTAAAGATCTTAATATTTTAATAAAATCCCACAGCAATAGAGCAATACTGAGACCATTTGAAATAATAGATATATTTTACTACATGTTTCAATGAAGAAGGACGTTTTGGACACAATGTTCATCTTCATATTTCATATCGGTAATACAATCCAGTTATATTAATGTAACATAGTATCACTTGCAGGCTGGCTGGCTCATGAGCTTTGATCGGACTGTCAGACTGCTTCCTTTGATAGTTGACTTCTGTTTTGATGTTACTGTCATTTGTTGTCTCAATGCATGAATTCCTACACTCGAGAATCCATAGCATATTTTTCTCCAGCTGTTGTTCTTCCAAACTGATATATAGATCTGTTGTACTGCAAAGACCTGGCATCTGATAGAAAAAAACAAAACACAGTATTAATTAGTAACACTACTGCATCTTATATACACTGTGTGCAGAATTATTAGGCAAGTGTGTATTTATTTGTATCTTCTCTTCCGACCAATATTTTCAGTCCAGATGAATCTGTAATTAACAATGAACTGTCTAAAAGGCAGGACATGTTCAGTATTTTGTCTGAGTACTTTCTGTTTGTAGGAAAACAGGAAACATAGATACTTTCCTGTGCAGAATTATTAGGCAAAATTTATATTAAAATGGGCAAAATAGGACCTTGCAGAGAGCAGAAAAACACAAAATTGTAAAGTGCCAGTCAGAGCGATGCAAAACAGTCACAATTGCTAAACCTTTAAAACATGACTCCTGTACAATCGAGGGTTTTGTGGCCATCAGAAAAAGAGGATGGAAGAAGCATGTAGTGAGAAGAAGATACAAATTAACTGCGAAAACTATGTGTCAAATTAAAGGGGAGACTTATAGAAACTCTTTAGAATCGAATGCCACCATTTAAAAAAAAACTGCAATGTGAATGGAATCTCTGGAAGCACGATGTGCAGTGTGTTACATGACATCGCTATGGTCACAAAGGCTGAAACATAAACTCCACTTAGTAACGCATGCTAGCTAAAATGTCAAGAATGCGCACAGACACATCTCAAGAGTGATTTTATGAAGGTTTTGTGAACAGGTGAAATGAGAGTGACTATTGATGGAGCAGATGGATGGGCCAATGGATGGTCACCTTCTTCAAGCACCAACAGAGTGGTGGAGGAGTGATGGTGTGGGCTGCAGTTATCAGTGATGAACTTGTTGGATCTTTCAGACTTCCAGATGGTATA
>JABFEB020000124.1:12867790-12882484 GCA_019775895.2 Stomatorhinus ivindoensis | reverse complement strand
CACCTAGCAACACCATTTCAACCGCATTGAATTGCATAGCAACACCCTAGCAACCACCTAGCAATGCATAGCAACCACCTAGCAACCTGCTGCTAACACCAGAGGAATGCCTTCCAACACCCTAGCAACCACCTTGCAGCAACTAGCAACCACCTAGCAATACCCTAGCAATCACCTAGAATTCCATGGGTCCACCCTAGCAACCACCTACCAATGCCTAGCAACCACCTAACAACCAGCTACTGAGACCCTAGCAATGCAGTCGGACACCCTAGAAACAACCTTGCACCACCTAGCAACCAGCTAGCAACACCCTAGCAACTTCCTACAATTGCACAGCAACACCTTAGCAACCACCTAGCAACCAGCTAAGAACCAGCCACTTAATTAGATCCACCAGCTCTCCCACAGTCAACAGAATAGGCTCATCTTAAGATTTCTTTAGGAATTTTCGTTCTAGTTTTACCATTACTATTTACCATGTATTTTGTTTTGTCAAATTACATATTAGTTGTGTATTAATTACTTTTTCTCACACCAGTAATTTGTTTTTGATTTTTTTTTACATTTGATGAACAAGTATTTTGTACAAAATGCCCATTTCTGTATACAACAGACCACATAGGCCTTTATCAGAATACATACCTATCATATGTATATCAAATGGCTTGCCAAAGCGTCTTTGTGGTGGCCATGAAGATTTTCTCATACCATGTCTATTTTAGAGTCCAGCACATTAACCAAAAGTCCTTTAAAACTTTAAAGCTGACCAAACTGCTGCTGTCTAGAAAGAGGGAAAATGATATATTTCATAAAGTTTATACACCAGACATTCCCAATGATGTCATTGGTGGTTTCTACTGCATGAAGTGGTGACCAGTTGAAATTCAACCCCTTTCTTCACTCAGATGTACAGAAGTTGATATGTAGGGCTGGGAAAATCTAACATGTTGTCCTTAATAAACGCATGTGAAATCAATGTGTAACAGTTAATGTTTTCAAAGATTCTGTGCAATAACCCATTAGCCTGTGCTTCTTTCAATTTATCATAAAGAGTTATCACGCCAGCCCTACCCTTGTGACATAATTACAAAGCTGATCAAAGACATTGGAACAATAATAACTTCTTATTTTTGGTCATAGTGTTTGTTTCAGGCTTTCCAAAGCTACTATATAATTCCTGTAATTGCTATTATTCTCAATCCACACTTAGCACTGAAGTAACCTAATTTTACATTAGTTACCTTTTAAAGTGCTTTCATTCATAATTCTTACTATTATTTTGTACATTTCTTGTAAGTCAAAGTGCAGCCTAACACTCAGAACCCTCTATTGGATTACAGATAGTCCTTGGGTTAAGAACACCTGATTTACAGGCAACACATTCTTAGAAACAGACTGGCATAAAGCCTATTATATTAAAAATTTGGGTTAAATACAATGGTTCATAATAACAAATGCATGCATGCACTACTTTGATGCTCATGAAAACATTGCGCTGTTTCAGCAGTTTGTTGGCTCAAGGTACAGTCCAGTACCCTATTTAGTAACATTTATTATTACTGTATAATAAATAATATTATATGCTATATTGTAATTTTTTCAACTTGCCTACAAATTCAACGTAAAGACAGAGATTAGTAACTTGGGGATTGCCTGTATAATAGAGACATTCATTCTGTTTCATTCTGATGGAGATTTTAACAATTTTACCTAGATTCAGTCAAAACAAAACGTTATCACACAAGTGGTAAAAACACATTGAACAACTGCTACACCCATCTATGAGGGTGGCAGAAAGCCCTCCCCTGTTGAGCTTTTGGCAAATTGGGCCACATATCCATATTGCTGTTTCCACTGTATAAATAGCAAATTGAAGATGAATCACTAAGTGTGTTAAAAGCTGGTCCAAGGAAGCAGAGCTACAACAACAGAGAACTTAAACAAGCTGTCTGATGTTATCACCAGCTACAACTGGATATACATCGATGTCACACTTCCCTCAGTAAATATGCAGAATTGATTTGCAACTAGTCTTAAAGGGTGGGTTGTGGTTTAGTGATCAGAACATTTCCAGTTGGACCAACTGAACTCCAGGGGCGCAAACACAAATATCGACACCCAAACTTGCTTTCATCAGTATATATGTCTGTGTGTTTCAAAGATGGGAAGATTATAGACAAAAAAACATTTCCACATTGGGGATGAATATAATATTGCTATTCTATTCTATTCTATTCTATTCTATTCATAATTAAAATTGCATGTGATATGGATGCCTGTGAAGATTACTATTTCTTTGCTCACTCTTCTGGTAGCAGTTGGTGGAAATGACAATACCTTGTTAATCCTTAATATGCATTTTTAGGAAATTATTTTTATTGTATTGGGTGGTACTTTTGAAATGTTAATATTGAGTAAAATTGACAATACATTTCAAAGAGAAAGAACTCTGGAAAAATGCTATAATCAATAGATTTTTACAGGTGTAACTGGAATTGGAACTACTTACCTCTAAAAATGTAGAGACAACATGTTAGTACAATGGAGGTCAGGAAGCATCCAGTGGAGCCAGCCATTCCAAGCCAACAGGACCAGCCAAACTCAAAATGAATTCCTAAGTAAACATTCTTCAATACAAGTGTGGCTCTCTCTACATATACATCCACAGCATACCACACAGAGCCAATCATTCCTGGAATACCTGGCAAATATAATGCAGAAGTCAATATAATGGCAGCATACAATCATTTTGTAAAAACATTGCTTTACCCAATAAAGCACATTATAAATCAGGGAGTGCTTGAATCAGGACCTTAATAAATGACATGAATAAAATTCTCTTTCCTGGATTTTCTTATACCTTCTGCTTATCTTGTTCCAACGCTTATTTTTACAATTAAAACTATAAAACTGATACAGTGCAAGACCAAACTAGTTGATTATTATTATTACTATTATCAATATAATTATATTATTATTAATAATAATAATAATGACCTTGTTGATATTATGATTATAATTGTTGTTGTAGTTGTTGCTGATATTTATTTGCTTTTCTTACTATTGAAATTTGTCTTTGCTCTGTTTATAAGTATAGCAGGCATCCTACCTCCTAAACCAAATATGAAACCTGCAAAATAGCATATCCTGAGCTTGATATGCGGTTCCTCCTTCAGCAGCTTTATGACGTCCAGGCCCAACACGAGGATTATGAGTGCAAAGCTGGCAAGGATGTCAGCTGTGATCATCAGAGCACGAGTCAGCACTATCTTCGCTGCAAGAGACCACAAGATGTGCACTGCAGTACATCCTATACTGATAAGCCTCGTAATCTTTGTGATTTAATGGCAGCGTTTTTATTATGTTGGGGGACAAAATTATTTATCTGCGTAATTTCTTAAATTGTTAATAAGTTATTTATTTAATTATGGTAAATGGAGTGAATTATAAAATTTTGCCTTTAAAAACAAAACGACATAACTGTCATCTGTATGTAACACGCTGTTTTCTAGTGTAATATCAAAAACAAGTGTTTGTTTGTTTGTGTGCGATTGTGCAGTGATGGCATATTAAGTTATAGATTTTCCCATGATACTGAAGGTCAGCCACACCTTTTCTTCAGTCAGATTTAGAATTGTGAGTGTGTGGGCTGTCTCTAAAAAGTCCTTGCCTCCATTTAAGGAAGACTGCTAGGGAAAATGCAAAACTGTGCTTTGTGAATATAAGAAGTCAGCACAGGAGCACTAAAGTGGTTTTTGTATTCAGTATAATTTTTATTTGGGGAAAGCTAAATAATATAGGAACACTATTGCATGCATTCATGATTAAATGCAGAAGTGGAAATTTTGTGTTAACAATAACAGTAGAAATAACATGTATTAAATTCAAAATGATTTCTTTGGAATTTTTTTGTTCTTTTGCATCCTTAAAGGAAATCACCCCAAAATCAATAAACATGTTTCAGATATGCATGGCTATTTATCCATCTTGATTGTTTGTTGAGAGTTGCCTCATTTTAGAGATATTGGCTGTATAAATGTCAGTCTTCTCACGAATATAATGGGACCGAATGGCATTCTTTCTATGTTGATTAAAGTGCCAAAAACTACATTTGAAAAATTCAACAGTGTTACAGGTTGGTGTCTGGAATTTGGTAGAAAGAAAATAGTTCCTACATTAAATTTTGCATTACAAGGTCTGTGGATTATTGTGAGTAACCAGGTCACGATTTCTGGTGACATTGCTCTTATTTTTTCATTACATTCTCAAGAAGACATTTCTACAGCCGATATCTCTAAAACTAGGCAACTCATACCAATATGTATTAATAGCCCAACAGCATATCTGAAACATATGGTTTTTTTTGGGGGGGGGGCATTCAATATTACATGAAACCATTAAACCATGAAAATCAATAGTTATGTTGTTCTGACTAAAAAAACTACAATGGGTCAAACAGCCAAAATGCCTTTGGGCTAAAGCACACTATCCATCCATCTGTCCATCCATCCATACATCCATCCATCTCCCAACTGCTTATCTTGGTCAGAGTCTTAGGGAAAAACAGACTATCCATTCTGTACTGAATTTGAGCTTATTGAGTCTATGTTAGTGCCCATTATGCCCCCTTCAAAAGTAAGAGTTCAAATTGCAGCGAGTAGTCTCCAACACAACATAATATCTGGTCAGCTTTCTGTTTTTTTGTCTATATTGAGTATTCTTTACCAATTCACATTCATCTGATCAAACTTGGGGTGATCTGGTCAGTCTCTTATCTTTGTCTTTGAAAATAAATTATGTTTAGCTGGGTTTTTAAAGAGTAAAGTTACTCATTTGATTGTAGTTTACTTAATCATCAACTTAATTATTACGTATTTTACATGTGCAGTTATACCACATGGATTATTATCATAAGGTGAGAGTTAAGGACTTACACGGATGTTCTGCAAGTATAGTCTCATACTGGTCACATGTACGGATTCCATCGTGGGTATTGGTCACACACTCCCACCATAGGCCTCTGCACTTCTGACTGACCTGAAATACATAAATTGTTTGTTATGTATGGTATTTGTTGAGTTTGTCATGACTGTTTAAACATTTTTCAACTTACAAGCATACTAAAAAGAATATTCAGTATCAAATCAAACAGCAATAATACATTGAAATAATCATTAATGCTGTGGTAGTTACCTCTAGATCATCATCTGCATTGACCATCCAACAGTCAGTCCAAGTGGCCACAACAAGGAAGATGGTGGACACAAGTGCCAAACAGAATGCCATGAACTGAAGAACCACGATCATTCTAAACTCCGGAGGACTCCAAGAATAAAGCACCTTTTTATCAAATATTTAATTATGAATGTTTAATTTGTTATAAATAGCAGAAGACATGGTATCATGAAGTATGATATTTACATAGATTTTCATGTAAATTAAGCCACATGTATGTGAACAGTAATTCATAAATACAACAGATTAATTTGCATGACCTAATATAATCACAGCTGGGTAAGCATGTTTCTTTTGTTTAAATTGGATGGGATTACAAAGGATTTCAAAGGATTACAGCGGGATATTTAAAATTAAAGCTCCTGTTGTAAAATATTGATCAATGGATGGATCTATTGTTTGTAGGAACTTCTCCTGTACAGGGCTAGGATGAGGCTGGAGGCAGCATAAGACATGAGGCAGGGGACACCCTGGATGACACGCCAGTCCATCGCAGGACACAAATTATGGACTACAATATGGACAACTTAGAAATGCCGGTTTGACTAACGACTTAAGATAAGAGCATTTTAACTCTGTACACAGAGAGTTAGATGCAGCCCCAGCTCCGGAGGTGCCATCCACACTGCCATTTACTGGGCCATAGTGCCAATAATTAAATAAAAAAATTTAAAACGTGTTTCATTTAACAAATATTTCAAATAAATTAATTTTAAAAAGATATCTATCACTCATGCTCAGTCACTCACTATTCTACAATTCAAATGACTAACAAACATTATTAATAACTGGTATAGACCAAAGGATTATCTTTACAAAAATTGGTATGTAAAGATTTAGCATTATCACTATTGGATCAACTGAAATTGAAATTGTAGCATATACCAATGATGGTTTCAACTAATGGTTTTCAAGTTTAAGTTGAAAATGAACAATTTTAAATAATGTAAGATTATGTTATAAAAAAATAATGATGATTAATGAGCTTTTTTTCTGCTCCAAGATTTTTTGACAATCAATTTGAATTGTATTGATCTGGTATAATTAATAAGTAATAAGAAAAACAGTAGTGCAATTCATTAAATCCATGTTTCCTCATAATGTCTAGGATATATGAGCTTTACAACATGTTTTTTAAGTCAATTAAGACTATTGTTAATCCTGTTGATTCTAGTGACATATGTAAATAGCAATATTTACATGAATTCATAAAATCAATGTTCTATTTAGACAAAAGTTCATATCAAACCAATATTGTTATATAAGGAAAAGTAAGCTTTAAGTATTAAATACAATCATATTTACCTCCACTTTGAGCAGGCAAGACTCATGTTTAGATTCTACATGAAGGTTTTCTGGTAGATGTACACATGAAGAGGGAGAAACAAAACTGAGTGAAAAAACAAAATAGACAGGCTGGACCAAACCAGATGGAAGCATTGGAATGGGAAGCTTGTTATGAATAATTCAAGGGACCGATTAACTCTCCAAATAATTAACTTTTGCTTTTTCTGTTTACTATTTTGGTCCTGCTAATGCAAGTTGTGTATGCTTTGAATGCCTAATCGGAGGCTGTTGTCAAGAACAGTGATCACAATAACAGATGTTATTGCATGGCACTAGATGAAAGCCAGCAGTACCCTATGTGCTGTTTTAACACCTCTTAAATGTTTGCTTATCATCATCATTTATTTTACAGAGTTGGAAGAAACTCTGTGAAAAGATTTAATAACTTATAGGCTACTGAAAATCCAGGGTTACTGGATAACACTTGCCTAGATATGTATAGTCAAAAAGGATTAAAATGTATTTTCCTTTAATCTATCATCGGAAATATATCAGGTACATTTTAAATGTGTCATTATGTTGAAAACTATACAATCAGTGTTTTATATGTTTTGATAAAACTATATATATATATAAATCACCTTTGTCGTGTGTTCATTATTCCTAGACTATCATTTTACCTTATGGCTTGGTGGCTTAGATTCTCTAAGATGTATGGTATATAGGATAAAGTCAAATTAGTTTAGTTTTTTTGTATTATATGCAACCAATTCAACCTCAACAAACCAATAATCAGTTTGAGTCATCTATCAGTCATGACATTTCACGTACAGATGTATCAAAGCATTAAGTGTCATTATGTTTTATCCCCCCCAAAAAAAATCACACACTTAGTAAGAATTAGAAATGCTAATTCAAGTCACGTCTTTCAGCTGTCGGTGAAAACCTTTGTGACATGAAGAGAGAATGAAATTCCACACACACATAGGGCGGGAGGTGGAGATTTCATACAGTTGTACATGGAATGTCTTAACTGATAGATGATTCAAACTGTCTATTTGGTTTGTTGAGGTTGGATTTGTTGCATAAGAACCACAAATCTATAATCAAATATATTAAGCTTCAATAATTGTTTTTGTGGCTTAAAATCATAGGTCTGAAATAAGCAGAAATCTTTGGGGAAAAAACATAATGGAGCTTAGTACTTTTCTTCAGTTCCATCCAGACATGGTTAGGTAAACTGCTATCGCCCATGTAGTGTGAGTGAATTGGCACTGTGTGATGGATTGGCCTCCTGTCCAAAGAACCCCTTGCTTTGTGTGCTGTGCCTCCTGAAGTAGCACACTACCCTGGTAATGGAATAATTCACCCATTTTCTGTTCCCGCTTGTGTTATTAAGGGTCACAGGGGTCCGCAGTCTATCCAGAAAGGTATGGGCACAAGACAGGGGATAACCCAGGACAGGTCACACACACCATTCACATCTATACACAGTTTTGTGACTCCAATTCACCTTAGCATGTTTTTGGACTGTGAGGGGAAAAAAACCGAGGAAGCCCCATGACGACACATGAGTATATGTAATCCCCACACACACAGAGCCAGAGTGGAAACTCAAACCACAGTCTCAGAGGTGCAAGGCAATAGTGTGAACCATTGCACCACTGTGCTGAGAATATAAAAAATATCAAAGTCAAATCCACACTGCATCTGGAACAACATTTGAAAAAAACCTTAATTTCGGATAAAATAAACACACACACATTTTTACAAAATACAATGGCAATTTATTCAAAAAAGAAAACAGAACAGTATTTTTATTTTACATGGTGTATTGCTCGCTGAATATCCCTAATGAAATCTGATGTATATATGGAAGTGATTTTAAACTTCCAAGCTGAATGAATGGGTACTTGCCATTATAGTTATAATATTAATAACTCTGTTTTATTAACTAGCTTCTGTTTTTTCGGCTTGTTACATGTTAATATGTTTTAACACATCCAACAGAAATTCAATTGAACTTGGGACAATGCAAAACTATTTTGTTTCATGAATGTCTTGGTTACCTTTTCTTCTGGAAAAAACAGTATATAAAACAGAGTATATAATAATAATGTTTTAGTATTACATGTATATTATCCAGGTGAAAAATAAGCTCACAACAACATATTCAACATATCTTAGAAATGACACACGTTAAAAGCATCATATAATATTTGTATAAAACTGCTATTTTAACTGCACACAGGAGTGTTGAAAACAAAAGTGAATTATACATTTAGCCATGAATTAGCAAAAATGATGATATGTGAGTTCATGTCAAATTTATGTACAATACAATATAAGGAAGAATCAATCTTTTCTTTTCAGATCAAGAATTATATTCACCAAACATTTCTAAATAGACAATGACTGATTAAATGTAATGTTTTAAAGTATCAACATTTTAATTATTAACTTCTTTCTGGTATTACTCCTCTTGTAATGTTAAAGTGATGTATGTTTTTCTGATGAATAGCTATTCTCATTCTAGTGGGATATTTTTACACATGCTCCTAGGGGACTGTCCTACCTAGCTCTTCAGTGGTGGACTTCAAATGACATCAAGTCCACTGCACTTTCTCAACGTAGTTTCTATACGCTGATTTCAACATCTTACACATATTTTTAGACTTGAACAACTAAAATGTAATTTTACAGGTGTCATTGTTTTATTAATAAGATTTACTTTTAATGTATTTTAATTGAATGTTCATATTTATTGTGACTTACCTTAAATAGCTGTATCAAACCTGCTAACTATAATGCATATAGTGCAAACCTGCCACTATACTGACAAAAATTATTTCATTTTAAAAATATGGTGAAAAAAATTAGAAAAATAAATTTAGCCATGCTGCTGTTCCGAATATTGTCTGTTTTTATGTATACAAACAGATGATTACTTGTCTACTTTGTACTTAAAGTATTTTATTATTATATATCATTTTAGTTCTAAGATGAAGTCATCTACAGTCTTAGGGTAAATATATTAAAAAAAAACTAATTTATTTCAAGAATATAGTCCATTTCATTGGGCCTATGGGTATAATACTATATGTTTTTTTGAGGGAGTGTCTTGTTTGTTGCAAAATCTAAACAGCATGTGACCAACAGTTGCCCACTTTCCCCAACTACAAGTACTGCTCTCCTTTGTCTGGTGGAGAACTTTTTACATTTGGTCTGCAATTTAAAAAAAGAGAAAAAAAACATGTTTAAGTAAATGCACAATTATATTTTCAGAAAATCATAAAACAAAAGGCAATTCTGATTTAATCATTCATACTATAGGAATTGCAATGCTAGAAATAAAATCATTACATAATTCTTATATGATGTAATGACAATTTTTGGAGTCTACACAATGTATACAGTAAATCAATATATTCAGTTAACATGCCTCTTCCAACAGGTTTACAGAGAGGTGAATAAATGACAGAAGTTGCAATCTTGAGGATGAGGGGAAGCGGGAATTTTAATTTGAACTTTAAAACAAGCTGCTTATAAATTAAATATATATTTATACTGTATTGCATATACTAAAAAGTGTAGTATGGGTCCAAATTTTGAAACTAAGTGGGATCAAGGAAAAGGAAACAGTGAGTAGAACTTGGATAATCTTCGAATAAAGGCAGGGGTGGTCAGTCAGGGAAACTAGTTTCACTCAACAATTCAGCCCTGAATTAGAAAGAGAAAACAGTCAGAAAACAGAATTAGACAAGAAGGGATACATATATAGACTTTGTTTTGATTTGTGCTTTCAGTAGTAGTTTAATAGTAGAAGCAAATGAACAATGAGAGAAAAAGACTAAAATAATTAAAAATGAATTGTTAAAAGATAATTAATTTCACCTAGTCAGCTGTCAAAAAGAACACAGTCTGAATGTGTAACTTTATAGCTGATCAAATTCAGCTTCCGCTTGTGTTAATCATTTATAATGGTTGTGATGCAGTGTTGAAAGGCTGGTTTGTTATATGCAATACATTGATCAGCATTATATAAAACATAAATGCCAATGAACATACCAAAAGAGAGAGATTTTTATTTCAAAGCTGTTACTCCTGCTCATATTGAATTATATAAATTTTAAAAGAACACAACATAGATTCTTTGAAATTTTCTCAAAGTATTGTTTTTTCCTTTTACGAAATAAAGTATTACTGAGTTTATGTATTTTTAAAATTCAGTTTTCAATACATTTTACATGCATAAAAACATACCGATTAGAGACCTTTGTCGCTGTCTTGGGGGAGTCTGTACATATATTTCCAAAAATATATCCTACATGGACATGCATGATCAGTATATTTTACCTTCACAAAACCAAAACTGTCCCACTTTTAATTAAGCAAATAATCCTTATATATTTGCATTATATTTCTTTCTATATATTGGTTTGACATAGCACAGTTGTAAATCTATAACCCTTTCTTTCATAATCACATTCTCTGATGTTGATGTGGTATCAGTTATGAAGTACTGAAAGTATTTTAAATCAATAAAATCATAATAATAGCAATAAAAATATCACCCTTTAAAATGAGGATTCGTCAATAGCCATCACATTCAGTATATTATATGGATATGGAGTAAATACTCCAAATTGTTTTTCTAGTGAGTGAGATTTATGCTTTGTTCACATTGCATCTTACACACTCGACAGACTATCGTGTTTTTTTCCCTTGGTTCCTCGCATGATCGGCTTTTCAGCCATAATTCATTGCATGTGACTTCTACCCACTCTTTGCTTCCTGATCCCTTTCTGTTTTTTGATTTAATGCTTGTTTTTTTTTTTAATTGATAGTCTTAGAAAATGTTTTTGACTTTATTCCATAGTCAAATTACCCTTTATATGTAGATACATTTTATTTAATGCGTCTTAATTTCTGTAATGTGTTTCAATAAATTTAATAATCTTGCCGCAAAATTGCTTGACATTGAAGTTAATATATTCCAAAAATTTTAATTAGTTTAATTTTTCTTTTGTGTTATATATTGATCCCTTTAAAACATTACAGTTAGGATTGCTATATAATTATATGCTTCATATGTAAACATAAATATTTTGGCTAAAAGAATTTATAATCCGCTTTTGCACTTATTGATTAAAATATGAAAGGCCTTTGTAGTTTTTATTTACTTTAAAAGTCTTACATGAGTTAAGTTGAATGCTTACATAAAATTCTAAAAATATGAAGTATGAAAAATATATTTGCATCTCTGGGAACTGCATATTTAAAAAAATGTGAAATTTCATCTGAATCTGTACTCATGTTTGGAGGGATGCTACATAAGTTTACTTTCACCTGAATCTCATTTCCTAAGATTTATTTACTTGCATACTGTATGGATGTTAGTGCATCTGTGCCTGCAAAGGTCTGCAGAATGCAGGAGGGAGGGGGGAGCAGTTAAAAATAAGTCATAATCATGCTGCAAGTGACGAGCCCCTTGGCTGAAACTACTAGAGAGGTGTTACACATACTCCCTGGCTGTGGAGGGCTGTGATTGTCGGTAATACTGCTGCCCTCTTCTTTCCTCATTAGGACAAGAGCAGCACAGGAAGGATCCCCCTAACATGGTCAGGCTGGCTGCTGCCCAGCCAACAAAAAGTGCAGAACCAAACTCATACCTGAAACACAACACAAGAAGAGTTATTTATATTTTGTTTGTTTAAAAAACATAAATTTAAAAAATGTCATAAAAGTATACAGCTCATGTCTTAGAAGGTTTTTAGTGTTGTTGTTCTTATTATCATATATATCTCAAAAAGTTAATTATGTGTGGAACAGGCTCAATTACTACACTAATAATTAAAAAAAATAATACTACTATTAGTATTAGATGAATGTAATGATGCGTTTAAATTACCTGGCATTTACAGGTGTGTTGGGATTAAAAAACTGATGGGACACTTGGGTAGCATACCAGGACACAGACACCAGTGTACACAGCCCTAGAACGAAAACAAGCACTTTCATTTTAAGACGTAATGTAGGGATCAGGCCTCCATATTCAGGGATTTGGTGGCATATATGCAGCATCTTCATTTGACTGACTTTAGGAAGTAGGGCTAAATCAAAGCAAAAATAACAGGCCTAAAATAACATAATTTAAGGATTATATTTTTCATTAAAAAAAGACACAAATGATCCATTGAATCATGAAAAAACATCTCATTAGAACCCATTTCAGTGAAAATGATCTGACCTAGCTTGGTGTGTTGTTCACCAATAGAAAATCATTTTCAGGAAACCCTTTAGAATTCAACCGAAGGCATAATGTACAAGATTTGCTAGTCAATAACAGAACGTAATAATGAGTGTGCGATACGTGTGGACAGCTCACCAGCAAGCAGGAAAAGAACCCCGCCAGAGACGGCGATGCGGCTCTTGGTCAGCGGGTTGTTGTCTCCAACTCTGGTGCACTTCATTCCCACCACACTGACGATGATGGCAATGAACCCCATCAGAACAGAAACTACCATCAGAGCCCGGCATGTCTGGATATGCACTGCAAAGCAAGAAGATGAGTGCAGTTGGAAGAAATCAGTAAGACTGGAAATCCGAATGAATGTGCAGAAAATATTCCATTTTATGGATGTAATTTTAGGAATCATGTAAAGAGGAATAATACGTGTGTGTGTGTGTGTGAGTGAGTGGGTATACCTTACCTTATGGGGACACAATGTCCCCACAACGTCATAAATATCCGTTTTTTTTTCCCTAATGGGAACCAATTTCCCACACAAGGGAAAACTGTATTTTATAAAAATCCGTGACTGCAATGAAAAAATGAAAAATGCAAAAACTTGTATTTAGTTTGGTTACTTATGGTCATGGGTAATGCTTGGTAGGTGTTAAGTTTGTCATAGTTAGCATTAGCATTTTTCCCACAGAAATGAATAAGTGGTCCCCATAAGGATATGTTTACCCGACATGTGTGTGTGTGTGTGTGTGTGGATTATGTCCCCCACATTGTGATAAAATTCTGTTATTTTGATGTGGGGACTATTTTTCAGGTCCCCACAAAGATCTGTGAATGCAATCAAATAATAAAAAATGCATAAAGTCTCGTATTTTATTTGGTTGCTTATGGTTACGTTTAGGGCTGGGTAGGGGTTAAGGTCGTCATGTTGGGATTAGAGTTTGAATGAGTCCCCACAACAATATAATTACAAACCTCTGTCTGTGTTTGTAAAGTTTGCAAGAAAATTGCACAGCTACCCACAATCCACTCCCTGATACAAGACTGGTAGTGCCTGGATCAAAAGGACGACATGTAAGTAATAAGGCAATAAGGTGTTCATTGTGCGCACTCTCTTAACTGGACATTGTTCATTGTGAATGTCCCTCTCACTTGTTTAGCATTTCCCTATGACTGTGGCTCATTCATACTTTATTCTGATTCTTTATTCACAGCTTCTACTGTAAGCTTCTACGGGGCTCTTTCTTGCCTTCTAGTGTAATGTGTGAAAAATGCTGAAGACTAACATTGGATGATGAAAGGTCTTGAAGCAGATGTCACAATAAACACAAACTACTGAGAATATGGCCATAGAAATAGATCAGTGGACACAGAAGGGTTATATAGGTTTCTGTATTTAGATTTAATGATTGGATTATTATATTCATCTAATAAGGAAATTTTACTGCAATTTTACTACAATAAAGTACTGTTCTTATGAAGCTGGACTTACTGCCAAATCAAAAGTTATGCTCTGATAAGACTGCATGTATACTGCAAATTACACATGTCATATATAATTACACAATTAAAGACATAGCTCTGATTGAAAATAACAGATTTTGTGGTTCTGTTTGTAAGGAGCTCTGATGGTAAAATTCCAATATGGTGGATAAACAGGTAGAGATCCATCACCAAATCACCAGTTGAAAAACAGATTTCCTATCCTTCTGTTTACACTGTAAAGTTTGTGCTTCAGATTTTTATAATCAGTAGAAAGGTAAAGATTTAGATTTATTAAACTGGGTTTGTTTCTCTTTCTGTCCCATAGTCGGCAAGCCATGAATAACATTTATCATCCATCTTTCTTCTGTAACTGTTTGGCGTATTCAGGGTTGCGGGGGGGGGGGGGGGGGGGATCCGGCGCCAAACCCAAAACAAAT
>JABFEB020000124.1:12850174-12867780 GCA_019775895.2 Stomatorhinus ivindoensis | reverse complement strand
CCCCCCCCCCCCCCCCCCCCCCCCCCCACCCCGAGCCTATCCCAAAAGCTATGAGTGCAAGGCAGGGAATAATCTTGGATGGCACACTCACACACCATTCACTCACTTGTTATCAATCATGGTTTGATTACATTTAATTTGCCATTTTTATATAATTTCCATTTATAGTGTTTTATGCATGGTCTTCATGTAATTTCTCATTATTGATTACAATACTATAGAGAAAATATTATATAGCATCATTCAACTCATTTTATATATAACCATACACAATAAATGAAGGGGAAGTCAATTCAATTTGCATTAAAGACATCACAGAAAATGTAGAAACAATGTCAAGGAAAGTATGTAAAATCTTGCATGGCTTCTAGAAGTTACATTCTATTTGTCAGTGTTTCTATACATGTTTAGTAGGTTGAGATTAGTATAACAATTCTGATATAAAAACATAGGATAAACTTTGATGGTGAAAATAAAGGGAATTTAAATTTTCTTCACTCTTTAGAATATCTATAGATAACTAGAAATGATTGTAGAAATGTAATTAAGCAAGATTATCATCAAGTTATATGTCCCTGTTTATACTTAAAAAAATACATTTAGCTACTAACTTACCACAGGTTATGTAAAATTGAACACGCAAACAATGTTTTCATAAGATGCGGGGAAACAGATTTCACATTGTGAAAATGACTTTGGCGACTGGCCCAGCACTGGGCTTTTCTTCTCACAACAACTGCTTCTTAGAGGAACAATAAGCTGCATTTATTACACTTATAACTAATAGGATTGAATCCTTGAAACATGCTCTGCAATAATATTTTTTAAATAAATTTTAAATCATAAATTGAAAAGATCATAATAGATAGTGTCATATATATTTTAACAAATAAATTCTTAAGTATTAAAAATGCAAATCTTAAATATATACAATACACAGTGTCACTAAACTTAATAAACTTTGTGATCTTGAAAAATACCCCAGAATGTCCTTATGCTGACAGTCTCTGTACTTTAATGTTTCACAGCATTAGTTTCTTTGTAATGAAATAAAATTTATGAAATTAACTGCTGGTAACTCATTGCCAACAGCCGAAAACCAAAATAGCAAATTCATGAAATGAATCATTAATATAATTATAAACAGCTTTACTCTGTATTATACATAATAAATATTTGATTGTTTTAGTGCAATAAATTTGAATATATATTGTATACTACTTATATGCCATAACATTTGTAAATTAAGGAGAAAAATACATGTAAAGGTTGTTTGTTTGAATGGATAGTGCTGTATATTGACATAGTAACAAAGTCACAAAGATTAAAGTACAGCCAGATTCCGTAATACATGTCTTGATTTAACTTAGCCCTGACAGAACACTATGTGGCTTCAGAATGTTTAAGGAACTGCACTTATAATAAAAAGGTTAAAGGTTTAAACCTAAAGAGGAATGCCTGTTGATATTACATTGAGAATGATGAGAAACATTTTTTTTTCAGTGCATATCCAGCTATACAACCCAAGTTACATTCAATATAGGCATGTTTGACAAGAGAACAAATCTGTATGAAAGGTGAAAGACCCAGGAAGACTTGGGCGCCACTTAAACTCACCGTCTAATGACAACATTGAATCGAAGACCTTGCACTGCACCTGGCCAGTGCTCTGCGAAGCACAGGACATCCAAAGGCCTTCATATAGCCCAACTGCTGTAATAATGGCATCCCCGGCGTAAGATGATTGCTTCCATTGTGGCAGGGCTGTGGTTGAGATGATGCCAATCCACCCCCCAAGTGCTAAGAAGTACCCCAGAAGCTGGAATCCAGAATTAGCCATTTTTAAAAAGGATTTTTGAGCTTGTATTCCTTTTTTGCTAGGAAAGTCCACCCAGATCACCTAAGAAATCCCCCCAAACAGAGATAAAGTTCACCCTTTGATGGTACAACAGAAAATGTTTCTTCACCTCCAAAGTCGGACTTGCTGTGTTATACTTCCTCTTAAAATCAAACAGCAAACTGTAACCACAGCTGGAAGATCATGTATGCTATTTCTCCTTCTGTTGCCTGTTTAGTCAACTGCAAGTCCTTTGTTTTGCTCGTGTCCACAGCCCACTCTGTCATTTGGAGATTGTCTTTCCTTCCCAGTGATTCAAAAGGTTGAAGGGAGGAGGGTGATCCCTCACTGACAGTTACACTAGGCTTAGTCAGAGGCTTCTGTGTTGCTTTTAAACAGTCTGTACCTGGATGCTGCTTTGAGATTCAGAAAAATACTTCTCAGAGACTATAACAGTCGTCAGGGCTCAGGAGTGAGCTCACTGGAGACTGCATAGTGTTCTTGTCACACTCTGGTAGGTTTGGATGGTGGTCAAGGGGTTGAACTGCAATAAAAACTTTGGAACAAAAAAGCTTTGACAGACTCAACTGCAGAATGCGAAAGGGGCGTAAGCTAGGCCACTGATTGGCTGGTAAGAAAGCAAAAGCTACGCCCACTGAGAGAATTCCAGGCATTCGCATAATTAGGTACTCAGAGTGGTAAGATCACCAGTGAAGTCATTTCCCAAACAAACAGAGCCTATTACAGTTTGCTCTAATTACTTTGCAGCCGAATACAAATAAATTTAGCCTCATGCATACAAAATCATTTAAATATCTTGACCGCAGCATTAAATGTACTTGAATGTTATCTATCAAAAAGCACAAGGAGTCTTGGAGGTGAACATCAGACCTGTGACCCTTAAAAAAAAAAAAGTTCAACCTAAGCAAAGGATGGTGTACGTTGAATAAGCCACTGAGGCCATGGTCCACTATACCATGCTGTCAATGACAGCTTTCTATGTCACAACACAGACTCAAATCATTCACTTAAAATAAATTTATTGGCTTCCACACCCAAACAGAGCACTCTGAGCTGAGCTATTCATACACAATGCCTGGGTTTCCGCCCACTAGTCCCTGAAACCATGAGAGAATATACCGCAGGAAACAGGCAGCCAATGAGACTAGGGCTGCTGGATGGACAGGCAGCTCTAGGACAAGGTGCACAAAAGCCAAACAAGTGCAAAGGAACAACAACCAGCACACGGGAACATGGAAATGGGGCTGAAACACAAAAACAGGATAACCACAACAGACATAAAAAGAAGGCGTCAGTTGCCTGGCACACCAGCTGCAGTACTCTGGTTAATCAGGACCACAAACACAAAAACAAAACAACGGCACATGGAACCGCAAAGCTGCTGACAATGCCAGCAACCCTGTCCAAGCCCCTGAAATAAAACAAGCAAATGAAACCCAGCCCCACCATTTAAGAAGTTATACTCTGAACCAAAACAATCTCTGAGACTTACATTTAACGACTGGCAAAAACTGCAATGCTCACTGCCCCATCTAAATAAGTTTCATACACATATAGAACACATAAACCTAACTCAGTTGCCTGACTGAAAATGTATAAAATCAGTTTAACAATGCTACCAGATTGCAAATTCGGCATAGGTGTGAAAGTGTACAGCGTGTCCATTTGTCATTTTGTTTATGACAAAATGACTACTGGCCACACCCGATTTTCAATGAAAAGTATATTTCCAATGTCAAATCCCCAGACCTCATAGAGTCTGAATCTCCACCTTTTTACTCTAAAATACGTATAATGTTAAGATTCATTTAATGATATACTATTCAACTGAATTATTTAAAATATATTTTCCATCTGCAAAACAGTCATCCCCCCCCCCCCTTCATAGTTTACATCTGAATCAAGTTCACAGGACTGTGTACACTAAATGAGCCCTCGGTCACAAAGCCCCTTTGCTGTTGGATGGATTAAAATACCATAGGGGTACGCTATATGCCTTAACAAATCTGTGCAAGTGCAGTGAGGAAAAATATTGAGGCCAGGCTTCAGGAGGGCTGCACCAACTCAACCTAAGTGAATTATCAGGTCATTTCTGTCAGGTAATTTTAATACAATTATAGAATTGCTTTAACATACACTTTTTATTTTTAAATAAGTTTATTGAATTTTGTTTAATAGTTTTTTTCACTTCAATTATTTAACTGGAATCTTAACAATGTGATAATTAAAACAAGCTGAAAGTAGCAATGTAATTAACAAGACTTTCAATATTAAGCTGAGCTTAAAAGTCAGCTGACATGATCAAAGACAAGTTTTCAGCTAACGAGACAAGACTGAAATGCATGGACAAGACCTCCCAGAAACACTCCAGACATGGGAAAGGCTTTTGTTTCCAATCCTTGTACTACCTTATTAGCGTCCAGTAATTAGCCACCATTCTCCATTTGGAGATGTAGGCCCAAGGCATCCCAGACCATTCTCCATTAGAAGGATTGAAATACAGTGTGCACATTAAGGATTTGTGTTACTGTCGTTTCCAAGACATCAGAGTACCCTTGACAGCTACATCTGCTGAAAGGACATAAGGGAGGCACTTACAGTATTTGTTGTCTGGGCTGGGTGGCTCCATTGTGGACATAATGTGGGGTCCCACCAAAGGAATGTTGGTCTGGAATAGGAAAAGTAGGCCATGTTTTCTAGAGCATCCTATACCTAGTTCCAGGGCTGCTGTCTGTGGAGTATAAGTCAACATCAACATGACTCTAAAAAGACACTCCTGTAAAAGCACAGAGCAGCTGCAAATCGCGAAGATGGGCACAATGACTGAAAAGACAAATGTGAAAAAAAACAACGAACATCCTTTAACTGTTGAAAAGCAGGGAATTCTTTGTTATGTATAGGTGCCAAAGCACCCTAAGAACATTTCCGATCCTATTTCATGTTCACTATATTTTTAGTTTTTGTCTTTTAACATCACAATTGTTAACCATCTTCATTATAGCCCGTCAAATCTTTTTTCCATTGGTAATACATTTTACTGCATCTGTTTGCTCTAACACAAGCTAAAGATGAAACTACTTAAGATACGTGTAAGTTATTGCTACATTTTTCTTATTAAAACTGCAAGCCAGACCAAATCTATGCATACATTTGATTTTGAATCATCTACTTTAATTACTGTCATTTTGGCTGACCACAGACCATGGTATATAGGAATTCTTTTTCATTTTGTAGTAATTAAACAAATAGATGTTTATGGTTTAACAACTTACTTGTTACTCCTCAGTGACATTCAGAATCTTTGGGTATGACGGGCAGGATGTAACAGTACCCCATTCTAAAGCTGTGTCCTCCAGGCACGGAGGACAGATGGTGTAGGACCAAAGGGGCCAAACACAAGGGTGGATACACAAAGTTGGGGACAGATAGGACACCGGACAGGACAGAGCATGGCAGGACTGACAGGGTAGCCGGGACAGACACCACACAAAACCAGAGGGGCTGAACCACTGGACAAGACAGGAGTGGACACACGGCACAACAATAGATACTGAACAGGCAGGGGCTGGATCAGGAACTAAAAGGACGACAGGAAAGACCAACATTGAACTGGGTCACCACACAAAACAGACCAAACATCAGACGGAATCAAGCACTAGGAACAATGGACCATGGACCAGAGGGACAAATGCCAGATGTCAACCAAGTCCAAGGATTGTTGCATAATCAAATGGATGTTTGATTTTGATGAAAGAAAGTTCTCAAATCTCTTCAAATCAACATCATGATTAATTTAACGTTTTACCTTGATTTCGATTATTGAGCAATTATTTTGTGGGGTTTTTTTGCCCTCATTTCATTGACATGGTTTATATTGTAAATATGCTCATCTATTAAAGCTGGGATATTTTCTCATTTCATTTAAATATGTTTATTTATTGAATATTTTGAATAACTGAAATCACAGCCCAAATTCTTGAAATGAAAACGTCTCATGGAAAAGGACACATTTCAGTTTTAATGTAAAAAGCAAGTTCCCAAAAACGTAGAAAATAAGTATTTTGCATTTCTTGCAAACAAAAACAAACAAAAATGTTCATAGTGATCATGTCTATCTGAAATTGGTTATCATCTCAGGCAGATTACCGTCTAATTGACATTTGTATATTTATCTCATGAATATAAGGTAATAAGACAAACAGCATCGCTATTTACTGAATTTCAATGACTCAAAATAAAGTACAGCTGTTTTAAAAGCTTTGCACAAATTACTGAACTCTGTATAATTCAAAAATACTATAATACAGTACAGTACTGCACACAAACTATAGCTAATTTTGCTGCTGCATATAAATGGTGTCATGATCAAGGCATGGGCGTGGACTGGGGAAGGGCCGAAGATGGCATGATTTATGTATTTATGATACTGTACTTCTTATTGTTATTTAGGCTATACCATATAGCCTATATATAGGCTACACCATCTAGGTTTGTGTAAGTACACTCTGTGATGCTCTCAAAATGGCAAAATCACCAAAGGATGCATTTTTCAGAACGTATCTCTGTCATTAAGCAACATATGACTGTACTGATTTCGGCAAGTGAAACTTATTAAAACTTATTATTGGTTTATATAGGCTGTGCATTTGTCATATCATTCCAGCTTTTACTATATGCTAGTGTTATTTGGGGTTTTATGTAATATTTTGTATGATTTTATTGCTCAAAAATTTATTTCAAAACTTTTGCTTTTTAACTTTATGCCATTTGAGCTTACAAAAGGTTTCACAGGAATCCTCTAGGAAACCTGTAACTCCAGCTACTTAATAGATAACTTGACACACTACATAATTTACATCTGTGTCTATCATGCATCCCCAAGGAGTCTAGCTGACCACTTGTATTCTGATCTCATTACTGCCTGTCTCTTCTGCTAGAAATCGCCCATCATGCAGTTATTGCGATGTTTTTGTCAGGAACGCATCAGGATGTATTAGCATTTACACTAGAAAAGATATGTGGTCAAATCTTTCCTAGACCACCCAGGCAAGTGGTTGGAGTGGTTGTTTACACTTGTAGTCAGCAGTATCCACTTGTGATGAGCTAATAAAGTTCTCCCCAAACGAGCATGATGGGCCAAATGGCTTCCTCTCGTTTGTAAATTTCTTATGTTCTTATGATCCTCCAAGATGCATTTCATTTTAAAATCAAGTGTAAACAGGGCCTAACTAAACGTTTTACTATTAGCATTAGATTCTGTGCAACTTCATGACCTGACTTGTGTTATTTACAGCAAGAAAGGAATATTATAGGTATCTTGATGATCCTCTAAAATGATGATACTTAATTTTTTCCTGGAGGGGAAATTCTTCCATTGCAGCAGCTTGGTTCAACATAATACAATGGATATAAAAAGTGTACACACCCCTGTTAAAATGCCAGTTTTTGTGGTGCAAAAAAAATGAGACCACAATAAATTATTTCAGAATTTTTCCCACCTTAAATGTGTGCAGTTCAATAGGAAAAACAAGTCTTTTTGGGGGACAGATAAAAAATAAAAGAACACATGTAAGTGTCCACACCCTTAACCTAATACCGTGCTGAAGTACCTTTTGATTTAATTACATCGTTCAGTCTTTTTATGTAGGAGTGTATCAGCATGCCGCATCTTGACTTGACAATATTTGCCCATTCTTAATTGCTAAAGTGCTCCAAATCTGTCAGATTGCGAGGACACAAATTTTCAATTGGATTTAGGTCTTAGCTCTAGCTGGGTTATTCCAAAACTTCTGGGGAAGCCATTTTTTTTATTTGGATGTATGGTTTGGCTCAGTGTCATGATGAAAGGTGAAATTCCTCTTTATCACAGGTGTCAGAGTCCAGTCCTGGAGGGCCGGAGCCCTGCACATTTTTGGGTTTCCCCTCCTTAAACACACCTGATTCAAATTCTTGTGCTAATTTCCACATAGCAGTTGAGCTGAGTCATTTGTGGTGGAACAGGGAAAGAACTAAGCTACACGGGGCTGCGGCCCCCCAGGGCTGGAGCTTGACACCGCTGCTCTTCATCTTCAGCCTTCTAGCAGGCACCTGAAGGTTTTGGGCCAAAATTGAGTGGTATTTGGAACTGTTTATTAATTCCCTCCACCTTGACTAAAGCCCCAGTTGAAGAAAAACAGTCCCAAACATGATCCACCACCTTTATTCACTGTAGGTATGGTGGTATTTTGGTGATGTGCAGTGTTGTTTTTGCACCAACGCTACCTTTTCAAATTGTGGCCAAAAAGTTCTACCTGTGTCGGGCGGGTAAGCAGATGCGGAAGTCAGGAATACGGGTAGGAAACCGGGTTTATTCAGGCAAGACGAGAGACAACACACCACTTCCATCTAATGTTAACAAAGACAGATCTGGGGGAGACTAACACAGTTGCAGACTAAATACTAAAGACAGGTAGGAACTAATCGACAACAGGTGATCACAATCAGGAATAGACATAGGTAATGAGGGGGGCGTGGCACACACGAGGCTCGGACGGGCAGGTCGTAACACTACCTTGCTTTCATCAGACCATACAGTAAAACATTTTCCCACATGTTTTTCAGAGACTTTATGTATTTTTTTTTTCAAAATTTAGCTGGGCCTGGATGGGCCCTGCCCCAGACATATGGATAATACAGGAGATTGTCACAACCAGTACTTGCCAGAAATTCCTGCAGCTCCTTTAGTGTTGCTGTAGGCCTCTTGGCAACCTCCCTGGCCATTTTCTCCACTTTTTGATGACTGTCTTCACTGTGGTCCATAGTATATCTAATGCTGTGGAAAATTTCTGGTACCCTTCTACTGACTGATACTTTTCAACAACGAGAACCCTTTAATGCTTTGAAAGCTCTCTGCGAACCATGGCATTTGTTAAAGGATGCACCTGGGTGAATTTTCATAAAAAGGTCACCTTTGTAAAGATCAAAAGGTGCATCAACAAAGTATTAGTTTAAGGATGTGCACACTTATGCAACCAGTTTATTGTATGCTTTTTTATTTTTTATATTTTCCCCCTAATAGATTTGTTTGTCTGTTTTTCAATTGAATTGTACAGGTTATTGGTCACATTAAAATTGAAAATTTTTTTGAAATGATTTATTGTGACATTTTATGATAAATGAAAAATGGCTATAATTTCTGACCGTTTATTTTAATAACTTTGTTAAACCCCCTAAATTAAAGCTGAAAATCTATACTTCCCTCATATCGATTACTTAATTTCAAATCCCCTGTGCTGATATACAGAGAGAAAATTACAAAAATTGCATCAAAATACTTAAGTCAGTAATTACCTATGAATCTCTTGTATCTACTCCTCCAAACTGAATTGCTTCAAATGTGTGATGTGTGAGGGCTTTCTTCCATGGACGGCTCACTTGATGTCCCTCCACGTCATTTCAATTGGATATATGCAAGCGAGGGAGGACTACCGAGGGCAGGCAAGTGGCTCCCTGAATAGGGGCTCAAACCTCAGCTTGTGCTACATAGACAATGTCAGTGTTTTCTCATTGTTGTAGTTTGAGCATGAGGACAGCCTGCTGTTGTCCTCCTGCATAGCCGTAAGCCACTGCAGGGGTTTAACTAGTGATATGGATTTCATGGTATCTGCCAGTGAAATCTATCTCTTTCTGTACTATTGTGGAAAAAGAAATGTGTGAGAGGCCAAAATTCAGTGGGAAGAATTTCTCCTTTTTAGGAACATGCGAAGATTAGATTAGGAATGAAAGAAAGAGTATACAAACAAAAATTATACAAAGCTTTCAACATAAATATATAAATCATAAGAATTGACTGCAAGTTTAAATGTCATTCACTGATATTTGTCAAAGCTTCTCTTTAGTCTCACTGCTCTAAAGAAACGGATCTATAATTAGAAGGTAAAGCATTCCATCCTAATTATAAACTACACATAAAGGAAATACAACATACATTTAAGGATACCCTTTAGGCCCGTAAATTGCCAAAGCAGAATTAAATTCTTCCTTAATTTACAGTCAGTACTGAACCTGACGATCCTCTCTGACAAAACTTCCTGTTAAGAATGATACTTGAATGGTATTCATAGGCCCAGTATGTGATCCTATGCCCACTGTAGCCTCAGTTTTTTGTTCTTAGCTGACAGGAGAGGAGCCAAATACGATATCTGTTATTGTTACCCTTCCACCTCAAGGTTCGACATGTTGTGCATTCAGAGATGCTCTTCTACTTACCAATTTTGTGAAGAGTGGTTATTTACATTACCATAACCTTCCTGTCACCTTGACCTAGTCTAGGCATTCCTTTCTGACCTCTTTTATCAACAAAGAACTTCTGCCCAGAGAATTGCCAGTCACTACAGTAGATGGTTTTTGTTTCTTGCACCATTCTGTGTAGACTGTTTTGTGTGAGAATCCCATGAGATCAGCAGTTCTTGAAATATTCAAACCACTTCATTTGGCACCAACAATCATACCACATTGACACTGACACCACACATTCTCTTCATTTGGGCTAAACATTTAACTTTTGCACCAAGCTACTTCCGCATGATCAAGCATGTGTACAGCTGTTCCTAATTTATAGTCCTTAAACAGATTTGTGCAATTAAATCAAACCTAAGTGAAAAATATATAGTAAATGTACAAGATATTAAGAATTCTTTCATTTAAATGTATATGTATAAAATGAATATTTATACATGTAAAATGAAATTCTGGAAAAAAAAATGGTTAATATGGTGACAACTAGAACACAACTGTATTCAAACTTGAATAAAATACCTATGGTATGATTAGGAGATCTTTTATAAAATACATAGTAGGCACAGTTGCCTATAAAAACAGCAAGCATCACTTAAAAGAAGACACTGGAATTTGATAAACTGGGGACTGTTTTGTGTGTTTGGTAGTTTACGGATGTTGTACAAGCAACCGTGTCTAAGGTGATGTTGGCATGGATCTTCAGGGGAAAAACATTTAACAGAAAAGGGCAGCAGCAGGGGGAAGCACATTATATAAAAACATGACATCCAAAAGCTCATTTTAATTGCAAGGCAAAGAGGCTAGCAACTAAAAATTGACTATAAATGTCAACATGGCAAATGGCTTTTTTGGCTTTTTGCTCCTCCAAATATTCTCCATGGTTTAACGATTGCTCAGGCTCTTACAAGCAGTAGTGCCACAGATTGGATTGCAAAAGGAAATCTACGGGTTTAGAGGTGTTGGCCTGGTCTGACAGCATGCAACAATACAAGAAAATGTGTTCAGCCTATTATTCCAACCTTATTGATAGCAATAAAAATAACTCAAGCTACCTTTTTAAGACAATAGCTCATCTAACAAATAAGGCTGAACCTCTGCATGCTACCAAGTAGTACTGGTAGTGAGCATTTTATGGACTTTTTAAATCACAATATGATATTCATTAGACTTCAAACATGTTCAAATACTTGACAAATTATTCTGATGCACACACCCTTGATGCCTTTGAACAAGTTAGTGAACAGGAGTTAACAGCTACAATAACTAAAACCAAACCGACAACTTATCCACTGGACCCAATCCCCACTCAACTTCGTAAAAGACTACCTAGGAGTTCTGACAAGACCTATAACTGGCATAATGAATATGTCTTTTTCCTCAGGTGATGTGCCTGACCAATTTCAAGAAGCAGTAATCAGACCACTACTGAGGAAACCCAGTCTGGGTCCTCAGAGCTCAGCAATTACAGACCTGTCTCAAATATACTATTACTGTCCAAAGTTCTGGAGAACATAGTTGCTCCTCAACTTCAGGCATACTTGAAGACACAAAACAGACTGGATAGATACCAGTCGGGCTTCTGCCCAGGACACAGCACTGAAACTGCCTTAAATGAAGTCATAAATGACAAAAAAATGGCAACTGATGCTGCCAACTGTGCTAATGCTTTTGGGCCTTAGTACAGCCTTTCACATGGTTGACCATTTTATTGTATTATGATGACAAAAATTTGATGCTGGCTTTTATGGCGTGGTATTGCAGTGGTTTACGTTCAAGTGCCAAATAACTGTACCCCGTTGTCTGTCACAAGTCAAATATGGAGTACCACAGGGATCAGTTCTTGGTCCTTTATTATTTTATCTGTACATGCTGCCATTGGGTAACATAATGAGGAAACAATGTTAATTATCAGTCCGATGCTGATGACACTCAAATATATATTTCAGGTATGTCTAAAGACAACTATTATCACTTTAGCTAATTGTTTTAATGATGTAAAGAACTAGATGACTGAACATTTTTATCATTAAATACTCTGAAAACCCAGGTTCTGTTGCTTGGAGACAGATCTGTGGACAGGAACAGTATTATCTCCACACTCCACTCCAATGGGATAAATTTTCCCCTTAGCAGCTCAGCCCATAACTGTAACCTAGGTGTCATCTTAGATGTCAGCCTCTCATTCAAAATTGTATATGTAGAGCTACGTAACATTGCCAAACTACTGATTCCTTACTATTCAAGAAACTGAGAAATTGATACATGCCTTTGTATATATTAGGTTAGACTACTGTTATGTTCTGTTATCTGGGAGCACACACAGCACACTAAATACCTTGCAGCATATTCAAAATGTACCAGATTGAATTGTCACTAGGAGCAGGAAGTTTGAACACATCATCCCTGCTTTTTGTTCCCTGCACTGGCTTCCTGTTAGGTTCTGGACTGACTTCAAAGTTCTCCAACTTACATATAAGGCACTTAAATGTCCAGTACCTGCTTACCTAACAGAATATATTACTTCAAGTTTACAAGCTGAATTGTCCACTCAGAACACAGGTTTCCTTGTTGTTCCATAATTAAATAAAGTGACAGTTGGAGGGAAAGCATTTTGCTACAGGTTCTCTCTTTATGATGTTGCACTTATCACAACACAGCCACGTGTAAAGTGCTTGGGCAACTCTGTTGTGAAAGGCGGTATATAAAAATTAATTAAATAGAATTTATCCCAGTCCACTCCTGCTTCCAAAGTAAGCATTAACTTTCTGAAGGAAAAAGAGAGGCACTCTAACAAAGTTGGTGGTATGAACACATAATGATTACATTTACTCTGTATCCTCCAAAGAAATCATACTGAAGTCAAGTTTTGTTAGCCTGCTGCTTTATTTTCACAATTACCTTTTCAAATGAAAGTTCACAATTAATATAGTGAGTCTGCAGTCTGCTGTGTCTTGCCTAATCCTGCCAAGTAAATAACATGCTGGGTTTCCATGGAAACAAGCAATGGTTACTTTCATTTACACCCAATGCAAGGAAGGACTAAAAGAGTATAATGCAGCTTATGCCACTGAACATTTAAAGCTATATAAATAAAATATGTTATATTAAAATAAAATCAAATAAAATTATGTCATGATTTTTTGATGTAAAGTAATTCTGTTGTGATATTAAGTCATTCTTTCATGATAGGTAGCCCTGGCTTCATGAAATTTAGTCAAATTAGTCAAGATGTTTTTTTTTAAACATACACCATAAAAGTGAAAATTAATCAGAAACATTTACACATGTCCTATAAAAAAGTTAAACTGAATACCACCTTATTTTCTGATCTTTAATTGGTTGCTTCATGATATAGCAGTTGTGGATCAGTTGTGTGCTTTGGTTCACAAAGCTAAGAAGAGACCCCCAGGATACTTCTATATAACAGGAAAGCATATGAACTCAATGAAAGATCTAATTCTGATGATTTCCTTGTATGAAGCAGGAAAAATAAACATACATAATTGATTTTTTCGAGTTCGGATACTGAATGAGGGGTTTCCTTTTGACATTCAACACACTAGTCCAATGGTAAAGCCTTGGTTTAGGTGAGTTAATATCTGTAAATTTCCCTCTGTATGAGCACTGGAGCCTACTCCAGATAACCCAGCATTGCATAAGCAGTTATGGAAAATGGATGGGTCAAACATTAACTTTCCAAGTCATTTGAAATGTATTCTGCTCTCTTTAAACAGGTTTTTTTTTCAAAACCTAGCTGTCTGATGCAGGGCCTTTCAAAGGAAGTTATTGTAAGGCTATACAGGTACTATGTTCTAGGCATACTATTTGACTTTAACTTTGGCTATGAGCGCTTTAGAGTTAAAGTACAGTAGTACTAAATAGAATTTTCTAATGAAATATATTTTCACTGGTATTCTGCACAATTCCAGACTAAATTAATCTTACTAAGGTCTTTGTTTTTCAGACAAATTCATTTAGAAAACATATTAGTGCAAAATATTCTGAATATAAAAAAATACAAAACAAAAATTATAATTTAATATTTGTCTTCATATTTAAATATTAGTTTTCAACAAGGAACCTTGTGCTTAAACAGTGCATCAATATTCCAGACAGCCTTACTTAAAAACATATTTAAGTAGATTGAGTTAGCAGAGCTTTAAATTGTGCCCCCTGTGTAAATTCATTTCTACCATACTGAATATAGAATAGCAATGATATTTTTGAACACTTCCTTGAATGTCAGCAGTTTGAAGCTGATTGTTATTTTTTTAAAACATAAAGGAAAACAATCGTTTGCATGTACCAAACTTCTTAAAGTGACAGTATGCGAGCAGTACTAGGTGACGTATTAGCTAGTAAATCTGGTCTGCTGCATTTTATGCTGTTTCTAAAGAGTTAGCCCATAGCCCCATTTGGCTGTCACATTCTGCTCATTGCTGCTTCCTCCTACTCTCTGACTGTAGGAGGACACAAAGAGAAGTTCTTTGTGTCACTAATACAAGGATAGAGCCTATTCCATAATTCTGCAGCTGACCCTGCTTTGGTCCAGACTGCACCATTCAATTATAATTAATCTACTGTTTAAGGGGAAAAACAAAAGAATTGGTATTTGAGTTCTATCATGTGTGAACAGATTTTTACACTTTCCTATACAGATTTATTGGTTGCATGTTAAGCAAATATCAAAACACTTCAGCTTGTAAATATTTTTTTAATTTATCACAAATAACAGAAATAGCCACCCTTGGTTAAACCACATAGGCCAAACAATATGAACATTGTACAAACATACCATCCAAGGTGTCATCTGCTTGTGCATCCTAGGATAAGTTCTAGGTTCACCATGTACTGGACGAGCAATATGGAAGATGGATAAATTTATACCAGAATATTTACATTCACAGTCTCGTTGGCATGTAGTGAATGGGCTACATTTTGGACAGAGCAGAGCCTCTGTCCAATTATTTGAATTAATTTACCATATATAAGCACTACCATTTTCTGAAGAGGAAAAAAGAAACTGGTGTATGTTTATAAAACACAGAATCCAACATAAAAAGTAGTGTTTTCATAGCTAAAATTATGTTGTTCTGACATCAATGATGTACATACAGGGAGTAGGTGAAAAAAAATTGAATTTTTTGTTTTCTTAATAATGCCATGGAACTTCTGACTAAATTTTTATATTACTGCTCGTTTTCTGGATTTCCTACTGTCCAATTACATAATTAGATTATCAGTCTGCACTGCCACCTTGTGTTGATCAGGAGCAATACATTCATTGAAAATGGCTTTATTCTTTATTTTAATACTGTCAGTACTGTCTGTTCTGTGTATCCATTTATCCAATCCGTTCCTTGATGGATATAACCAAAAGATTTCTAATGGTTTCTAAATTCAAAAACATTTCTAATGTCAAAAACATGGTTCAAATTTGCCAATAAGTATGAAATAGGTGGCACAAAAAAAATAAAAAAAACAAAACCCTCACAGCTCATCCTTCTCTTCGGAGTCAGATTTATGAGCCTGAGTGTCCTTGTTCTTTAATCCTGATTGGTTTGTGTCTATTACCGATGGTTGTGTCCCAGATTCTTCACTGATCTCATCTGTAAAAGCTTTTTTAATTGGTGTTTGGTCCCTTTGTTGGCTTTCGTTTCTGGAAAAGTTTGATTTGTCAGTAGTGTGTTCATCCATACTGTCAACAGCTGGTTTGTCCATATTTGCAATGACCAGTGTGTCCATCTGCTCTACAGATTGTTTTTCTTTTTCTGCCTCTTTGACATTTGTTTCTTGTACCTTTTTCTGTTCTTCTTGTCCCTGTACATTTGCTGGTTTTTCAGCATCTTTCGTCATTCCTTTTTCATCTACCTGATTACCAGTCTGTTGATCAACAATTTCATCAGACTGAATTTGAGATTTTACTCCTGCCATAGTTTCTGGGTCTGAGGCCACTGGTTCATTTTTCTTTGCTTCAAGGAAAGCAGCATCCACTGGGCTAGATAACATTTTCAATAGGTCCTCAGCATGGATTCGTTCCTGGAAAATCACCACAAGAGAAAATAAGTGAAAATATTTCTCATTTTAATATAAAATCAGAATGTATATTTTTCTCTTATTAAGTGTAGAATGGCCATCAACAATGCATTGTGCCAATAAGTCTCTCCAATTGTCACTCCTATTAGTGTCTTATCACCATTATTTTAAAATAAAATAATTTTCAGTATAAAAATAAGATTTGGTCTACAAAAAGCTGTTTTTTCAAAAATTAGTCAAAAAAGGGGGGTCATCTAATATTCAGGGTCAGCTTATGTTGGGGTTAGCACGTGTGCATGCCCAGCCGCATGGTGGCTCACTACCTCTGACTCTCAGCAACTGATGGTAGCAAGTTTGGCATGTTCAGTTAAAACGGTTACTAGGCAGTTCTCATGAGACTAGAAAAATGTGTAGTAGGTGTTTATGGTATAATAACGTATTGTTATTTCTTATTTTAAAAGCCTATAATTACATTATTTGCTACTGGTATTACTTTTTATTATGTAATACATTTAGTTGGTGTAAGTTACTAAGTTTTGGAATCACACCTTACTTTTGACCAATAAAATGACACCACCAGATGGATTTTGAGAGAAAAAAAACCTTAAATTTGGGTCAATATGATGCTATATAAAACTGATAGTATCAGTTTTTGTATGCAAGTAGTGTTTCCCATTAAGACCATATCACGTTGCAGCTCATGTACAAATACAAATGCAATTCCATGGTGTACTGTACTTGGTTACTAATATATATACCCAGAATTTACAGTTAGCTGTTTCGCTAAATCACTCCCACACAACTTTTTTTCTGCCCTTCCTTTTTTGTTTTTACATCATCTTGTTTGATTTTCTCAGATATTTTTGCCTCCATTGCTGCTTAGGACAAAAGGACCCTACAATGAGAGTCTAGACTGCTAATTTCTATTTGACATCAACATATTTAATGTCTGATTTTACTTTTTAAAGAATGTAATTAATATTTTCCTCATTTATGATATATCATTACCTGTCCAGTGGGCAGTGGTGTCTTAATGGGTAGGGAAGTGCACTTGTAATTGAAAGATTGCTGGTTCGAATTCCCAACCAGCAAGGCACCACTGAGGTACCCTGAGCAAGCCCCCAAGCACCACCCCCAAGCACTGCTCCCTGGGCACTGAATTAGCTGCCCCCTGCTTGTCTGTCTGTCTGTCTGTCAGTCATATATGGGTTAAATGCAGAGGATACATTTCATTGTGTGCATTGCATGAGTCAACAATGACCACTGATCACTAAATGCTATCCATAACCTACTAATCAGAACGCTAATTTTAATGACTCAGCTCACCCGATCCGTGGATTAACTATGATGCACACAGATATAACTGTGATACATGCATCAGTGCTACGCAGTACTAGTCAGGTGTACCTGATAAAGTGGGTCCTACCCAGTATAA
>JABFEB020000124.1:12837558-12850074 GCA_019775895.2 Stomatorhinus ivindoensis | reverse complement strand
GCAAAGTATCTAATAAAGAGGCCACTGAATATAAGCAAAGTATCTAATAAAGAGGCCACTGAATATAAGCAAAGTATCTAATAAAGAGGCCACTGAATATAAGCAAAGTATTTAATAAAGAGGCCACTGAATATAAGCAAAGTACTTTAGTCGGGGGTATAACCTAGCCATTTCTTACTCAATATTTTAGTACTATGTTACGCATCATGACTAAAAGAAGGCTGGCACCTTTTCATTGTGGCGTGGGTCTAGGGTAAACCACAAAGCAACAGCACATCTCTGGCCCTTTGTGACAGCTGTCACACCATGGGGATTCTCCTTCCCAGCCCCAAAGCCAACGACCCTGCCACAACGAGGTCTCACTTTGGCCTGAATGACAAACATATGCATTATTCACTGAACAGTTTAACCCAACAAAAATTACAGCTGAACATATAGTAAACCCAAAATTGTTGTCTTGTAGTCCAGTTTGGTAAATATTATACAGACACTTTATACAATATTTACAAACTGAACTGCAAGACAATAATTTTGTTCAGCAGACCAAACAATTGGTCTGGGATATTGAGCTTAATCGATTATCTCTTCAAAATGACACTGGGCATGTCACTGCAAATTACAATTAAGAATACTAATATATGTTGCAAATGACATACCCAGAACTTGACATAATATTTACAAGTATAATATTTACATTGGTCATTTATAATCTGACTGTATTTTGTAAATATAAAGAAATCATGAATTTGATGCCTGTAACACTCAAAAAACGTTGGAGGCAAAAAAAGAGTTTAAAGTTCACAGAATATTCAAGTAATACCACCTCATAACATTTTACAATAAGCAAGTTAGTTGGTAATGGGCAAGGGTATCATGATTGGGTATTGACAGATTTGCTATGGCCAGATGAATCAACATTTCATCTTGTTTTCAGGAAAAATGGGTGCCGAGTTCTCCTTGCCAAAGACGAATAGGACCATCTAAAATGTTTAGGTCAAAGTACGTGAGCATTGACTGTCAGTCTGTATCGGTTTCTTATTGAAAATGCATAGCGCATCATGAAGAGGAGAATCAAACAATGGAGACCACAGACTGTTCATCAACCGAAGTCTTGTATCAAGCAACAATGGGCAAAAATTCCACTTGCAAAACTGTAACAATTAGCATCCTCAGTTTCCAGACAATTAATAAGTGTAATTAAAGAAAAATGGCATGGTGGCATACATGCTTCTGACCCAACTTCTGAGTGTGTTGCGGGCAAAAAATTCTAAATTTGTTATTTATATATGAAATACAGCATTGAAAATCTTTTCTCTGCATTTTTATCAATCAAATAAAGAGAATCAACAAATCTCAGATTTTTTTTTATCAAAATGTCCCAGGTTTTCCAAAAATGGAGTTTTTACATATATAATGAAGATAATCCGTGATATTTTTCCCACCAAGTGAAATTTCATAAAAAGTACCTCCAGAAGCCATTAGTAGTTCCACATACACACTATCCAGCACAGCAGATCCATATCTTAAACAAGGTACAGTAAGTGGACATTAATGTGGAATGCTTGCTCTCTGAAATATTTTAACCGGATGTACCATGCAGAAACTTGTGGGAAAACTAAACATTTTGGGTCACAAATGTACACCTACCGTAATGGTTTTAGCATCAAGTTCTGTGAAGATGAAATCACCCCCTTCAAAGTCATCATTCAGATAGAGAATGGCACTGAAATTGGACAGGGAAAGAAGAGAACAGTGTATCCAAAAGCACAGTATTGTCTTTACCCCATCATTTTGCCTGCTGTGTGGTTCATCATTACCTGTAGTCTCTGTGTGTGTATGCAGGTGGCTCTTTGACACATTCATTTAGCTCTGATATCAGCTGGCAGTTGTCCACATGTATAGGGTGACTCAAGTCCTCACGGCCTTCTTGCTTGTCTACAGAGAAATAGAGTTAGATTTATTCACAGAACTGAGTAACTATAATGAGGCATCCAATAAACTGCATCACATTTTTCCAGTACAAATTATTAATCGAAACAAAATTTAATTCTCTTAATACATAGGATATGCACTGCCAGTCAAAAGTTTTTGCACACACAGATTTTCTACATTTGCATGTTATACGCTTAACATTTACTAAAAATACACAATATTCTTTGCTAACAAATAAATTTACAGCATGTTCACATTTATTAGTGGGAAAATGTCATATCTTTGATTCATCAAAGTAACCTGCTCTAGCAGTCATAACAGCAGAGACAATTTGAGGAATTATTTCCACAAGGGATATTAAATACAGCTGTTTCATGGAATGAAACGGTTAACTAGAGTGTTTAAAGTTAAAAGAATGTTACTATGCCATTACCATACAACCAGTTACTAGGATGTCAGACATGCATTGTTACATACTCTTTCTATGTTATAAAGGAAACTTGTTTTATTTGACTTACATTTTCATGTATAGTTGGTCAACATTCAAATGCTTAAGAATAAAAATCTGCAGTTTATGAAGTAAATGGAAAAGTGGTAAAAACCTGTGGTGAGCAAACACTTCTGACTGGTAGTGTACATTTTCTCTATTGAAATATAGATATTACAATACTCCTTTATATAAGGACATTGCGTTTACATTGCTACCAATAATAGTACAGTATTAGTGTTTTGCGATAAACAATATGTATGTCAATAAATAATAATAATAATAATAATAATAATAATGGTGAACAAGTAATCAAAAATCTTAATGTAAAGTATATGGAATTCAGAATAGCAGAAAAATGTGCTCACCATCAAATGCGGAACGACAGACCAAGTGAGTGTAGGAGAAATAAAGTGGAGTTTCTAAGCGGAAGTAGGACTCTACAAGTTTGCGCACTCTCTCACTCAGGTTGAAGTACAATTGGGCACTCTTGAGAGGGACCTTCCCCTCCTGCCCCATCTATAGGAAAAAATAAACAGACGGATCCTAACATGACAAAATCTATTTCATCGAAAAGAGGAAAAGTGAATCTTTAAACCTATAAGGAGGTAACACACTAGATTGTTACATATTTTTTGATTCATAGGGATTTCAATAAAATGATGACAATTTCAATAAACAAGATAACAAAATAATACATCATTAATATCATCATCATCATAATAATAAGTTATTAATATGTCTTTTCTCCTTTTGGCTTTTGGAAGGTCTTAATTTATCTATTTGATCATGATTTTCATTTCAAAACAGAAAAAATTGAAACCTTGCCTTTGCAGCTTTCAGGACAGTAACTCCTTGGAACATCTCACTAGGAGAATGAGGTGAGGGCTTCCCCCTGTAGCCATCACCTTTTAATGCTGCTGTCTTTAACACAGTCATGACATCATCAAAATAGATAGCATGAGTCAGAGTGAGATGCAGTACAATGTGAAATGAGAATGTGACAAATGAGAAAAGATATAACATGTCTTGCTAAAGCAAGTTTATTTGTTGCACCTATACAGCTATTGGGTCCTCATTTCAAAATCTTACTTTAAAAGGCTACAAATCATGAGTAAAGGTGATAACTTTTGCATAATACAAACGCACATTGGACAGTTGGTGTAGCTCCCGACACTCATCATCAGTGATCACCCCATCCAAGACCACCCTCTGAGAGCCATTCAAGGATCGAGATGTCATGGCCACAACGATATCACCAAACAGCACACTTCCACCTGTGAGGACAATATAATTTAAGATTAAAATATCTTCACTCATTTAGTGTACAACACATAACTGAATTAGAAATTCCAGCAAACAGTATTGTGGTACTGTAAACTGAAACCTATGGTGTATTGTGAAGAATAAAGTCTTCATATGACAACTGAACTAGGTGTTTTAACTACCAACAGCTATTTAGTAATCTCCAGTATGCTCACCTTCTCGCACAATCTGGGCAATGTCAGTTGACTCCTTACTCTTTTCTTCCACAAGTGTCTCAATCTCCTTCATAAGATGGCTAATTTCTTCTGTTATCCGAGCTGCTGTCTCTCTCTCTGTCCTATAGGGTGTTTCAGACTGGTGTGATTACCGAAGTCAAATAATAAACAAAGGGGAAAACTTATAATGGTCTATACTGGATGGAATATGAATAAACTGCATTACTTCTGTTTGTCTCTCAGCTTCTGAGGCATGATATCAGGAGGAGTCCATGAATCCTTGAAATGGGTGCAATGAAGTAGCAGTTAGAGGTTTTTCCCTTGACTTGAACGAGTCTTAGTTCTATCATGCAGGGAATGTGAAGTATCAATGTTCAGAAGTTAAAGAAGAATAATATGCCAGAAAAAATGAATTAAAAGATTTTGCGCTACATGCAAAACAAACAACTGAAAAACAGAATCCGTCAATTTGTGTATACAAAACTGAAATTTTATTTTACCTACAGGATCAACAAATGCAATTCCAAAAACTTCATGACCAAAATACAGCAGTTCCTTCTCCAACAAAGATTGTGTAATGTGCTTCTGGATCACCTAAGAGCAGAAAACAAAAATTAAACTCATAGAGCCAAATTGATTAAGCAAGGGAGATTAAAGTGAGGGAGCAATCAAATATCTTTCCACCACTAACTCGCTGCACATCATTAGTAAATCCCGAAGGCATCATTTTAACAGCTAGAAAATCTGGCTCATATTCTGTAAAATTTTCAGTCATCCGTCTTCTGCTGTTTATCCATAGTCAGGTCAAGGGGGCATCAGTCTATGAAGGGATGCTCAAACCACCCTCTCACTAGCCACTTCCTCCAGCTTGACCGGGGGGAATACCAAGGAGTTCCACAGCCAGTGGAGAGATATAATCTCTCCAGTGCATCCTGGGTCTGCTCCAAGGACTCCTCCTGGTTGGACATGCCCAAAGCACTCCCAAGGGAGCCATCCAGGAGGCATTCATGACAGATGCCTGAACTACCTCAACTGGCTCCTTTTGATGCAGAGGAGCAGCGGCTCTATTTTGAGCTCCTCACCCTATCTCTAAGGCTGACTTATTTCTGACACCTTATCATGGTGGAGGGGTTTGTGTGCTTCTGTGATCCTAGGAGCTATGTTGTCCGGGGCAATACCCCTGGTAGGGCCCCCAAGTCAAATTGGTCCTAGTTGAGTGGCCAGACAAAGTGCGATTCAGGAAACCCCTATGAAGAAAGACATAAAAGACAATGTTACCCTGCCCTGATTGGGGGAAACAGAGGCCTCACTTTGGAGCCATGCCTGGGGTGGGAGCTTAAAAGTAAGCTATTGGTAGCCTGGCCTCCACCAACAAGGCCCAGCTGGGCATAGCCCAAAGGAGTAACCTGGGCCCACCCTCCTGTGGGCCCACCACAGGGGAAAATAAATATTTTATATTTTGTAGGACTACCTCTCTGGCAGAAATGCCCGTAGCCTGCTCGTCTCCCAAAACAGCAGAATAGTAAGCCACATTCTGATTCATGACTTCCTCCTCTGGGTGAAATAGCAGGTATGTTTTGGCACATTCAATGGCCTTCTCATAGTTCTCCTCTGTGATAAAGATAAAACATTTAGGTCTAGATACACAAACAGCAAGTTAATGAAATTTTGTATTCTATATCATTTTAAACTAATCAAAAAATCTTACAACAGACACTAAACTACATGTTAGTGACGCACTTTTGAAGTATGAGAATTGCAGGTAGTTGAAATGTGCTGGCAGGAAATCTTCCAAAGGTTTTTCAGTGCCTGGCAGGATGGCTAGTTCGATGGCACAATTTTGTTTGCAGTTAAGAATTTGCATATAGTGATCTGTGAAATAGAAAACAGAAAATGTATGCTAGTTACATTCTACCTCCAACACATTTTTATTAAGTATTTAGTATACACGTACTTAAGTACAGGGGGTGCCTCCCCGTTTTGCCCAGACTATTTAATATGAACTTGTCTGTGAGCAGTAAAGGTACTGAGTCCCACTTTGTTTAGCCTCTGAACATCATTATCCTCAATAAGTCTCTGTACTGCCCTGATAGTATAGCTTATTTTATGCATCAGGTCAAACAACTTAAGATAGTGAGTGTGAATGCAATTTTATTTGGTATTCCCTAAGCACCAAATTATCATTTTTACATAACCTTAAACTATCAAGGTATGATGATGGATGAATTAATGTCCATAAGAGGTAAGGGTAAGCATTTAACTGGAAGATTTAATACAGTTGTAATAAAACCAAGCTTATATTCAGCACTCCAGAAAGGTTAATACGTCTAAATGTATGTTCATATTAAAATAAAAAATTAACACATTCAGAAAGCAGAAAATGCTCCACTTATACTTACCTGTCATTGACTGGAAAAGATCAGCAGAGTACTCCAGGTAGTTATAACCATCATAGTCGTAAATTCCCTCACAAAGGGCACGGCATTCCAGATCAGCAGTAAAGTATTCTTCCATTGCTGTCTCAAAGTGCTCAATTGCAAGACTGAACTCATCCAAACTGTAAAACTTTTTTCCTTGCAGGTACTCTGACTAGAAATACACACAAATATTGTCATATATTTATCTGAACTTCAACGCAATGCAAACTTCACAATGTCTATATTAATACTGACTCTTATTGCAAAGAGGTATTATAACAAATAAAACAAATTAAACTGAATAAAATCTATGTACCATACAACCACCAGTATTCAACAAATACACACAGAAAATCCACAATATCAAACCTTGGTCAATTTCCATTACAGGCAGCATATTTCTTTCACAATGCCTGTATTTAGTACTAACAAAATCAAACAGATAGCAAAGTTTAGGTGTGGATTTCTGTATGATTAAAAAAAATTCTTGTAATTATTTTAATGACAATTTTAACATTAGCAAGAAGCAACATAATTAATATTTAACTGGATGTTTGGTTTTTGTAGACAAATACTATATACTGTGCAATGAAAAATTTCTTTTAGACAGATCAGAAATACTGATGCTTGCTTTCAGGTTCTCACTGACACAGATACCAAGCAGGAAGTGGTTATGTCATTTTTTTAATGCAATATCTTTATTTATAAATATCAGGACAAACAATATCATACCAATCCCAATTTCAGAAGAGTCGGGATATTTTCCAAAATAAATTTGTTCATTTATGGGAATATTTATTTAACCACCAATGTTGCCAAGATTTTTACTGAGCAATTGTATTCTGAAAATATAAACAAAGTTTATAAACACCAAACAAAACTTGGGACACTTAAAATAATATTGAATATCATGATTGGGTATAAAAGTAGTATCCACCAGTCTTTGCATGGATGGGTCATGGCTCACACTTTTGTGCCAAAATTCATGAGAATTATGAGCGTTTTGTCCCCACTCGGCACGACAATATTATGATAATTAAACGTATTAGTGGTTTATTAATATTATTATTAATATTGTATTAAAATAATGAATAAGAAATCATTATTTTTAAATGTATTTTACTATATAATTCCTGTTGCTGTCTATCGTCTAAATGTATTTTTCTGTCTAAATATATGTATTCAGCTAGTGTAAACATGTACGATGCTATCACAGCGAATGCAAGGCTGAGACTGAAGCTTTACCCTTTGTTTCCGCTGAGAGACGTGCCACCTGACTCATTTCCCAGAGCGTACAAGTTCTCTTAGGTCGGCAGTCACGGTTTGACTTCTGAGATTCAGATCGAGCTCTAGGTCATTTTTTTTCCAAACTGGTTGGTTCAACTTTTAAGAAATTCGAGTTCTAATGAGTTTGCGAACTGAGGTACCACTGTATATGAATAAATGTTAAATAAATCCCTTCTTATCCATAACACCTACAGGTGTACTATGTGTATGTGTGTTTAATTACTGTACCTAATTTCAGCACATTGCTGAGTCATTCTTGCTGTTGATAGCATAAATGTTGTCATTAACTATATACCACAGGCAACTCAACTTTGAAGAACTCAAAACACTACTGAAGACTTACTGAAGTTTAATATTAAAGAGGATTTTGTAATACAGTAGGATGGTCCAGACTTTCAGAATGCATCAATCAACTAGGTTAAGGGATGAAATTCTGGGTTTTTTCTCTTTGCCGGGCAGGTTTGCAGGCTTGCCATAAGTTGTAAACTTCCTTAAAATGCTTCCAGGGGTGCCTCTTGGAATGTTAAATTATCTCATACCTGATGTCCTTCAGGTGCAATGAAAGTATTTCCCCATAGCTGAGGTTTTACATATGCATTACAGTTGAATCCAATTAAGGATCATTACTGAATACCCAAAGGCTTAATTATGTTTAGTTCCACTTTAGGCCATAAAACTAGCAGTAGGTTTTAAAAACAGCAATATTATACAGGGGTTGAATAATTGTGACATGGCTGTATTAGTATAATATTCTATTACTCACAAAAACAGCATCATACATTTCCGTTGTTGATTTTATGTAAAAATCAACTGATAACTTATTTATCCAAAGCAAATTCAAGCTCTTGGACAAAACTTTCATTGGTGAATCCTTAAAATCTTTGGGGGGTTTTGAATATTTATGATTGCTACTGTATGCGCATCTGATTATTTCATCTGAATTTTCTGAGTTGTTTTTTTTTTTTTTAGATTTAACATTTTAAGACTCCAACCAGAAGGTTCCCATAAACATCCTAAAGATATTTTAGGTACGTATCAACTTCATCTCAAAGTATATTCTTTATTAATCTCAGGAATTGTTTTGTGCTGTTTATGCTCATCCAACTGTCAGCTTTTTGTTCTTGCTGTGGATTTAATTCCAACTTTTGTGCAAGATCTAAATCTGTGCAGCAGAAGTGCTAAATGTTAAAACAAAAACAATCAGAATAATGAAAAATATATTTGGTGTGCATTTGTTAAATCGTTGCACTTGAAGTAAATATAAAATACAACTTTAAAGTCTTCAGAAGACACATTTTACCCTATTGCATTTTAAATGCTATATGAGGTATTAAAATTGTTAGCTATGCAATGAAAATGCTACTTACTTTTTTTTTTCATTAAAAAAATGCAGCAAGTAATAATTTTGATTACGGTACTTTGATTTTGTAGCCAGCTGATCCAGAGGAGGACATGGTGAAGAATGTTGACATAGAGATCCTGATCGTTGCTAATGATGCCAGTGGATGTTATCCCTAAAGATGTCTGTATTCTCTCTTCGGTACTGGAGCATCAAATTGTTCTGGACAACCTTTAAGACATCCCTAATGCACTTAGAATTTTGACTGGCCTTCTTTATGCACTGAACATAAACTACCCTAAAACTTTAAAGTACACGTTTGTGACCTTGCAGAAAGTTATTTATAATATTGGTGCAGAAAGCTGTTCCTCAAAAGTCCATGGATTGCGCGACAAATTATTGCAGCACATGAAGTGAGTAATGAAGTGATAATTGAGGAATGCTGTGAGATACCATTTGATTTATAACCAGTACTCCAGTCTAACACTTAAAAAAAATGTTAATCTCAGGCACATTATTAATTTCACATAACAGTATCAGGTTAAAATTTTAAGGGATTTCAAATCTAGCTGACACCACAGTTTTTGTATTGTGTACGTATTTTTTTACGGTTGAGATAATTTGTCAATTTGTTTCTTTTACTTACTTTACTGTAAAAATACAGTAAAAATACATTAAATAGCTTAAATGGTGATGGAAAAATACTGTAAAAAACCATCAGGTAAAATACCGTGTGAAATACAGAAAAAGAACTGTAAATTGAAATACAAAATATTTCTGTATTTAATACACTGTTTGAATGTACAACTTAAAATGAAGTAAAAAAAATACTTTAAAGTACCTTAAATGATAACGGGAAAATACTGTGAATATCAATCAGGTAAAATACTTTTTAAAATATATAAAATATTTGAAAGCATAAAATTTCTTTATTTAGTACGATTTTTAGTTGTAACATTTTTTATACATTTTTTTGCTTCAGTTACTGGTGTAATTTGTAACATGATAATGATATGAGAATATGTGTTAAAATACAATTTTAAATATGTAGTTCTACAGTTTATGGAAACGAGGTATACCATTATGGGGGTGGCATGGTGGTGCAGTGGTAGGCGCTGTTGCTTCACACCTCTGGCACCAGAGTCTCCGCCTTGGTTACATGTGTGCGGAGTTTGCATGTTCTCGACATGTCGTCATGGGGTCCCAATGTCCCCCCACAATCCAAAGACATGCTGAGGCTAATTGGAGTTACTAAATTGCCCGTAGGTGTGCATGTGTGAGTGTGACCTGTGATGGACTGGCCCCCCATAATGGGTTGCTCCCCGACCTCATGCCTGTAACTTCCAGGATAGGCTACGGACCCCCCGCGAACCAGAAGGATAAGTGGTTTGCAAAATGGATGGATAGTTTAATGGATGGTGTACCATTATACATTAAACAGTGCTCCTGTTTAACAGTAGAACTTGTACTGTGGTATCGGTGAGCTAAGCGCCGTCTGGCCAATTTGCATGTGTCCCAGCATGTCGTGCTGAGAATAGCCGCTGTCTATGTCATGCATGTAGTTAATGTTCCATGTTCCAGGGGTTTAAACAATTTCCAAATCATTGCATTACATTATCTACATTTTACACAGTCTCAACTGTTTTGGAAATGGGGTTGTAATTTAAGGAATAAGTTGTTGTGACATATTTGTTGTCAAAATAACCTTAAATTTATGTTTCCCAAGCTTGACATTTTAAGTTAACTTTTAATTTTAAGGCAGCATGGTAACTCTTTTAAAAGTTAAACAATTTTTATCAGTGTGTGAATTAAATCACAGATTTTTGTTTTATTGTATTTTGGAAATTATCCCAATTTTTCTGGAAATGAGATTTGTAATTACGCTCCCTCCCCCCAACTTCACCCGTTATTTTTATTGCACAATGGTTATCTCCATGCTAGTGTCTGCTGCATGTTGGGTTACTGCATACCATGTTGGTGATAATTTCATTGTACTCTTTCTTATACTTAGTTTTTACATGTATAACTAGATTGCTAGTGTGATATGAACCAGTTCTTACCTTGAGTTAGTACATGTGTAGTAAGTGTGAGTCCTGTGAGTACATGAGCACAAAATGAAAAGTAACCATATTACGTAAAGGAAACACAAAACTACAATGAAATGAGGCGGTCTCACCATGTGGGGCTTTGCTTCCAGATCTTTGAAGTGAATCTCCTGAATTCCTGCCATCATCCTATAGTACTCCAGATTCTGCCTCATTTCCATGTGCTCAGGGTTGGCCAGAGAAAATGTGTAGGCAGCTGCCACCGCTTTATCCAACTTGTTGATCTAATTAAGTCAAAATATCAAATGAATATTAACAGGATACTCTTCATCCCAATAAAGTGCTGAAAATTTTCATACCCAATTAAATATGCAAATAATCAAGTACTTACTTTTCTGGATTATACAAATCAAAAAGAGCAAAAACCCATAAGGAGTATGACGTTATTAATACAACACATTAAACAATTTAATATATTAATTGATAAATATGGCTGACTTTTTCTGCAGAATGTAAAGGTGTAAGCAGATCAGTCATCACTTCTCATACTTTTTTGACCAAAAATTCAAAATGACCCCCCACAGAGAGCCTCTCACTCAAACAGTATATTAGATAAAGCATTCAGAGTTTTTTCTTATGCCAAAAGTGATTCTGTGAACTATGATAATATTTTTTTGGTTGCATTTGTATGGCAAGAAAAGCATGACAGGTCATTTTTTAATAAATCAATTACAGATAGCAGCTCTGCGAAACCATCAAATTCTTGTTAGATCATCTTCAGATATATAAGAATACATGGGAAAAATACAAAAATCATGGTTAACTGCCCATATGGTCAAGTGAGAACATGGAAATATGCATTTTTTTGGTAAACCGAGCTCATTTCAAAACATTGTTCTAAACTCCAATAACAGTAATAAATATATTTACTGCATATACTGTAAATAGACTAATGTATCTCTTCATGTAGCATATTGTTTGAATGGGAAGCTCTCAAAGGGGGCGCCGTTTAGAATTTTCAGTGCATTGTAGGAGGAAAAGTACATGAGATACATCTGATCTGATCACATTCCTATATTTATTTAAAGTGCCGAAGCACACAACAAGATGACAGTAAGTCATTAATTTGAAATGAAAAATTGTGAGGAAGAAGGAGAAACAAAAAAAACTACTTAAAAACTATTATGATGTATATATATGAAGACTGTGAGGGTGCATACTGTACTTCTCAATGCCGGACATGTCTTGTGTGTGTGTATGTGTGTGTGTGTGTGTGTGTGTGTGTGTATGTGTGTGTGATTACATTTTTGATTTCTACAGAAAGAGTTTCAATGCTGTACAGTATACATGAAAGACACTATAAATGCTCATTCGGCAAAATGCATAAATTCAAATTAAAATTTCAGGGTTGTAGTTTACAAAACTATTAGAGATTCATAACTAATATTTAGTATCTCAATATGTTTGGTATAGGAGCATTGTGGGGACCAGATTTCCCTATAGTGTGGAAAATACAAATTCACCCCCC
>JABFEB020000124.1:12798217-12837458 GCA_019775895.2 Stomatorhinus ivindoensis | reverse complement strand
CTATGTCTGTCTGCTCCAGATTCTTAAAGGAAACATAGGCCATGGCACAGCTGTTATTTTGGAATGGCATTATGCAAGGTTCCCCAATTTCGGTAACAAAAAAGATTAGCATCAAATTCAGTTTGCAGATTTCCCTGCTCAAACATAAACCGCACTTGGTAATGAGCTGATTAAGATGTAGGAAATCAGCATTCAGCATTGATTCTGGTCCGTCGTGAAATTCGGGAACCCTGGCATTAGGGTACCTAACGGGTACAGGCTGACTTTATACTGCATTCCAGAAAACTCGGAACTTGTATTAATTATTATTATTATTATTTTGGAAATACGACCTCCGACTATACTGGAACGCAGCATCAGAGACAGGACTACACGACTCAGTTAACCACACATTAAAATTGCATGACTGTTTCGATAATATCAGGAAACACATCTAAGCTGTACTCTGTCCATGCTATGCACTTCCAGATCACAGAAATGCAATCCTTAAATCACTGAACAAAAGGATCATACCAATAAAGCAAAGTACACACATATTACACATGTGAGGCTCCAGTCCTAAAAAGGTCATAATGCGTCTTAAAAAAAAATAACAAATAGACTTGGTTTACTTACAACTGTGGGAAGTTTCTAAGGGAACCTCCAATTAAAAATGAGATGATCTACACCTAAATGCATAAAATGAATGCATGAACCAAATCTTTTGCTGGAATTTCAAAACAACAGAAAAAAATTCCACTTATTATGTAAAGTCAAAGTTATTCATCTGTGCACAACTCGCGCAAAATTGTGACTCAGGATTTCTTACAGATATTCTTTCTACTCTATCTGCTAAACCGAACCCGAAAGCAGTAACGCTCTCCACCTAACGACGTGGCACAAGAAAAAAGTGGTACGTGTATAGGGAGTACCAGTACTATTTCAAAGGTTAAAAACAAATACTGAAAAAAAACTAGTCGTAAGAAAAGGCTAGTTACGGAAGTCAAATAAGTATAGCAGATTGAATCTACGACATGAAATTATCTTTATACCAAAGCAAAATTAGTTTAATTTTAAGAAAACGCAAGTATAAGCAGACAACAGCGAAAAAACTGCGCATATCACTGCTCAAAAGTGTAAGGATGCCCAAGCAGTGAAAAACATAAACTAATTTAGTGTTTGTTTAGAATTACTTGCCTGATTTACATTTCCTGAGATGCATCAAATAAATAAATAATCATCTACCTTGAAGTAGGCAACTTGGAGATAGTTATAGGGTGTCCTTTTCTGAAACTCAAGTTCCACTTCCTCGCTGATTTTGTGTTTAGATGGTGGGCCCAAATTTTCGGCTTCGCATGAACTGACGCAGTCAGCCCGCTTTAAAATTTTCTGGAAAAAGCTGAGATCCTCCACAGAACCGTTGCCCGGTACTGGAAAGCCCAAACCCGGCACTGGGTCACCAAAAGCGTTCAGGTTTGCACACGAAAGGCGACAATGCGCCCTGACACTTCGGATTGCCACCTTGTTCAGAAGCGCCCGCTCCATGTTAAGGATGACCGAAATCCAGTCCCCCTTGTAATAAGCTTCCAATGCATTGTCGAAAAGCAAATCGTATGGTTCTAATGTAACATTTATATTAAGAGATGTGTCCATAAAGCAACGATGAATAAAACTTAAAGCACAAATCAGATTTCTTACGTATCCATACATTTTAAAAATCGGTCCTTTCCTAAGCATAAGCTGAAAGATACCTGGAAGCAGTCGCCTAAAGTGAAGAAACTCCTAAACGGAGGCACACATACTGGATAAAGTGGGTGGAGTCCAAGGATCGCCAACCTGTCCGTACACAGTCAAATGTGTCCGTAGCAAAACTAGTATACGTACGTGGCAAAATGTTTTCATTGACATAAAAACTATGTAGTAGAGCTCGGCGATATAAACCATATGCCGATTTATCGTCATGTAAAATTTCAACAATAAAGAAAATTAGAAATGTAGACAAACTACCGACAATTTGGTGCGTTCGAATTGAGCTGTCTGCAGCTGACGTGACGTGTGGAGCGACATCTGCCGGCGGCCGCAGGGGTATAAACTGACTGCAACCAAGTCAGACAACTTCTATTCCTCGTAATCTCCGACACCTGACTGCAATGGCAGCACCGCCAGGAGGTTTTAGATAAATCTACTCAAGTATCACCTGCATGCACATAACTTTTATAATAACCAACTCCTGATACAAACTGTCAGCGGTGAAATAAACTATTGTCTATACAGCTGCCAGGAAAAAGATCAAATACATTTATGTCAAGGATTCAAAGTTTTATTGTCATGTACAGAGTACAATGCAATTCTTATCTGAATGCTTTCTTCAGAGACTAGACGATTAAAAAAATAAAGCAGCGCAATATTACAGTAACTAACAATAAATAAACCACTAACTTACATGTACTGTTAGAGCATTTATGTAATTTATTTAAACTTTATTTTACCATTAAATTAACTGAAAACCAGTCCTCACTGCGTTACTTGCTTTCAAGGACGGATTACGGACCGGACCAGCGGGGCCACTGCCCAGGGGCCCTTGGGGTGCAGGGGGCCCGTGGGGCCCCTAGCCCAAAACAATTTGCAACACTTATCAACAATGTATTTTCGTTTGTCTATTTTAGAGGGCCTACATTCTTTGATCCTCTGCCTACAAGGGCCCCTGACCCTATAGGGCCTCTGATGGAAACATGGAGGGAGGGCGTTTGGCTGCCAAGGGCCCTTGAATTGTGGTGGTTGTGGTGGTGGTGGTGGGGGTAGGTGGGGTGCCTCGCGAACGTTTTGCCCAGGGGCCCACACAACTCATAATCTGTCCCTGCTTGCTTTTCGGGAGAAATAGCAGATAACACATTGGAACGCCCTGGGATACCAAAAATCTTCAGCCAATAAGGGCAAAGTTGTGTCGTCATAGAGGCGGTTCCAATTTGTGCAGCCTGCTGAGTGATGCTGCATGATGTCACTACAGAAAATGTTACATTTACTATGCATGCACACGCTTGCAACTTGTGAGAGGAGGCGTGCTATTTTTATGGTATGGCGTAACATTTCATCGTCTATTCTGATGAGAATGTCGACAGCGAGAGAAAGGAGATTTCACCTGATAATGATGGAGACCATTTATTTTTACTTTTCCTTAATTTTAGCCCAGCTGGCAAAGCAAAATGACTTCCTTCTTGAAACACAAAGAACGTTAAGAATTTTGGTTAATGGATAAAGAATTATTTTTTTTTAATAGAATTAGAATATGGGTACGCAAGATTGATATACACCCCAATTTCATTATGTTTTCTAAAGAAAATTAATCTATTTAGCAATAACATTGGGAAAAACCTTGTGTAAAAATACAAAGATGTAATCACTAAAAAAGGCTTGTCAAAACAGACAGACTAAATGCATTAGTTAGGTAAATATTACAAGTGCCTTATACGGTTGAATAGTGGTTTATGCTGTCGCTTTATATCGCGAAAGTTCCTGGTTTGAGCCCCATTGCCAACGGGGCATCTTCTGAAATACAGGGTGGGCCATTTATATGGATACACCTTAATAAAATGGGAATGGCTGGTGATATTAACTTCCTGTTTGTGGCACATTAGTATATGTGAGGGGGGAAACTTTTCAAGATGGGTGGTGACCATGGCGGCCATTTTGAAGTCGGCCATTTTGAATCCAACTTTTGTTTTTTCAATAGGAAGAGGGTCATGTGACACATCAAACTTATTAGGAATTTCACAAGAAAAACAATGGTGTGCTTGGTTTTACCGTAACTTTATTCTTTCATGAGTTATTTACAGGTTTCTGACCACTAATAAAACGTGTTCAATGTGCTGCCCATTGTGTTGGATTGTCAATGCAACCTTCTTCTCCCACTCTTCACACACTGATAGCAACACTGCAGGAGAAATGCTAACAAAAATTGGAACAGCACCCTCAGTTTACCCAGAAGATTTTGTTCAGTGATGAGGCAAACTTTTATGTGAATGGTGAAGTTAACAAACAAAACCACCGCTATTGGTCTGACACTAACCCACATTGGATAGATCCCTCCAAGACTGTTGGAACAAAAAAATTGATGGAAGTTAATATCACCAACTATTCCCATTTTATTAAGATGTATCCATATAAATGGCCCACCCTGTACTTTTAGTCGCATGCACAAATAACCATTTCTTGTCTTTTTACTAATAAATTTTCAAAGTAGACTGTAAATAAAAATATCTTTAATCATTCAGGTCTCCTTTCTGAGCTACATATCATGTACTATTTTCATTGCTGAAGTATGGATCTAAAGTGTAGGTGTCAAGTCTCACGGTTAAAAGCCCCAGTCCCCTTGTGGCTCAAGGTTCAAAAGCTGGTAAAGATTGATAGATTCCACGAGAGGTACCCCTTTAAATACACTTTATTTCCACCACCCCGAAAATTATTACATTTTAAAAACATAACTGTGCTGCATACATATAACAAAACATATGTTCAACTTTTATTTTGAATAATAAAAGTACACAGAATTGGTTGCCTTGTTGAAAGCTCATTTTGACCCAAAACCAAGTGAGATTATGCAAATATTCAAGTTTAATTCGAGGATTCGCAAAACTGAAGAAAGTATAGTTGAATATGTGGCTGAACTGAGGAAGCTAGCTCAGCATTGCAATTATGGAAGTACCCTGTCACAAATGTTGAGGGACACGGTGGTTTGTGGAGTTAATGAGGACAGACTACAAAGATTACTTTCTAAACTGGATTTGTTGTTTGAAAAAGCTTTGAAAATTAGCCAGGCCATGGAATTTGCTAACAAGGATGTGAAGGACCTGCAGGCACAGTTAGCAGATGAATCGGGAATGTCTTTGAAGTTTTAGAAGCCCCAGGTCTCTGTGCATTACATGAGTCACTTAGAGCACAAGAGTCAGAAGAGAGCACAGGTATGTTATCAGTGTAAAGGGCAACATTCAGCGACAGAGTGCAGATTTGCCTCTGAGCGGTGCCATAAGTGTGGTAAACTGGGTCATATCCAGAGGGCCTGCAGAAGCAAAGTCAAAGCTTGTGAGGTGCATGCAGGGACTCATAAATAACATAAATTTGGAAAAAGCAAAGGGCAAGATAAACATCAGAATTCTCACCTTCTTAGGGAAGAGGGGGAGAGTGAAGGGTAAGACCTAGGGGAAATTCATACCATCTACACTGTAGAACAAAAATATTCATCTAAAGTGGCTCCCATCACCAAAACATTAACGATTAATGGGGCAGAGGTGAAGTTTGAAGTTGACACTGGCTGTGGAGTAACAGTAATCAACGAATACACAATACTCCAAACTGTGGAAAAGAAATGTAATGCCAGAGTTGCAGAGAAGTACAATACATATAAAAATGTACTCAGGAGAGGAGCTAAGGGTTATGGAAACAGCTCAAGTGTCTGTACAGTATAAAAATGTAACAAAAGAATGGCTGCCATTGATAGCTGTGGAAGAGTCTGGTCCAAATTTGTTTGGCCAAAGCTGGTTAAAGGAGTTTTCAGTGGAAATTCTGCCTGTGAATAGAGTAACAGCGGCAAAAGCCGTTACGCTGGAAGAAGTATTAAAGAAGCACTCAGGTGTTTGCACTGGGTGAACTTAGCAGGGTAGTAGCCACTATTCATGTAGATCAGATGGCTCCGCCCAGATTCTATAAACCTAGGCCAGTTCCTTATGCTATTAAACCCCTAGTAGAGCAGGAATTACAAAGGCTAGTGTCAGAGAAAATAATTGAGCCAGTCCAATATTCATAGTGGGCCGTGCCCATAGTCCCAGTAAGAAAACCTGATGGCTTCATAAGGATTTGTGGAGACTATAAACTTAGTCAATATGGTGTCCAGTGTGGAACAGTATCCCATCCCAAGGACAGAGATTCTGTTTGCTAACTTAGCAGGAGGAGAGTCACCAAGCTGGATATGAGTCATGCATACCAGCAGATCGTGTGGAATAAAAGATCCTGGAAGTATGTCACAGTCAATATGCACAAGTGTTTGTTTGCCTACACCAGACTACCGTTTGGTGTGTCTTCGAGTCCAGCCATTTTCTAAAGGACCATGGAGAGTATTTTGCAGGGGGTTCCTAATGTGGCAGTGTACCTGGACGACACTTTAGTCAGTGGGCCAACGGAAGAGGAACACTTGAGAAATCTGGAGGAGGTTCTGCAAAGATTGGAAGATAGTGGGTTGAGACTCAAGAGAAGCAAATGTACATTTCTGGGAAAGGAAGTGGTCTTTTTGGGTCACAAAATCAATGCCACTGGGTTGTACCCCATTGCAGATAAAGTAGAAGCAGTAAAAAAAGCACCCATTCCTAGCAAGTAAAAGAACTAAAGGCCTATCTGGGTTTGCTTTATTACCATCACAGATTCCTTCCAAATCTCTCGACACTGCCGGCTCCCCTACACAAGTTGTTGAGAACAGACGTAAAATGGAAGTGGAAGAAAGGACAACAAAATGCTTTTGAGGAATCAAAGAACTTGTTAGAGTTGTGTTCAGTACTAGTACATTATGATGCAGGGAAAGAGCTGATCTTGGCATGCGATGCTTCGCCTGATGGTATACGTAGGTGCAGTACTATCGAACAAAGGGCAGCATGGATCTGACTGATAGTCAGATGGCCTCACCCCGCATTCAGAGATGGTCACTTACACTCTGTGCATATGAGTATACCATTGTGTACAAGCCAGGTAAAGAGCATGGCAATGCTGATGCCATTAGTCGGCTGCCCTCTGGAAGAGGAGGAAAGGGTTCTGATGTTGTAAGATGGAACAATACCCTTAGTGACTTCTAAACAGGTGAAAGCGTGGACGGATAGAGATCCTGTCTGTCAGTCTGTCTGTCTATCTACAGTATCTATCTATCTATCTATAGTGTTTTTGAGTGAACCTAAGCATGCCTGTTTGTTCCTTCAAGAGCCCTATATCCCTCTCACATCATTTTAAAACAACAGGAGAATTTGCATGGCATCTTAAGGTTATTAGCACATGTGTTGACTTGGGATGAATCATGTAGAGACTGGACTGCAGGATGTCCTCCAGTGTGACACTAATTGATCACTAATTCCCACTCAAACAAACAAACAAAAGATTACAATGTATACGGATATCTAGAGTAAATTATCATTACTCTTATAGCCTTTTGTGCATGTATTATGTAATACATAGTAAGGCTTGAAGTGCACAGCAAGGCAATATATTTAACAATAAATTCTCAAGAAAATTAAATCACATACTCTGTATCTAGCAGGTAATCACTCCATTAACTGTTCTGCATAAAAGTAACTTAATGAAACCAATGAAACTAAAGGACATTCAAAATATTATAGAATCATTCTGTCATTGAAGGTTATCAAAATACAATCTGTCAATCTTTATGTCCACAATACAAACATGGTGCATAACGAGATAAGACCCGCTCATTCTCTGGGCCTGAGAACATTGCACTCAGTCTTATGTATAATAGCCCAAGTTAAAAACCACAAGCACTGGCCCTCCCATATCCAACCCTTTAGAAATACCATCATCGTCTGTGAATTTTATATTTATTTTTTTTATTAACTGAGAAATTTGGCCTCCTCATTCCTCGTACAGTTCTATCTCAGATATTTTTACAGTTTATGTTAAATCAAACTACTTCATTCATGTTTATATCTTTCCTTAGTGATAGCAGAATATCCTGCAAACAGAAAAAGAACAAATAAACATCTATTAATTAGATCTAACTGTTGTGTTTGTGCATGATTAACAATGCTCTTTGCATCTGAATGTTCCTTGAGGGAATTCTCTACTGCTATGTTGAGTTCTTCATCACTGGCATTACTTCATACATCTGAGCAAACTAGATACCACATAATAACTACATTTAAAATTAGTTTGCAGTCATTATTAATGTTCCTGTTATTATCGTTGCTATAAAAAATGATTTCCTGATATTGGTCAAAAAGTGTTATTTACGCCTACCTGTATGTAGGAACTAATGCTTCATTGGTCACTGTAACGAGTGTTGGAATAAGTGACTGAGACTAGTATAGTTTCTTGGACTAACATACCCACTGCAAATGATTAAAGAACCTCAATCAACGCTAAACTGCAGATGGTTGTCTGGTGGTATCAATATTTGCAGAATTACCATTACTAAAAACCAAAAAGACGTAAATATTCTGTAATACTACTGGTTATTAAATTATCTATAAAAATAGCAAGTCCTATAAATAAGCACCATCATATTTTATTTTTTATTAACTCTAATATATTTCACAATTACTCATCTTAACTGAACCCTAACTATATATCTAAATAAATGGCTGTATAATCCACCTGAATTGTACTTTTTGTAGCAATCAATGTCACACAAATGTATGACAGAAATGTGTTATAAACCACCAAGTCATTCCGCAAGAACACCTTCCGAAAGCACAACGTAACATCGATGCAAAATGATTTCATCCCGAGTACGCTTGTTTTACATTACAGCAAGCGTAAATCCATTCAGCATGTGAATGTTCACTAAGTACGCAAAGCGAGAAAGTCTTCATGCCGAAGGAGCATGTTAATAGAGACCCAAATAACGCCCCATACAATATTCATTATATTTGTTTACTAGACTCTCGACTGCTTCAATATGGCGGACGCACAGATACATGAAAGGGTAGCGCTAGCGCGCAAGCGCGGCCATTGACGTCCAAGATTTGTTCTTTGGGCGACGCTGTAAAGTGTAATACGGCGCACGTATGCGCAGACGTGCGAGCTACAAATCCGACAGAAGCTGCCAGTCGGTTAGTGACAAGACTGTTTAGGTACAATTTTCACTCACCAGGATCTATATCTCAAGTTTTAAAAGGCATTTTTGAAAGACAAATGGAAAATACGAATAGTTCTCCAGATCAACCCAATATAAGTAATAGTGGTAAGTTTGTTAATTGGTGTTTTAGGAATTAGTGAAAGTACTTTGAAAAGCCACGAATTGTGTACAGTAAAACTATATATTATTTGTTTATTCTCCATTTTGCGCCTTGGGTAAATTTTAATTAGCATAAATATGACTTTTTTATGCTATTCTATGCAATAATTGATTATCGATTCCTATTTGCATGTTCGGCATGTTTACGAAGTTTTGTGTAATCGAACAGAGATAAGTCTAAAAATAACTTACCATTGTATTACCCACTGAAACTGGTAAATATGGTAACAATTGGCAGGTTTTAAAATTATATTATGGAGGGATTTTACTATTGATGGTTAACCTGTGCTAATATTTTAAAATTGACCACAATATTTGTTATTAATTAAGTCTTTACCGAAAAAAAATTCAGACTATAATCAGTTATGAAATCCATATATTTTGTTTATGATTTGAGGCGTTGTTGTCATTTTTATTTTTGTAATATTTTAGAAATTGTTCTGTAAATTCGTGTGCAATTATAATACATTAAAACTTGGGTTCGAGTCTCCCATTAGTATGTTGCGTGTTCTCCCCGTGTCGTTTTGGGGTTTCCTCTGCGTAGTCCGGTTTCCCCCCACAGTCTAAAAACATGCTGAGGTTAACTGGAGTTGCCAAATTGCCCATAGGTCTGCATGTGTGTGTGAATGGTGTTTGAGTGTGCCTTGAAATGAGTTGACACCCCATTCTGGTTTATTCCCTGCTTTGCACCCTTTGTTTTACCCTTTGTTTCCGCTGAGAGACATGCTGCGTGACTCATTTCCCTGTGTGTACAAGTTATCTTAGATCAGCGTTCACGGTTCGACTTCAGAGATTCAGATCGAGTTCTAGGTAATCTTTTTTGGGCTGGTTTAAGAAATTCGAGTTATAATGAGTTCGAGACCTGAGGTACCACTGTATATGAAAGATTTAGGAATCCCAATAAACTTTGAAGCCTACATTGAATCTCAGACACTGAAGAAAGCTCTGGAAAGTACACCATTTTTCCAGAGATGTAATCTCGTCATAGAGAATGACTTTGAGGAAGATGTAAATTATGCAGTTAATACATCACAGAAGCGTACGACAGACTGCCTCATTCATATATAGCTAAATAAATATCTAAATGAAAAATAATATTAACCCATATAACCCATTTACCCAATAATATTTATGAAAGTATTATCATAATATGTTGAGACATGAACATGTGAATGCATCTACTGTTGAGAGAAGAGCCGCAGTCTTATGCTCAAAGAGCTGCTCATGAGCCGTGGGTTGCCAACCCCTGGTATAGATAGAAGTCACATTCCCATCACTAATGAATGCAGGAGATAATGGGAATAGACAGCTTCAATGTGCAGGTAGTGTCAGAACATTTTATTCCAAATCTAGGTTTAATTTTTCTGTTTACAATGTCAAGGTAATTTGTGGCACTGCACAAATGATAGTCAATATTCACACTAAATGGCCAGACTCTGTCCTTGACTCATGGATTTCTAGGGAATGTACAATGTACAATAAATTTGCACAGGGCATGTAACTTCGTAGCTTAAATTCAGTCACATCCTGCTCTACCACACATTGTGCCAGAGGAAGAATTGTTGTTTGGAGGCAAGTCTGCAGATAGTAATGCTATAATATCTGTACTCCCCTCCAAGGGGCGGAATTTTCCCCTTAGCAGCTCAGCCCATAACCTAGGTATAATCTTAGATACAAGCCTCTCATTCAAATTGCATGTGGATACAGTAGGTATGCTTTCTACAGCTACGTAACATTGCCAGACTACAACGATTCCTCACTATTCAAGGCACCGAGAAATTGATATGTGCCTTTGTGTACAGTAGGTTAAACTACTGTGATGCTCTGTTATCTGGGAGAAAATACCACATGTTAAACACCTTGCAGCATATTCTAAATGCAGCAGCTCAAATTGTCATGAGGAGCTGGAAGTTTCAACACATAACCCCTGCTCTTAGTTCCTTGCACTGGCATCCTGATACATTCAGGACTGACTTCAGAGTTCTCATACTTACATATATGGCACTTAAAGGTCTAGCACCTGCCTGCGTAACAATTACTTAAAGTTCAAAGGCCACATCATCCACTCAGATCACAGAATACAAGTGTCCTTCTTGTTCCACATATAAATAATGCGACATTTGCCAGCATAACATTCTGCTACAGGGCCCCTATATTGTGGAATGGTTTGCTAGCCTATGTTCGGGATGCCCCGATCACATCCTTGTGTGTAGACGCTGGAGGCTTCTGCAGAACTGTAGTCTACAGAAGTGCCCAGTTTGTGAATTCTGACCACTGACTTGTTGCTACTCTGAAGATTCAGCTTAGATCCAGTAGGCTACCATCTACTAGGAGAACAAGGCTGGACTTAGCCAGACTCCAAGATCAAGCTGTTTTTGATGAGTTTGCATGGAATTTGTGTGAAGAACTTGACCAGTGAGCTGAGATGAAGACTGGACTCCTTCTGTACTGCTGGTTTGAATTTGTGTCCAATGAGTGGTTGCTAGAGGAGTCCCGAATGAGCCACATTACCTGCATTGTGAGGGCGTGTCAGTTACGGCACTTCAGCCATGTGGCGCATTTCCCTGAAGATGATCCGGCTCGCACCCCATGGATGTTTTTTGTATGTTGTATGGTGCTATGTTGCTACTAGAAACTGAATTTCCTGGAAGAACCTTCCAGAGGGATTAATAAAGTTATCTATCCAACTATCCATCCATCCATCTATCCAACCAATCGGCTGGACCAGCCAGGGGGATGCCCACGTAACACTCTCTCTGTCTGTGTCTCTGATAGTGACCTTGGTGGAGTCCACAATCACTCCTCATGGTTTGGAGTTAGTAAGTTCATATCAGACCCATCGCATTGGAGATCCCATGGACCTTGTTATGCTGGCACAGCAAGTACAGAAGGTAACCCATAATTATATCTTTATATCCTATATATTGAACATGCTCATAAAGTCTTCTGGGATGGCAGTTTTTGCTTCCTGTGAAGTGGTTTTTCCCATGTAAAATGTAGAATTATTACTGCAGTTAAAGCTTAATAACAGAAGTCTGCAAACTTTTACATTGTACTGTTAAATAAGACACGTGAAATAATATTCTGCTATGACATCACCTCTATATAAACCTAAATCCACTGCACAATGTAAAAACAATATAAATTAATGGCTTGGTTTTACAGGGAAATGAATTTGTTAGGGCCAATGCCTGCAACAAGTTAACAGTTATTGCAGATCAAATTAGATACCTACAGGAACAAGCAAGAAGGGTAAGGAGATTAACAAATTCCAAATTCTTCTTTTTAATAATCACATTTATAATTGTCATCACCATGTTATGATGTGTGTCGGTTTCTGGGCCAGATGTCATCTGACCTTTGAATGACCCCTGGTGACATGTAATATTACAGTGATTTTAAATTTGAAAGATGTCCTGACCTACATGTAATTATATTCTTTAAAATGATACAGGGTGATCTTTGTGGAACTTCTTGTTAATGTAGGTTTTGGAAAATGCAAAAATGGATGCTGAACTCCACCATGTAGCATGTAACATGGTCAAAAAACCTGGAAACATGTATTACTTATACATGCGAGAGTCTGGACAGCGATATTTTTCCATTCTGTCTCCTAAGGTAAAGGGAAAAAAAATTGTCAATGACAAAATTTACTACGAAATGCACTGTTGAAATTACTAATATTCATGTTGCATTTGGATTGGCTTACAGTTGTTGTTTTATGTGTACACTTAAATGTATTTAGGTTAGACTTAAAGATGCTTAGGCCATAATTAGCATGAAGAAAATGAGTAAATGGCTCTCTTAATTACATGATTGCGTCAAGATGAATTTGTGGCCTCTTATATATGATTGCAGCAAATCTAGACTCATTTATTCATCTTATTCTTCAAAGAACAACTGAATGACTGTCTCTATGATTATATTGGCCTTGATTCACAAAGTGTAGTCCTGTTGTGGTGACTGATAGTATGATATGATGATATCATAAAGTATGATATGGTAATATATTACAATTGTTTTATTTACATAGAACTGAATTAGAAATCTTTTTATCAGCCACCCCACAATATTGCTAGATAAGATGGATCTGGAACTCTGAACTTAACATTCTTATGAGTACCTTTCAAAATATTTAAGTGTTTTTTTCCTTCTCAATGTAAGGAATGGGGTTCCAGTTGCCCACACAAATTTCTTGGTGCCTACAAGCTTCAACATGATATGTCCTGGACACCGCTGGAGGAGGTTGAAAAAAAAGATTATGAAAAGAGCATAATGGACAAGCTGCTGAGCAAGAAAACTGCTCTTCCTTTTACTGAGCCCCAAATTGAAGGTTTCCTCAATTAAATTTGGAAACAGTATATTATACTGTCGTAAGCTAATGCAAAGGAATTTATTTGAAAACTATGTCTAAATCATCTCAAGTCACTGATTAAGATTTTACATTACTATGCAATGTGACACCTTTTACTACTTTTGTGCCATTTTGCTGTAATTTGTTGGATTAGCTGCATTTGAAAAAGAATAATAATTTCCTTATTGTGAAAACATTATGATAGAGAAATTGTCAAATGTAGGTTGCTGCACTCTTGCAGCCCAAAAGTGCATCATGTTTATCATATCACTACACTGAAGTAATTGGATTTAAATCTAATTGCATAACTAACTTTCTCATTTAGTGTATATAACGTACATATTTTAAATACAGGATGTGTCACTTAATCCCTGATCTGATATGAGTAGATGGAAAATGATGGTTGTCAGATGTGGGTCTTTACCATTTGGCATGATGCCTACCTTGTGCAATGGATTTCGTAGACTTTTTGTTTCTGTAATCAAATAAAGACACTACCAACATATTTTGCAATTCAAATTTATTATTAAAGAATATCACATTATTGATGTTACTGACGACAGTCAAACATATCCAAAAATATTCCATAACAAAACTCACAATAATACACACCCACAATAAATCCAGAAAGGCATTAATTTCTAATGTAGGAAAGAAATCAATGTATACATAAATAAGCATTAAAAGTGTTTTAAAAATATACCCTCTGCTATTTTTATCTGCTTCTTAAACAATTTGACTAGGCTGCAGATTGCAGGTTGATTTATTTAGGTAACTGTTTTTAGGTAATTGTTTATGAAAGGCAAAAGTTCCCAGTTGTCAGTAGCAATATGAACTTTAACCGCATCTTCTGTATTTACAATTTTCAGCAACACATGATATTGAGGGGGAAGGTAAAAGAGGACTTTGTAACACTTTTTGTCAGATTGCTTAGAGATTAGGTAGGGATTGAAGTTCTCCTCAAGAAGGTCAGAAATTTGCCGACCTCCAAGATCAAAACAAAACAAACTGGAGGCTTTTTGACTGAAATTATCTTGGCACATGGAGTTCCAGAGATGGTCAAAGAGCTGTTCTTGGGACTCTTGGGTCCAGTTCACTGGGACAGGCAAGGGTACAAATAAGTCTGAGAAAGATATAAGTAAATCATCCAACTGAGTACACCAGGACATCCCGTCATCTGTACTGAACACAGCACAGACACGAAGGTGCGTGGGGTATGGCTGTCGAGGCTGTAGTGCAAGCCGCACCACAGGTGGCTTCCTGCTTTTGAACAGGCATGGAATGTTAATATCACTCACTTTTTCATAACAGGAGTCTGTCAGGTCAAAATGTAGACAGATACTGAAGAGTTTGTTGTACAGAGCATTTGCATCATCTACATGTATCAGATGGTACTCCAGGATCATCTTGGAAACAAATCCAGTGCTGACATACTCTCCCTCAGTTGTCAGACAATCTCCATGGCTCTCTGACTTTGATTTCTGCATCACTGTCTGTGGCCTGATGTTTTGGACTCTTGTGAGTTTCAGGATTCTAGTTTTTGTTTGGTATACAGTCAAAGAGTTGGACAGTACATCACTCTCTGGCATGATAGAGGAGAGGGAACGTGTTTTAGCAGATCTCTCCACATCTGGTCCTTTTGCCAAGACCCCAGATAGCTTTTCTTGAGATAGATTATTCAACAATGTGTAATAGAATCTTGCATGGTCTTGAATATCTGTGTCTTCATAGTTATACATCAAGTACTGCAGGAGATCAGCTAACTCGCTGAATACCTGATGCAAGCTAGGGTGTTGGAGTAAATTACGGCACACAATGAGCACTGCATTGCCCATCTTCCAGCCACCTGTTTTGCAAAGGCTTGAGTTAATGAGGACACTGAGCAGAAAACAGAGTGAGGCCCTTGGGGGAATCTGACTTTCCCTGGACACTCGACTCAGTATTTTGAGATGCCATTTTAGGTTTGTAAGGGTCATGAGTGGCAGAGGTAACTCCACAATCAGGTTCTGTAAAGCTTTCAGTAGCTGGATAGGCCACCCAGACTCTTCCAGACTTTCTTGGATTTTATCAATTAGATTGATCAGATTTGGTGCAAGGTGAAAGTGTCTTGAATAAAGCTCACAAATGTTATTTGTCAAGTTATCAATAAATTTCAGATTATGGTAAAAATAGCTGAGAAATATAAAAGTTGCTCTAAAATATGTAACTGTCATCTCTCTCTTGCTATTATTGTCCACAACTTTGTACAGAGTCATTAGATGACTGAACAAGTAGCCAACACCTTTGTCATCGCTCTCATCTGCTTCCATGTACACTAAGCTGAGAAGACGCAACCTAGAAAGCATAGTCTTGCTGTCGTTAAACACAGTGGGCAGCAAGGATGCAGCCAAGCGAGGTGTCACTAGTACTGGCAGGCTTTCTTCTCCATTGCCAGAAATCGGCCGATTTTCTGGAAAATTAAGTATACAGTCGAAATAAAAGAGTTTTTGCTGAATGTTTACTAATGGATGCTGAGCCATGCCCACCAGTCGCTTTAGGAAGAAAATCTCATCCTCAGTAGTGAACAGGCTATCTGTGAAGGTGCTCTTCATCAGTAGTGTGGCATGTAGCAGACTGATTTCCTTAGTTCCAAAAAGACGCAGGAGCTGAGACTTGAACATGGCTGGGGAGAGGGCTTGCACCATGGCTACAATTTCAATAAGCTCTCTGAGTAAAACAGCCTGAGAAATGGGGGTTAGCAGGTAGGACTCCTCTAGTAGCAAGGATACAACAGACTTAAGCTCTTTGTTGTCAGTGCTTGTCTGTAATACAGGAATGTTCTCCATGAAGTTCACTGGTAAACGGGCAAGGACAGTTTCAAAAGCACTCCAAACAAAAGTATCATTTCCACTTAATGTCCTTTTCAATTCAGCATCTGTTACTCCTTTTTGCATAGACAAGTGATGAATAGCATTCTTCAGCCCCAATGTATATAAAAGACTGTACTCTTGGTGTAGCGGTGTGGTCTCTTGCTGTTTTAAGAGACTAAGTGTTTCTATCTTTTGAGAAAGAAACCCTGGAAAACAAGTCTCTATTTCCCGGAGGCAGTCGCAGGCAATCAACCTCGCAGGCAAAAACTGTTGCCCATTTTTGTGATCATTGGTGTCCTGGATCATCTGAAACACCATGTCAAGAAAGCTCTTGGCCACCTCCACCTCACTATTCATGCAAGATGTGCACAGCAAGACACTTGTAATAGCTACCATAAGCTGGCCCTTAAAGTGGAATGACTTGTGAGGCACTTGACTGAAAATGGCTAGGAGTTCCAAAGCTGTTTCTTCTGCTGCTGCTGGGGTTGGACAAAGTACAGTGGGGTACTCCAACAGTGGTGACAGTAAGAAGATCTGCAAAAAGATGATAAATGTCACAAGTGAGAGTAGAATATGCATCCAAACTTCCAATCATTCAATTTGCACAACAGCTATTAAAATATCCTAGTAGCAAATATGAATTATAATTAATTGAGGTCAGTATTAATATTCACTAGGTAGCATTATTGTCTCCCACCTCCAGAATTTCATAATTAGTCTGTGTGCAAATTTTGTTTCCCTGTTTCGGACCACTTTTCTTCCTGGATTTCATTCACTATATTAATGTGACTTTGTTGGTGCTTACATCAGTCCCTTGTGGAGTCTGGCATGTATTCTATCATACCCCCAGGTTTTCCTATTTGAGTTCCAGGTCACCACAGCAATAATGTGACACGTATTTTTAAATTAAACTTAATATTTATTTCACCTAAAATATAAATAACTAGAATTCGTACAATTTAAAGTACACTCTACATCTTACATCTCTGAAATCACATAGCTCATTTAAAATATGAACTTGGAAACGCTGACGTTGTTAAAGAAACGTGGTTCAAATATATAATTATATGTTAGTACAAGCATCGAGATAGCCGTGACTTAAACACACCTTTGTGTTTTCGTTGGTCCTGTCATCCCTCAGTTCATGCAGAAGTTCTTCTAGAAAGCTCTCGGATGTCGTACTGGACAAGAATTGAGATGGGCTGAGCAAGAAAGCAGGGATCCTTCGAGACCAGGTTACTGGAATCACGTTCGCCATTACTGAAAAAGTGAAAGTGTTTTAGATTACATATCAGCAGCTTTAAAGTAGCTAGATTTTGCGTTTACAAAACGGTACATTAACTCACTTTCCCTTTTACCGATTGCGCTGTTAGCAAAATATATATTTTAATTTAAATTCTTTGCTGCCATCTATCCCCATGCAAGTAAATTTCACTAAAACCTATTTCGTGTATACAGACTATTCTAACTTCTATCCCGCTTCTCTCACTTCCTCATTCCCTGAGGAACCGGATCATACGACCAAAACGACCTATTAAAAACTCTTCCGGTTTGGATTTTTTCATTTACAATATTACCAGGCTTCCGGTTTTGAGGCGGCGGTGTCGTCACTCTGGCTGCCTGCGCACACTGGTTTTCCGTGTACGTCACTATTTGATCTGTATGCTGACTGCCTGGCTATGGCTGTCCCATCTGCTATTCTTGCCGATCTGCGTACGCATGCGCGACACCAGCTACCTAGGGTGGCAGTGAAGTTGTGGTTACAGCAGAAAAAGTGCGCTGTCAGATTTTTCTACAAAATCTGTTGGAAAATGGATGGATGGATGGAATTTAGCTCTGCATAAGTCTCTGCATCTCACTACAACTAAATCTTGGTGAAACGCAGTGAATAATCATTTAAAACAAGCTTACAATCTGTTTTACTATGCATGTATTTATGTTAAGTGTGTTAATTTTTTTTCTATTAAAGAGCTTAACATGGATAAAGGATGCATGTCAGTTTACTATAAATACAGATGTAGGAAATTCTATCCCTATGGTATCAGTGTCAAAAAAGTTAAAGCTTCTAAATCGATAGATGTAAAATTAATTTAATGCAGTTTCACTAAAATTCTTTTTTATGTTGATGATATTTATGACAGGTGATAGCCACAGGGTGAAACAACCCCAGTGGAAACACCGACATGCGTAACAAATGCCTTATTTTGACCAGTAATGTCATTCTCATTCATGATTTGCCCTACAGATCTGAAAGGTTCCCATATAAACGTATCTTGTACTATATTTGCTTTTAATGACCTATTAGTTCTTTTATTGAAATACAGTGACATCTTACATGACTTTAGTACCGCAGTGTTTCATAATGTATTTTCGTTTATTTTGCTTAGTCCATCATCTGTGTTCTAGCTCAGCTGACAGGTGTGTCCACACAGGAAGCAGAGAACTTGTTCCTTGCTGGTCTTCAGCACAGCAGAAGGAAAGAGTAGCAGGAAAAGACCTGCAAGATTAAATGATGCAGGTAACATTGTTAACTGTGTACTTTATTTGTCTGTTCTATTGAGATTGAAGACTTTGACCGGTGAATAACCTGTCAAATCAGCAGCGGATTAGCGTGTCAGGGTAGCAGTTCCCTATTTCGTTGTTCGGTGATGCCACACGGACCAGGGCAAATGCAAACATAAGGTCAGCTATGAGCAAAATCATTGCCATCACACCACCTCAGCAGAAAACTAGTGCGACTAGCACTACAACGGCTGCAGCAGACAGACAGGAGACCTTACTGCCACCAACCTCGGCTCTCAGAGCTGAAGTTCTCTAGTGCCTGAACACCACAGCTAGCCATCATTCTTACTGTTCGAATGAGGGTATTGGGGAACTATTCGAAAGCATATTCATTGACTCCGATATAGCTACATGGTTCACATGTGGCAAGAATAAGACTGCATACATGATTTGGTTCGGCATTGCACCATATTTTAAGAAATTATTTATAAACAATACAGGTATTTTATATACAGGTAAAATTGTTAAACTTCTCCCTTAAGATTAATTTTGGGACATGTTCAAACTTTTAATACGCGCTTTAACCAATTCATACCAATGGTTACCACCCATTACCATTCCATGGACTTTGGACAGTTTTTTAATCCACAGTGTAAGTTACCTCATGATGAAATTATTCACTACTTTAGTCAGTGTGTATGAGAATGTGTGTCTGTCTTTGTGTGTGTGTGTGTGTGAGAGTGTCACATGACACACAAATTTTTTATTAATGTTTATGGCTGTTGTCAAGTGTCATTTGTTTTAAGAAGTGTCAAGTTGACTTTATAATGTGGGGTTTAGGGTAATGGTTAAGATAACCCAAGAGCTAGAGTTAAAGTAAGGACAAACGAAACTCAACTTGACACTACAAAAAAAACAAATACTGTAATATTTAATGACGATACTTAATAATAACAGTTAAACATTAATTTACCTAATATTTATGATGGGTATGAAGACCCCCCCCCCCAAAAAAAAGGCCGCTGCCCGATTGTTGGTAGTAAAAAATATTATGAGGTAGTGAAAAAGGTAGTAAATTGTAAATTCAGCTCTAGGATTCCTGCATAAACCGTGTATACCTATCGAATACCTTTTGATGAAGAGAGAAAACAACAATGGATAGCTGCAATCAGTCGGAAAGACTGGCAGCCCTCCAAGTACTCATGGATTTGCAGTGAGCATTTTATAAAAGGTATGATTAAATTATTTTCCAGTTACATACTTATTTTATGAAATACCATACTGTTATCCATGATAAACAATATGTTGCTCCAGTTGCTACACTGATCTATTACGTTTACCTGCAGCCTAAAGTTTCATGCACAACTTAAATGTTTTAGTGTCAAATCTGACAATAGTGGTTTGCATATAGCCCTAAAATAGTCAGACTGTCATGATCTGCCCGTCCGAGCCTCGTGTGTGCCACACTCCCCTCGTTACCCTTGTCCGATCCTGATTGTGATCACCTGTTGTTTATCAGTTCTGGCTAGTCTTGGTATTTAGTCCGCGTTTGACTCAGTCTCCGCCAGATCAGTCATTGTAGTGTTACTTGAAATGTTGCTTGATGTGCGTTATTGGTGTCCCATCCTCTCTGCAACCCCGAATAAACCCCATATTTGCCTCGACTTCCTGCCTGCTCATCCATCTGCCTGCCTCACGCCATCGACTTCATGCCCAGACATGACAGAATGACTGATCTCCGCAACGGAGCACCGCAGCAAGTCAAAGATCAGCGCTTCGGCTTGCTGCACGAGGTGCTCCACTGGCTGAAAGAACCTGAGGTCCAGAAGGACCCCCCAGCGTTGTGGATCGCCAGCCAGAGCGCGGACCTCCTACTCCGCGATCCCCCTCCCGGGATGGCATACCCCCTCCATGAGGTACGTGAAAACCTTTGGCCGTTGCTGCTCAGCCCGCAGGCGCCTCCAAGCCGCCTGCCCAGCCTGCAGGGGCCTCCCAGCTGCCTGCTCTAATATGCATAGGAGACCACTCTTCTCTGCAGGGTTTGGGGTTGCATTATCCAGAGTTCTGTAGATTTTTTCTATGGCTGCTGTAGACGCATGTCCTTCTTTACAGATGGACCTGAAAGTAGGGCTGCAACAGCAGATCCATCCATCCATCCATCATCTTCCACTGGATCCGAAGTCAGGTCATGGGGGCAGCAGTCTCAGCAGATCTCCCTCTCCCCGGCCACTTCATCCAGCTCCTCTGGGAGAATCCCAAGGCGTTCCCAGGCCACCCGAGAGACATAATCCCTCCAGCGTGTCCTGGGTCTTCCCCAGGGCCTCCTCCCAGTGGGACATGCCTGGAACACCTCACCAGGGAGGCGTCCAGGAGGCATCCAAAGCAGATGTCCGAGCCACCTCATCTGGCTCCGCTCATTGCGGAGGAGCAGCAGCTCTACTCCGAGTCTCTCTCGAATGACTGAGCTCTTCACTCTATCTCTAAGGGAGAGCCCAGCCACCGTGCGGAGAAAACTCATTTCAGCCTCTTGTACTCGCAATCTCGCTCTTTTGGTCACTACCCATAGCTTATGACCATAAGTGAGGGTAGGAACGTAGATTGACTTGTAAATTGAGAGCTTTGCCGTTTGGCTCAGCTCTTTCTTCATCATGACAGACTGATGCAGTGCCCACATCATTGTGGACTCCACACTGATCTGCCTGTCGATCTCCCGCTCCATCTTTCCCTCACTCGTGAATAAGACCCCGAGATATGTAAACTCTTCCTCTTGGAGAAGGACCCCCTCCGCGACCCAGAGAGAGCACTCCACCCTTTTTCGGCAGAGGACCATGGTCTCAGATTTGGAGGTGCTGATTTTCATCCCGGCCGCTTCACACTCGGTTGCAAACTGCTCCAGTGAGAGCCGAAGGTCACGGTCTGATGAGGCCAACAGAACCACATCATCTGCAAAAAGCAGAGACCTAATCCTTAGGTCACCAAACTGGACACCCTCAACGCCCTGGCTGCACCTAGAAATTCTGTCCATAAAAGTTATGAACAGAACCAGTGACAAAGGGCAGCCCTGGCGGAGACCAACCCTCACTGGGAACGAGTCCGACAACATGGACCAAGCTCTGACACCGGTTGTACAGGGACGGAACAGCCCTTATAAGGAAGCCTGGTACCCTATACTCCCGGAGCACTCCCCACAGGACCCCTCGAGGGAGGCGGTTGAATGCCTTCTCCAAGTCCACAAAACACATGTAGACTGGTTGAGCAAACTCCCACGCACCCTCCAGGACCCTGCCGAGAGTATAGAGTCGGTCCACTGTTCCACGACCAGGATGAAAACCACACTGCTCCTCCTGAATCCAAGTTTCAACTATCCGACGGACCCTCCTCTCTAGCACCCCCGAGTAGACCTTACCAGGGAGGCTGAGGAGTGTGATCCCCTATAGTTGGAATACATCCTGCTTGAAGAGGGGGAACCACCACTCCGGTCTGCCAATTCAGAGGCACCACCCCCGATGTCCACGCGATGCCGCAAATGCGTGTCAAGCAAGAGAACCCTACAACATCCAGAGCCTTGAGGAACTCCAGGCGGATCTCATCCACCCTTGGGGCCCGGGCACCGAGGAGCTTTTTAACCACCTCAGCGACCTCTGCCCCAGAGATAGGCGAGTCCACCCCCCAAGTCCCCTGACTCTGCTTCCTCATTGGAAGGCATGTCGGTGGGATTGAGGAGGTCTTCAAAGTATTCCTTCCAACGACCCGAGCTAAGGTCAGCAAGGCACCAACCCCACCATAAACAGTGTTGATGCTGCACCGCTTTCCCACCCTGAGACGCCAGATGGTGGACCAGAATTTCCTTGAAGCCGTCCGGAAGTCGTTCTCCATGACCTTGCCAAAGTTCTCCCATTTTTACCTCAGCGACTGCCGAAGCCGCATTCCGCCTGGCCCGCCGGTACTCATCAGCTGCCTCCGGAGTCCCACAGGCTAAAAATGATAGGACTCCTTCCACCAGCAGGTTCAGGGATTGCCGCAGCGACAGGCACCGACCACCTTGCAGCCACAGCTCCAGTCAGCTGCCTCCATAATGGAAGCGCGGAACATGGCCCATTCAGACTCAATGTCCCTCGCCTCCCCTGGGACATGGACAAATTTCTGCCAGAGGTAGGAGTTGAAGCTCCTCCTAAAGCTCAGCCAGGCATTCCTAGCAGACCCTCACTATACGCTTGGGTCTGCCAGGTCTGACCGGCTTCCTCCCCCACCATTGGAGCTAACTCACCAGCAGGTGGTGATCGGTTGACAGCTCCACCCCTCTCCTCACCCCAGTGTCCAATACATGCGACCGCTAGTCCGATGACACGACCACAAAGTCGATCATTGAACTGTGGCCTAAGGTGTCCTGGTGCCAAGTGCACATATGGACACCCTTATGCTTGAACATGGTGTTCATTATGGACAATCTATGATGAGCACAGAAGTCCAATAACAAAACACCATTTGGGTTCAGAATGGGAGGGGGGGTTTCACTGCCATTGCCCACGTGACCATTGAAGTCCCCCAGGAGAACAAGAGAGTCCTCAGGAGGAGTGCTCTCCAACACCCCTTCCAAGAACTCCAAAAAGGGTGGGTATTCTGAACTGCTGTTTAGTGCATAAGCAGAAACAACAGTCAGGACTCGTCCCCCCACCCAAAGGCGAAGGGAGACTACCCTCTTGTCCACTGCGGTAAACCCCAACGTACAGGTGCCCAGCCAGGCGGCAGTAAGTATGCCCACCCCTGCTCGGCGCCTCTCCCTGTGAGCAACTCCAGAGTGGAAGAGGGTCCAACCCCCTTCGAGGAGACTGGTTCCAGAGCCCAAGGCGTGCCTCAAGGTGAGCCCAACTACATCTAGTTGGAACCTCACAGCTTTTCGCACCAGCTCAGGTTCCTTCCCCACCAGAGAGGTGACATTCTATGTCCCTATTGCTAGCTTCTGCAGCTGAGGATCGGATCGCCAAGGTCCCCTCCTTCGGCCACTGCCCAACTCGCACTGCACTCAATCCCTTTGGCTCGTCCTACAAGTGGTGAGCCCATTGGAGGGGGGATCCACAGGCCTTCTTCTGGTTGAGCCTGACCAGGCCCCATGGATGCAGGCCTGGCCACCAGGTGCTCGCCATCAAGCCCCACCCGCAGGCCTGGTTCTAGTGGGTTGAGCCCGGTTAACCTTGTCCGGGCGAGGGAAAACATAGATCCATGTTTTTACTTGTCATAAGGGGTCTTTTGAGCTGCACTTTGTCTAGTTGCTCACCCAGGACCTGTTTGCCTTGGGTGACCCTACCAGGGGCTTAAAGCCCCAGGCAACTTAGCTCCTGGGATCATTGGAACACACAAACCCCTCCACCACAATAAGGTCTCAGCTCCAGGAGAGGCAACAACAGATCGCTTAATCGATTAAAAATGATTATTAAAAGTGTTGGCAGGCAATTTAATTATCAATTCATTATGTTGTGCTGTTAATGTGTCACTTGTTATGTTGCAGAGAAGTTAATTTCACCTACAGGTGGAGCTGAATGGAGCACGTATGTCTATGTATTTTGTATGTGCTGCTATGACAAGAAGTTATAGTACATTTTAACCTTTATATAGTACTTTGTACTTCATTTGCAGTATAAATGTTAAAATGTACCATAATATCTTGTTATAGCCTATTTGTTGTTTTAAGATTTACACGTTATGCCTGGCTGCCGGACTTCACTGCTGTTTTGTTTTATCCCTGTGACACGGCTGTAGCTGGCTCTAGACCCAGTGATCATCAGTGTGTGTTGGGTTATCCGGCATTGATGGAGGTTGGGGTGGGGAGTAGTTCTCTGCGGTTGAGTGATATTCACACTGTTTCGAGCATGTAATTTAGTTTTTGTTCATTTTTGGTTTGTTTGGTGTGTTTTGAATATGATTTGCCCTTGATCGGGGATGTATTATTTGCTGTGTTTTCTTCTTCAATGTATGTTTTGGGATAATTTTATTTGTACGTGCCTCATGTAGTCTAACAGGCCCTGGAATATAATTGTAGTCCCAATCCTCTGTTTTATCTGTATTGCAGGGGTAGCGGCCTGAGTCGGGTTCCCCTTTTGTTGGTGGTGGTGGTCCTCAGTCCAGGTGGTGAACGTGGTGCCAGTCACTCGGCGTAGGTACCCTGTGTGTATGTTATGTATGTGCGGGGGTAGGCATCCAGTGAACCGCTCAGAGGTTCAGTCTGGGTGAGTCTCATTCGTCCCCCAATTGGGGAATGCGATGTTGTGAGCCCTGGAAACTGATGTGAACTGCTTCTGGGGCATAACCATCATCTGTTGGGCTGAATAAAATGTTGATTTGAGCTGCGTCTCTGTCCTCCTTCGGTTATATGAACCTGTGTGCCTCTGTCCTATTTATATTACTGGCAGTATATCCCTGAGTGCAAGGTCTGGAGTGGTGTAGTCTGCAACTTGGATATCCTCCGGGTCTTGGACGACCACAAAGCCCCACATAGAATGGGCAGTGGTGGCTTAATGGTTAAGCACACTCGTAATTGAATGTTTGCAGGCTTAAATCCCTGACCAGCAAGGCACCACTGAGTTACCCTAAGCAATATACCACCCCCAAGCACTACTCCCTGGGTGCTGAATTAGCTGGCCCCTGCTATGTCACATATGGACTAAATGCAGAGAACACGTGTCACTGTGGTGTGTCAACAATGACAACTAATCACTAAATTCTAGTTCTAGGAACAAACTCACAAGAATCTCTAAATGACATAAAAAACAAATATTAGTGTAAGAATGGTCTTGAAGACATACACAAGTGGAATTAATATTGAAACTTCTTAATTCATACTCTTTGAATCCAACAAAAACTAGCGATATGTCTATGGCAAAAGATTAAAAAGAATCAAAATTAAATTATACTTTATTACACACATTTTTTACAGTTCGTTCGAGCTTCGTGACCTTCAAAACCTGCAGCAGCGTTTTATTCTAGCTGCAGTTAAGGTTTTTGTCAGTATGTGTACAACCAGTGTTTCGAAATGTTTCAAAATGTTACCAAATTTGTCATCTCTAAAGGGTATGATAGGACTTATAGGTCAAAATGCTGACTCTCCAGTTAAGTCCAGGCTGTAGACATTACTTATGAAACAATCATTAAAATGTAAAATTAAAAAACGAACAAATAATCCCAGAGAAACTGTTGCCGGTTTGACAATTCCGGAAATATTAGCCTGTGAAAAAATAGCTAGATCGCGCCTAAGATTTCGTCACAGACATGGGGACGTGGTTCAATGAAACTGGGTTTGATCGCACACGATTCCAGTCGGCCTTCCAGTATACACGAGTTAACAATCACTGCTTTAAATGATATAATACACTTGTTTATTTTGGTTTTTATCAAGTATGTTATTAACACTTGTAACTTGTATTACCTGAACTGATCTTAAAGTAATCCCTATTATGACCCCTATTTCTTATTTTTATGAAAAATGAACAATCTGATGTTCGAGTTTAAAGAGGGTAAAGAAAAAACACCTTCATTGACACCGAAATAAAATTGTAACACATAGGTTCTAGTAGTTGGGAGTAAGGGTATTTTTTATTTTCACTGCATGCAATATTTGTGTTCAGCCACACATGAATGGTCTCTGTCTTGGTGTTATCTAAAGTCGAGTAATATGTCATGTTAAAAATGGCTCGGCAAAAAGCCATCTCTTACCCTGATGTTATAGGGGCAGGGCCAAAACGGTCTGCAAGGAATATCTGTGTACTGTATTAGGTCAATTCCTCAATTTATCTCGCATGATAATTTCTGTCTAGTTCGGACTTCTTTGTACAACAAAAATTACGCCGAATTAGATCCTGAATTATTCAAAATTATTTGGCATTCAAAAACTAAATACAAGCCAAATCTTAAATGGTATGTCTACAATAGCCTATTTTCTATTCCTTCATATGGTCACTAAAACTATTCCAATGGTTTTCAACGCAGATATTCGTATTTTATTGGAATCAAATATTTTAAAATCAACATCAACACACAAATTCATAGAGATATAAACAACGCCATAAATCATCTTAACCCATAACCAATTTTTATTTGACAGTTTAAAAGTCTTCGTTAAGTTACGCAGTACGTGCCCCTGTAATTCTGTAGTGGAAACCCCGAGTTTGAAGTTGCCAACGCCCGGCGTAGACTAAAACGAACAGGGTAAGGTAAGGGGAAATTTATTTGATTTAAAAAGACCACTACGGCCAGTGTTAAAAGTTATTTAAAAATCTGTTTAACCTAAAAGCTTATATTTACCTAAAGAAAAGTGTTATGGGTAGAAAAATAAGATCATCTGAAATGTTCTGCTAGCTTGATACTTCATTTAATGTTTGCTAACTACGTGCAGGCAATTCTACACATAATATTAAAAGCTCCTCGGTCCGGTTAAACACACATTGAGCAAATTGTATGAAGTAACGTTTTTTTCCCTGATGCGACATTTTTAGAGTCGATCTTTATAGCTTGCTAATGGCGGTAGCTTTGTGGTACTCCACCTCGACTGCACTTTATTTAGCAGCGACCTTACTGTTTAATTAATTATTCCCAACCCAGAACACGGACTTGAATTGTCATTTTCATATGGGGGAAGTTTATAGGCCAGTACATTAGATAGGAATAAGCACGGTCCTTGGGTAATTTTTATTAGCGGCCTTGAGTTTTGTTCTGTGTTTGAGCCTAACCCTAAGAGATGCCGGAAACCTAACTCAGAATAGCTGCACCGCATATTCTGACGGACTGCTAAAACTGAGCTGCAATATTTTGTTTTAATAGCTGTGAATCATAGGTTTCAGTTGATTTTTGTAGGATGCCAATTGAATTATTATATATGTAGTTATGGAAAGTATATTAGTTAATAACAGGCAGCCAGAAAAAAAATCAATTAATTCACCCACCCACGTAGCAGTCAGTCAGATGGTAAAACATGGATCCCCGTCAATCTGCTGTTTTAGCTTTGTTCATTTCAATCCATCGCGATAGACTTTTTTGGGGTCTTTCCTTTCGTGTGCAGCGCTAACGGCGATTAAATGTCTTTTGAACGAGTTAACTATTGTATCAAATTTGTCTAAAATGAGTATGCACTAATGATTTATATGTGACAAATGTCTCCGCCATCTTATTTTGATGCATGCGGGCACCACTGCTGGGTTGCTGGGATTTCGTAAATATTGTGTGTGTGTGTGTGTGTGTGTGTGAGAGAGAGAGAGAGAGAGAGAGTGTGAGTGAGTGAGTCCGTCCGCGCGCCCGCCCGCTCGCTCGCGTGCTCGTGTCTTGAATGTAATGATTCATGATATATGGAGGGATGTATTGGATGTACTGAATGAATCCCTGGGAAAATTCTTAATGTTATTCGTAGAAGTGAAATTCATTCATTATATATCATATGTATCTGCTTATTTTAACCGAACAAACTGAATATTTAAATAATTGGTATTAGGTTTATAAAGTGTGTTGTATTATGGTGCTATTTTGGCTCAATTACTGTTTGGATCTTTTTCAAACTTTGCAGAGGTATTGTGGGGTAGTGGTGGGAAAATGGAATGGATCTTGTTCAATTATGAGACTAATCGCTCTGAAAATTGAAGCAGTATTACACAGTGGCAGCAAGGGTATCAGTGAAAGCAAATAACATTTGAGCTTCTGAATGTGTTAGGTCAAAAAGTATTTTAATCTTATAACTTCTTCACCATAACATTATATGGATGAGACTCTGCACACGGTTTCATTTTCAGACAAATTGCACCCAAAATAAAGTAGCAGCACTATGTGGCAGCAAAGAAAGAAAACGGCAGCTGTAGGAGATGCTTGGTCTTGTGAACACAATTGAGATGGGTGGTGGAAATTGATTCTGTTACAATTACCAATTCTTAAGGGTGGTGATTTTTATTATCGTTGAGAGTTCACAAAAAAAATCAATTTCTAAACATCAGTTTAATCATGGGTTACTAAAATTATTCACATTTGGTATTAGGGGTGTAAATCCCAGCTGTCCTCATGATACAATACAATATCGATTACTTAAGCCAGTGGTTCGATTCTGCATTGAGAGTTTTTTTTTAAAGAAAAATTAAATGGTCAATGTGTTCAGGAGATTCTGTGCTCTGAGCATAGGTCCTATGTCACCCGCCGTACTAAACACACGCTCTGAAGGTACGCTAGCTTGCGAGCTACTTATAAATGACCAAGTCAAGATGATCTACCTACTATAAAAATGCAAAACGTATATTTATGTATAAAATATTAAGTATTATTTAATATTAATTATTATTATTAATTTCCCTTTGGGATGAATAAAGTATTTTTGAATTGAACTGGTATTTTAGTTCTTTCACCTTTCTCTTTCTCAGCTCTCTTTTCAGAGGGAAGTTAATGTAGTTTTGATAAACAGTCTGAAAATGCCGCTCCACATTTCCCTTCTTCGGAATAGCAATGGTAGGCTGACAGATGAGGCAAATGCACTTCGAATATACCATGGTGGGAAAAAACAGTCCTCCTCCCATTCCGTATGGAAGTGGCAGGTTTTTGGCTTCTTACTTGGTCCAGCTCCCCCATTCATTCTTATACCCTTTCTTAAGTTTAGTAGAAATAAATTGGAGGCTAACTGGGGGACTCGGTGGCTTGCAGCAGCTGGTGCGGTTGAACGTGTCATCCCTCTCATTTTTTTATGCCATACGATCTACACACACTACCTTTGCAATCAACCAGTAGTTGATCAATGTATTGGGCGTACACCATGTATTCATCGGAGTGGATCATGAAAACAATAATGGAACACACAAAAAAATAAGAACGCATTTATTGATATTTATGCGGTCACATCGATGCATCGGATCATTTGCTGTTGAATCGATATATGAATCGATATATCGATGTATTGTTACACCCCTATTTGGTACTGCATATATTTTTGCCCAGTTGCGCGCAGTCTGATTTTGGTAAATGACTGGCATTTGCTAGTTTGGCACAATTCTATCATGAATAAGTGGGCATGTGCAGGGACTTTTCCTGTATCATCTTAATTTAAAGCCACAACTATTTGCAATTGTGTGACAGTATTATAACTGTAACATTCACACTGTCAGCTCAGGGGCTTGCCATCACTGTTGCTCAAGATGATCATGAGTGTTGGGCTTAGTAACTAAACAAAACATGTTATGTTCCATAACTCTGTCTTGTTTACAAATTGTAATTACAAATCGCAGCCTTCGGTTATTCTTAGTTGCCCATAAAATCCCAGTTTGTTCAGTTTTAAATTTATTTCTTTTGATGTTTTTTGTGGCACATAGCAGTGGTATTTGCATTGTTATTGAAATTTCACTTAGTTGTCCAATTATTTCTAAATCCACACAAGATTAGTTGTTCAATCTTGTTTATATGGACAGCTGTGTGGGATTATGCTTGTCTAAAATTTCTCAATATTTGATAATTTGTTACTGTGTGCAGTATGAGTACACTTACTCAACCTTTGTATGCAAAAAGATGGAAAAGCACCAGATTAAAATAACACCGGTCGATTGGCTAGCGATCAGAATGGCCCGATTTTCAGCGTGATCGGTGATCGGCCGATCACTCTCACATTTCCGATTATGAACTAATCTTGCACATGCACAATAAATCATCTGCGCAGGCGCGCACTCTTTCACATGCAAAAATGGCTAATTTTGAAATTCTTCAGCATGAGCCAAGCGGATGCAAAATTCATCTGCAACAAGTGTAAGGAACAGGTACACTGTGAGAGAGCCAATACAAAGTCATTTAACTCAATAAGTTTAATTAGACATTGAAAAACACATCAGTCCATTGAACACGCTCAGTTTGAAGAAGCTAGCAAAGTGAAAGCTGCTAGCAAAACATGTTCGAAATAGGACTGCAGCGATTAATTGAGTAACAACTCAATTACAAAAAATCCTCGATGCAAGTTCTTTGCTTTGATGCTTTGTGTAATCCGCACGACTATGTACTGCTTAGTGATCACCGTGTTTCACTCGGAGGATTATTACTGTCGCACAGTGTGCTAACGCTGCATTACGTGTAGCAGGTTTTATTTGTTGGCACTATGGAGGAAGACAGGGAAAATAGTGAGGAAAGTCAGAGAAAGACAAAAAATGTCTAAAGTTTGGGACCATTTCAAATAAAAATGTAAACACTGTACAGTGTGTCCATTGTAAAACCGGATTAGTTTACCACAATAGCGCATTGTCAATGATTCAACATCTCAACCAGAAGCACCCAGTCTATGCATCCAGTCCACAGAGTGGAACCAATACAAGGTAACCGCAAGCATTTTATTCACATTTGTGGCTAAAAATAGACCTGCGATAGAAACATCTTTATGGGTATATGTGTGAATAAAAGAAAGTATAACAAGAATCAGCCCAAGCAGCCCCTATTTTTCCTGAACAAAAACACGGACAACACAACAGCAGTGAAAATGATGTTGTCATATTTTAACATGGAGCTGGAGCCTGTCTATACACTAAGAGCAAAGAGATGGTTCCATTACAGAATTAGTGAACTCAGGTGGAGTGAAGGAAAATGACAGCAGTGCGTGTAATCGCTAGAGATGTACCGATACTGATATTCGGATCCAGACCTATTTGACGGATCGGGTATTGACCATGCGTAACTGATCCACTTCCTATACTTACTTATTTAGTTTTTGTCAATCAATCGCATGACTGCTTTCTCATTTTATGTGTTTTTTTTGCAGCATTCAATCGAATGATATTGCTGCCCATCAGTCTTTTTTGCTACTCAGTGGGTGCGAGTACACTGATTTCCTCCTGCTGTGACATCATGCGCATATCCTTCGCATTACAAGGAGCGTAAGTTAAGACGTGATGATCTGGGAGTATTATAAGCATTTAACAGAAACCAGTAGCACAGCGATTTGCAATATATGTAAAAAAATATTTGAGGTGGGAATAGCGTTTAATGGACAATCCCATTTAACAAAGCGCATACAACTGCAAGACAAAACAAAGCAATGGATGACTTGGGAGTCGCTAACTTAATTGGACTGTTTTGCGAACTCGCTGCAGCTTGTGATACAAGAGGGGCTGCTATCGCAACAAAAGTGTAACTGCGCTGATGCCAATGGGAGAAAAACTAAAAATGTTAAGCATTCATCACTTGTGTATACTTGCTTTGAAGATATTCATATTGAACTGCAAAAGCCTCAAAAACACTTAAAACAAATGAGGTGGAACAGTATGTTATGTATGTTTGTAGTAGCCTAATTAAATATTTTTTGTCATACATTTTTCTATCTGTATTTCCGAGCTTAAAAAAATAATATATAAAGTATAACAAAGTAAAAAGAGCTGTTGTATTGGAATCTGTATCGGTATTGGCAGTTGTGTATCGGAATCGGATCAGAACTGAAAAAATGTGGATCGCCCATCTCTAGTAATCACTACTAAACCTTTACTGGTAAAGAGCTGGCAAAAGTTCTAAATCAAACCAGTGGTTCAACAAGCTGAAAGGTGAAGAAAAGCGATGTTTTCAGCTGCTCCCATCCACCGCCGTTTGTCTTCCACAGCAGCAAGGCTACAGTAAAGCTATACAATTTAAAATAGAAGCTGTTTGTATACAGAAACTTTTGGCTTTGTTTGACACAATACTTAAATTTAGCAACTTGCAGAAGGCTGACAGTAGCCGTCACACTTTGTTGCAGTGATACCTGCAGCATGCAGGGGTGAGTCTAAATGGGAGCATAGGGTGTACTCAACTAGATCTATTTCAAGGTATTAGTAATATTATTTTGCAGATTTAGATTAATATGAATAATATTACAGAATTATAATAAATAGCAAAGTGCTTTCTGTGTGTTCTGGCAACATCTATACCATCAGAACATCTATTTTCTGCAGCAGGAACCATTGCGTCAAAGCGGAGGACAAGCCTCAGTTGTGAGCATGTTGATATGCTCACTTTTCATTGCGACTGCTACGTTCTACTTTAAAGGCTTACACACACACACTCATTCCCTAACACACTTAAACACACACTCTCACTCGCATTCACTTGCACACACATGAACATGCACACACCATTCCTAACTAATCCAGGAGATACAATCTTGTCAGAATATTTTTTATGCCTCCTATAAATGTACAAGAATACAGAGAGTAAAGTCTATTTTAATTTGTCTTAACCCTAACCTTCATGTCATTTCATTTGACATTATTTTTGCATTTAAGGAAGTGTTTTCTTAAAAAAAAAAAAAAAACCCAAGACAAATATGTACATAAATACACTAAAAAGGTTTAGTTCATTTGTCAGTTGTATGGAGTTCAGTCATTTAAAAATGTTCCTGAAATGGAAACCCATGAGTTGTTTATTTTAAGAGACCTGTCTATTTTTTCTTTTTTCAATAGTTACTATTGCTATTTAATAAGACAAAAGTATTTATCTGATTTATTGATGAAATAATCGATAGAATACTCGTTTACTTAAAAATCAATAGCTACAGCCCTAGTTTGGAGCCATCTACGAGCCAGTAGTCTGTCCTATCTTTCGTTGGTATAAGCAGTGAAAAGGAATTACGAGGTAAAAATGCCTTCAACAAAGAGTTTCCCTGCACTTGCCCGAGCCTACCTCTCTGCCCCATGTACAAGTGTTGAGAGTAAACACTTGTTTAGCTTGGCTCGACATGTGATAGATGAGATGAGCAATAGAATTTCAGGTGACAAGGCAGAAATGCTTGTGTTCATAAAGAGAAACTTGCCATTAATGCATAAATAAAATAAGTATTTTGTTTTATAATATGTTGCCAAGACAAAAAATGTGCCTTGCTTTTTTACTTACTGCACCAATTATTATTTTAAAGAATATATTAATATTTAGTTGTATTTGGTGTTATTTATTTGTTTAGGTTTATTTGAATTTGTAAAGTTTAGTAGATGAAACAAAAAAGGTGTCATGTTACATATTTTTCTTTTATTTGCTGCACCTATTTTAAAGATTATATTAATGATTAGTTTTATTTATTTTAGTTTTATTTGAATTTGTGAAGTTTAAGAGTTTATGAAAAACATTTTGAGGTAAAGAGAATGTGATTTTTGTATGTACTGTATTTGCTGTTCTCAGCGAAAATTGGCATCTGCCCGTCGCACATACCAAATAATCGGTAATGGGGATCGACCAAGAAAATTTCAATCCCTAGATTAAAAGGAATACTAAAAGTATCATACGCAACTTGCAACACATTCCCTATTTGGCAACTTAGCAGCATGGATGACATAGAGAAGTTGGTCCCTAAAAAGAATTCAACATCAGTGATATGAAACTTGTTTGGTTATGAAGAAATATAATACCCTTTATGGAATTATTTAAAAAATGAAAGGACACATTAATTATTGAAATATTTATAGATATATTTAATTTTCATTTTGAGTATTAAGGCATTCGTTACAAAATCTTAGGTGGTTTGTTTACCCTGGAATGTGCCTGTAGCTTCTGATTTCTTCTCCTTTTGCAGATTCTGTGTACGGAAGTGACATGTTTATTTAAATAAAGTTGTGGGAAAATGAGATCAGATTACAAACGGTTGATCGAGATGCATGTGGAGGCACATGTTAATGCAAGGTGTGAATTGACATATCTAACACTGTCCACTTGCAGTCAGATCACTCAGGATACATGTTAATACCAGGTGTGAACAGGGCCTAAGTGTATTCTGCAACTGACTTAAGTGAATTTTTCACTACGTGCTCTGGAGGGCTGTATTAAGTCTCATGCCTCTATATGGCTAAATGCAACAATGCAGTTTTCAGAAAGCTGAACACACAAAACTTTCTAACATGTATCATACATTTAGAAACAAATGTTACAATTCAAAATGCATGTGAATAATTCATATAATTATAGAAAAATTATACAACGCAATAGTATATAGGCTCCTACAGAACTGCAGGGTATACAGAAGTACCTAGTTTGTGAATTCTGCCCACAGACTTGTTGCTATTCTGAAATTTCAGTTTAAGTGCAATAGGCTACCACCTACTGAGAGAAAGAGGTTGGTCCTGGCCAGACTCCAAGATCAGGCTGTTTCTAATGATTTTGCATGCAGTTAGTCTGACTGCCAATTCTAATGCATACTTGCGAAAACGTACCTTTTTTACATTTTATTAGTACTAACTTAGCAATTGGGAAACAATTCCCTAGTTGCACTACCCATTGTAGCTGAGCGTGCATATAGCTACGAGTGCATGTTCTGTAGCCATTTTGCATGCCTTCAATTTACAGTCTTGGAAATCAGCTACCACACCTTGAATCTCTGACATAATTTCCTGTTTTAATTACAAAACGAGCAGAAAATTACGAAGCACGCAGGGATTTCAGAAGCAAGCAGAAAACTAAGAAGCCTGCAAGAAACGGTGAATCGAGCGTGGGGCTGCGAGAAGTGAGCGTTCTTATATGCGTTTCAAAGGCGCAGTGTGTGCTCCTAGTGTCCGTTTTGCTCGGTTTAGCGATCCATCTGCGCTCTCGTTTATTTGGCACTGATCTCACTCCATACTAAACCCTGCATTCATGACGATGAAATGAAACATTCATCTTATAAATAAAATAAAGCTGGATTTCTTCTCCACTGCATCCTTATCTGATGAAAATGTGGACTGTTCCCCTCTGGTGTATTGTGTTCACTATGAGTAGGTACCTTTCGCTCTACAAAGAACTGAGTGGAGCATATGGTGATAAACTTTGCTGAATGGTTGACGAGAAGCACAGGTGCTAACTTAGATATGTGGAACTGGTGGAGGAATAATTGAGGAGATGGAATTGTTGCATTAAATATTTTCATGTCTCCATATTTTGGCATTGGAAAATTCAATCAATAACCCATGAAGTCCTGTCTAATATTGCTTGTGGCCAGGGTGAAACTTACCAGTGCTTATTAGGGGAAAGATCATTTCATCATTTTTTATTGTGTGAATCTGAAAGATAATCTAGCCAGATTTAATAATAAATTACAAACATGTCACATGCCATATAAAAAAAAAATCATGACTTGACTGTCGGTCGAGTAAAATCAACGGTTCCTCACTAACTATTCACTGGTTGTTCTCATGACACTCATCTTGGAATGAGTTCTTTTTTCATTTATCGCCTAGAGGTGGGCGATAAATTGATTTTATCGATAAAATCAAATGTACAGTTCAGGATGATATGTTTTTATGAAAAACAAGTTTCATTATTTACACGCAAGCGCCAAAAGTGAAACTAATGTGACGCACCATTCTTCACGGGTACATTAGCGTGGTGCACCCAAACACTGTAGCGGATTTGCCATCGAACACAGACCAAACAAGTCCTCATTGCAAAGTAATTTTAAAAGCTGTTGCAACCAAAGGAAGCAGCACGACAAATTTATTCCAGCACCTAAATCAGAGGCACTCTCGATATTTGTAAGTGGATGAAAATCCAAGTCTTCAGGGTCCTGGGGCTTGCTATTTTGCTGAATGGCTGTGAGACATGGACATGATCCAGTGACCTGACATGAAGACTGGACACCTTTGGTACTGTGTGTCTTTGGAGAATCCTTGGGTACTGCTAGTTTGACTTTGAGTGACCGCTCGTTGGAAACAAAGTCACGAATGAGACGCATTACCTGTGTTGTGAATGAGCACCAGTTACAGTACTTTGGCCATGTAGCACATTCTTTCAGCGTACTTTCTATGAATATTTATCACTAACAAAAAAAGAAAAATGAGAACTAAGGCATTACCGATACATCGGCCGCTGTGTGGAGATTATTGAAGCGTTCCCCTAGTATGGTGGATGTACCGTATTTTTACGCATATAACGCACGTGTTATACGTGTTTTTACAAACCGCGCAACCCTCCCGCGCGGTATCTCCATGTGCACGTTATGCAAAATCTGTTTTACGTGGTTGATATCTGTTAATATTTTAATGGAGATGAAAATGTCCTATCAAAACAAAACTAATGAAACGATTTGATCATGATTATGAATTATGTCATATCATCGTCGTGGAAATGAGACGCCATTTTTCTATGTATGATCTATGTCTGGGGGTTGCGGGAGGAGTTTTCAGTTCTATGGGCAGCATGCGCGGTATACGCATTGGCACGCTATGCAGAATTTTTTTAACATAATTCCTTTGTTCCTGCGCGCTATACGCGTGTTCGCATTATATGCGTAAAAATACGGTACTCCTGATGACGTCACGTGCATTCCTTTTCATGTATGGAAACATCCAGTGGATAATGTCAGATAAAAGCAGATGAATAATAGTAAGGCAGTGGACACATTTTAATTTTAATTCCATACTTTGTAGAACAATCTATATTCCATTGTATAATGTCTGGATGGTATGGAAACTCTAAATACTGACCAAGCCTAGGTCAATTCATTGAATATTACGGTCTTCTGAAACAGATTAGTAGTAAACTTGACAAAGAGTTAAATCTAAATGAAAGATTTTCTCAGTGTGATTTATTTGATCTCTTCATGCAGCTTACTACACAAGACAAGTAGTAACTCACCAGCTTTCATCTGGCCTGTGTGCTGTACAGGTTTAGATCAAAGCTGGTTAGTCAAAGCTATGCCTTTTGCTTTCTGACTATTTGAATAAGTAATTGTTCTCTTTTTCTTCCAGATCTTGAATGAGAATAGTGGATCTTGCTAAAGTACCACTATGCAGACGATTAAATGTGTGGTTGTTGGCGATGGTGCTGTGGGAAAAACCTGCCTTCTAATCTCATATACAACAAACAAATTTCCCTCTGAATACGTACCAACAGTAAGTACACTTGCATCTTGTTCAGTTATGCTGTGATGGGTAATGGGACTTTGGATAGATGATTCTTTCAGGTTATTGGAGCAATCAGGTAAGTCTCACAAGTTATCTCACGTGAAAATTTTCAAAACACATTTAAAGACATTTCCTTTTGAGGGTTAAGAATAATGTCTAAACCTACTGTGAACATTTCTGAACATTTTTTGGATTTTTTTTGTATGTTTATTTTCATTTTAAAGATAATCACAAAAAATGATCTTTACCGCTGTGACATTACACCTAATGTATAATAAAAATATTTTCGGCAGTTTTGAAAATAGATTAGTAAAACTTTTATATAGGGAAGCTACATGAAACTGCAGATTTTACTGAAAGCTGACATGATTTTTTAAAGTAACAGAACTGTTGCACATTATATAAATGCATTTACAAATAAAATATGATTAAATAATAAACACTGACTGAGCATATTTTTGAAATGATATTTAAGTTAAGCAGTCCAATACATTCACAGTTAAACAAGCTAAGCTTTTCTTAGCTTACATGTGTAACACACAATACCACATTATGAATATTTCTTTTATGGGCACCATATTAACAAATTTAAGACATCTGGTCATAAAAATTTTTTACGTAGACTACAGCACCATTAACAATAAAATAACTCTAATACAATGAGTGGCTGGAAACCACCCAACAAATTTCAAGCAGTGCTAATAGTCCTGCTTTAAAGCATCTCCCAACATAAAAATTTTCAAATTTCAAAAAATTCCAAACCAGTACGTACAAGTATTATGTATATGTGCCAATGAAATGAATGGCCATCCAGTCTCGTAAGACAAGCAGCACATGTCTGCTCTGACCAATAAAGCGTTATCTTTTATGTGAGTTTTGTGAGTTTCTCATATGTCAGAAAAAAAACATGGAAGTGTCCAACTGAGGAAGAGACTGGAAGTGGTTCTGGAATAATATCCCTTATGTCATTGCACTAGTAACAGACACTCTGTCCAGAAAACAGGATGTTTGGGGGAAAAAAGCTATTTTCCCCTGTGCTCCTAGTGTCCTTCATATTGTCCTTCAGCAATCTGGTTTAAAAAAGTGCCTATTTGTTTTGAGCAGCATATTATATGACTGTCTGTCAGTGCCGATCCAGTAAGTATAAATTTGACTGTTTCTTCCTGAACTATGCCAGTCTAGCTTTTTTCTGTAAAGAAATATACAAGGCATATTACTAGTGCTATATAAAATCAAAGATTACTTCTGCTGGGGGTTTACAATAGCTAGGAAGTTAACGTGATCTACTTCATGGAATGTTCAGCATAGCTCATGTTATGACATTCAGGAAGTAAAGTCCTCTGCATTCACAGTAAATTTATTACTGATACAGTGCTTTTAATTGATCAAGATTTCCTATATCAGTAATGAGAACCTTAAAGTTGTCAAGTGTGACAAGCAAACTTTTATTTGGAAAAATGCTACTTGCTTTGTAGCCACCTTGTCACAGGCAAGGACTTTCCTTCAAAAAATTTAATTTAGGTTCCCTGTAGACTTCGAACAATGGTTGGAAATGATTGCAGAGGATGAGAAACTTTGTCTTGGACACTTTTCCTTATTTTCACTGCTTCAACTAATGAACCAATCTTCCATTAATTTCTTTTAAAGAAAGAATTTTCCCCATAAGAAATAATGGAAAACCAATTAATTGGTTCCCGGCCCCAAAAAATTACACCTAAATGTTTTTTTTAGCATT
>JABFEB020000124.1:12786657-12798117 GCA_019775895.2 Stomatorhinus ivindoensis | reverse complement strand
TTTGCAACTGAAAAAACATTGTGATCGGCAGTTGCTGCCGCTGCTTCTTTTTCTGGTTGAAGAGCAGCTTGTAGGCGTTCATGACGTCGTCGATCACACACAGCACACTGTAAAGTAAACCGCTCAGCGAGAAAGATTGAAGCGAATGACAAGGGGACGTACAGTGGGATCTAGGCATCAGTCAAAGCACCAATCACAGGCCCGATTAGAAACGGGAAAGTTGTGATTTGTCGTCTCCCCCCCCCATGTGACAATCACAGCCCGTGCTATAACGCACGTAGTCACTAAACTTGTGATTCTTAGACTAGGAAATATTACTACTACTGTATATTTAAAAACCCGCAATTGTTGCAGATGGCATGCCTAACACTTTCACAAGGGATTTCGGATCAAATTTGCCTTTTAAAATGATAAACTTGGATTAGTGAACACAATGTGCCACTGGAACACAGGATTGATGGTTGCTCTTCATAGGCACCTGTATGCCAATGTAGATATCACATTAAAAATCAGTCATTTCCAGGTACCATAATCAACAATGTCTACACTATTTTGGCTTTAATGGACGAGAATTGTTTTTCTTTTGGAAACAAAGAAGTAAAAGTCATCCCAAACTAGTGTATAAATATTTAGTTGAACATGGCATTTAATAAATTGACATTTAAGACACACAAATACAGTTAACCCCCTATCTGGCGAAGAATGATTGTGGAAATATAAAACTAATGTGCAATAAAAGAATAGGTTGTTTCAGAGTTATGTAATGGCTAGAACTGAGTTTTTGGTGAAAAGACATTTGTTGACCTTAACATTTCCGGTTGAAATATCAAGCAATCTAGAACAGGGTTGGTGCCATTCTGGAATACATTCATCAATTCCATTACCATTTCCTGATTTTGACTGGAATTGAGTAATGCATTCCAGAATGGCCCCAACCCTGTTCCAGATTACTTGATAGATCAACTCGAAATGTGAAAGTCAATGAATGAGGAGAATGAGGCTGGACTTGCCCAGGTCAAACTGTTTCTGATGAATTTGCATGCAGTTTGTGTGAGGAATTTTCAGATTTGGGTGCGACTGCTGACTGTGATGTAATGTGGGAGATCTTATGTAATAAGACCCTGAAAGTTGCTGAGGGTTGTGTTGGTGTTGCCAGTGTTCCAGAAGCAGGTTTCATCTCGTAGGGCACCCTGGATATTATTGAGAGGAGTTGCCGTGCATGACTTTGGTGGCAACTCCAGTCTGTACAGGGAACTAAGGAGGACGGCTGTGAGCGTTTTGAGAACAGATACGGAGCCGTTTATTATACAAATCTGTGAGCATTCGACACACCATCTGTGGGTCTAGTGACCCTACTTACAGAGGAATCAAAGTATTATGCACATCTGAATCTGTTCCTCAGAGACTTAGTCAGAATGGATGATGGAACAGTCCTTACAGATGGCACTGGTTCTCATCAAGCACAAACACGGAAATTGGTTTTTTGCAGCCTTTGTAGATTTTCAAAAAGCGTTCAACTCAGTTGATCGAGTTGCCCTGTGGGACATCCTGAGGCTTTGTGGGATCCCCTAAAGTTGCAGGACGTCATGGCGAGCCTGTACATTGGTTACTGGGAGTGCCATGCAGAGTGAAGGGAGAACCTCCACATTCCTCCCAGTGGATTCTGTGGTTTGCTTGTATGGTGCGGGTGTTGGGCAAGGTCATGGGGTCCAGCAGTTGTGCGGTATCTATTGATAAAGAAAAATTTACTGATCTTGACTTTATTGACAATGCTGTCATCTTAGCGGAGTCAATTGAGCCTCGGGTGTCCTGGATAAAGATCAAGACCTAGGCATTGCTGAGGACCCGAGCGGCTGGACCAGGCCAAGGGGTTGCCCACGTAACACCTGGCTGTGGCAGATGGATGGCCATTTCCAGAGTATGGGACTGGACCATGTGTCTGCCTGGGGGGTCGCTAGCCAGGATCCCGGGGAGTTTCGCTGTGTGGTGGGTGTGGCAACACACTGTATCTGCACATACTCTCCAGCCTGACTTGACCTACCCTATGTTAATGATATTTGAATGAATTAATTGAACTTTATCCTGGTTCACAAAAATTGTCAATGAAATGGTTCCCTGTATCTGACTAAGAAGGGAATGATTAAAATAGGTGGTCAAAGATGCTTTTAATTTGGCATATGTCACTTTTACTGTTAGGCTAAATTCTTCCTAGTTTCATACCTTTCCATTGCTTTTACACTAAACTGTTTGTGCATAGTACATCATTATATCGTGCTGCTTTTAGAAAGCTACTGATCTTCTGGAGCATTACCTGTGATAATATGGGTTCAAAGCATTATATTAGAAAAGATAAACAGGTGTGAATCTCACAACATACTCAATGAATTCTACAATATGTGCTTCCTTTGTACGTTGATGTTCTGCTGGTGCATTGGCAAGTTCATGATTTCTTTTCTTTTTTCCTCAGTGCCAATGGTTTTGCATTTTTATATGCTTACATTTATCTTTATAACAACCACAAATATGCACACAATATTTTTATAACAAGAATCAGCTGTGATTTCCTAAATGCATTATAAAATGCAGAACTGCGTTATTAATTTGTGCCTTTTGAATGCTATTATGCTTGTATAAACAGTGGATATTCTTTTATCTTTACCTTTTCAGGTCTTCGATAATTATGCAGTAACTGTCATGATTGGTGGAGAACCGTACACTTTAGGGCTGTTTGATACTGCAGGTATAGTATGACTGGGTGGGATTTCAACCATATCGGACCAATCACCTATTGTAATTAGCCATGAAAGAAAAGGGTTTTACCTTTGTCACATACCATTTAGCAGTCATCCTGTAATCCTCTTCAGAAAGTATATGCTGTCAGGGAATCTTGAAAAATTCTTGGGTTTTGCTATTGGGTGTCATGTCCCTGGGCCAGTCTTCAAATTTGTATTTGTGTACTTTTCCTTATTCTGGTTTGATATTGCTGTTTGGATGTTATCATGCAGTGTATTAACTAGGTTTTCCTCCTCCACCCAAGGTCAGGAAGACTACGATAGGCTACGACCACTGAGCTACCCCCAAACAGATGTCTTTTTAGTCTGTTTCTCTGTCGTTTCACCTTCATCTTTTGAAAATGTTAAAGAAAAGGTGAGTATTGCCTCTTTTTAAAAAAAATTTTTTTTTAATGGAATTCTGAAGAAGTGTATAGTGAAAATATTGCTTCCTGCTTTGCAGTGGGTACCTGAAATAACTCACCATTGTCCAAAGACCCCATTCCTGCTGGTTGGGACACAGATTGACTTGAGAGATGACCCATCCACAATTGAGAAACTTGCAAAGAACAAACAGAAGCCCATCACCCCAGAGACTGCTGAGAAGCTGGCTCGTGACCTAAAGGCAGTCAAATATGTGGAGTGCTCTGCTCTTACCCAGGTAAAGCCACTCTGAAAGTAGAATTAGTTTTTATCCTGATATTTTTCTTCAGGTTTTGTGGTATTTTGGCTTCAGTCTGCAATTATAAGCAGGATTTTGTTGTTGCACCTGAAACATTGGTCATCTGTTTATTAAGAATTTTATAATTACTATTGCTCATTTACTGTTGCATGCTGGAAGACACCAAGGCTTTTTAATTGTACATATTTACCTTGTTGGTTTAAGCATTATCCACCTACAGTCCTATGCCATATTTTGTGTGTTATGGGTGCCATATACTATATGGACAAAAGTATTGGGACATGCCTCTTGAACATTGAATTCAGGTGTTTCATTCAGACCCATTGGCATAGGTGTATAAAATCTAGCACCTACCCATGCAGTCAGGTTTACAAACATTTGTGAAATAATGGGTGTTTCTGAAGAGCTCAGTGAATTCGAGTGGTGCTGTCATAGGATATCACCTTTGCAATAAGTCAGAAATTAATTCCCTACTAGCTATTCCACATTGAAATGTAAGTGGTATTATGCCAAAGTGGAAGCATTTAGGAACAACAGAAACTCAGCCACAAAGTGACAGACCACATGAAGTAAGAGTGGGATCGCTGGCTGCTGAGGCACATAGTGCATAAAAGTCACCAGTGCTCTGTTGACTTAACTGCGAATTCCAAACTTCCTCTGGCATTAAACACAGCATGAAAGCTGTGCACCTGGAGCGTCATGGAATGGGCCTCCATGACCAAGCAGCTGCATTCAAGCCTCACATCACCATACACAATGGCAAGTGTTGGATACAGTGGTGTAAAGCATGCCACCACTGGACTCTGGTGCAATGGAAATGTGTTTTGTCACTCCACAGCACACGATTTTGTGTCTGACAGTCTGATGGACCAGCTTAGGTTTGGAGGATGCCATGGAAATGGTACCTGCCTCAGTGCATTGTGCCAGTGGTCATGGCATATCTGTGTCAGTAGTGAGCATCATGCCCCCGCACGTTTCTAAAATGGACCTCTTAAATACTGTTTAACGAACTGACTTTAGATGCGCTTTTAACTAACAAAAATCATGTCATTTCGTTGCCTTAAAATAGCAACACACAAACAATTTGCCTGGCTACACCACATTTAAAAAGCACCGCTCCTACAAGCAGGAAGTGGACGCAAAATCATTTGCTATTTTGACGACATGCGCACTTGCTGTGAAAATGAGCAATGCGCTGGTACGAAATGAGCAAATCCACTTTGCTTTGCGCCAGTGGAAAACTGGACCCTATGTGTGTCTTGGCACACCTTATGGCAACACCACCAACTTATTTGACACACTGTTGGCAGAAAATGCTCTATTTGGCTATTATATATAATTTGCAACTTCCTAATTTCACAAAAAAAAAGGTTCTAGGTTACTTTGCCATCAGCAGCTTCATACATGTACAAAGAGTGATGAAACAACATTTCTCCATTGCCCCGGTGCAACATATAGCAACATATACTACACTTGACATGTACTATGTCAACAGGGCACAAAAGGGGCACAAATATCACAAGGTTAACTTTTTCTCAATATTGTTCAGCTCTAAGTTTATAAAACATCTTATATGGTTGTCAGATTAAAGGGCTAAGCGACGGGTCTAATCTTTGTTTTAGCAGTGATTATTTTGACATAAATCTTTTTGCTTAATTTTCTAATGTCAAAATAATCAATAATCGTAAGTCAAAGTCTTGAAGACAGGCTATACTAATAAGGGAGGCTAAATGGCACATACATGCTGACCTTGAAGTATTTGCCGAGTCCTTCTGACCTAAATGTCTTCATTTTAGATGTATTTGCATTGCATTTATATTTACGTTCTGCTTCATAATAATGACAGATGGCTGCATTTTATTCACATTTAATGCAGTGTTTTCACGCAACTGCTTTCACTCTTTATTTGGACAGAGTGCCATCTTATTTCCTCTATTTTGGCAAATCAAAGGAAATTCTTTATTGATTTTTAATAATCGAGTAATCGTAATAGCTTTAATATGTTGTCCTAATACACTGGGGCATTACATCTGATAGTATGGGTGCAAAGCACTATATAAGAAATCTGAGTACCTCAAGGTATATAGAATATACTATTAAAGGCTTATGTAATTCTGTGCTTTTATTAGGGATTTCTGGGTATTCCTGAAAGTTTGCTTGGGGAGGAGTTGCAGTTTGGTACTTAGGTGAATTTCAAGAACTTAAGAAATTTGTTTGCTACTTGTCGTGATATTTAACTCTGTGTTGTCCTATGAATGACTAACCAGCAGTAGCCATATCCAACTGACAGCCACAATTAGTATGTTTTCTGTAGTGTACTTGTGAATTTAGGTTCTATCCCCATCAGTATATGTATTCATTGAATTCATTGTGTGCACCAAATCAAAGTGATGTAACCAAATGGTATACCACACGCAGAATGGTGGTGCAGTGGTTAGCACTGTTGTCTCACACCTCTGGGACCTAGGTTCAAGTCTTCACTGGGATTCCATTTGTGTAGAGTTTGTGTTCACCCCGAGTCATCATGGAGTATTCTCCAGGTACTCTGGTTTCCCCCCGCAATCCGAAAACATGCTGAGGCTAATTACACACATTCATTAATCCACATTCATATAATTTAGTTAACTGTGTGTGGCTGCTAAGTATACATAACACAGATAAACTACAAGCTAAGTAGTTGAAAGCTGTGCATTTCTGCGTATCCATTTGATTTCGCTAAATATTTAAATGGATTGCTCTTGTTTCTGCCCTTACACACAAAGGACATGTTGTGCTTGTGGTAACGAGCATTGTCCACATCAATTCTGGTGAAATATAAACAGACTTTTGAATGTTTATATACACACTACAAAAAAGAATTGTGTTAGTCCAACTAACACTGGACTTTTAAAGTACATATAACATGGTAGTCCGACTAAAATCGTATTAAATTGTACTCTTCTTTTTCTCTTCATGTATTCTTTTATTTTTACACACAGAATTTCAATGAAGTACATTTAGTCTCTCCTGAAGCTTCCACCTGTGGAATTTGGCTCCTTAATGCCAAAGTATACTTCTGCTTGCTTTCTAATCTGTCTGCTTTGATTGCTAACATTGGTGCTATTCTCTCCCCTTTCCTGTCTTTGTAGAGAGGTCTGAAGAATGTTTTTGATGAAGCTATTCTAGCTGCCCTTGAGCCACCTGAAACTCAGCGAAAACGGAAGTGCTGTATATTCTAAAGTCTCTAACACCCAACCTTCCAGTTGTTGGCTGCTTGTTGTCCCCTTCTGTGACATTTAAAATAACTGCCAAAATAACTTTTAGGCTTTCCTGGCAAGTTTGATAACCATTGCAGCATTCTTGCTAATTCTTTGTAATTACCATTATTAACCCTGTTACTTTGTAAGCTATGCTCTGACCCATATCCTTATTTGTGTGTTTACAGATGTTAATTTGTATTTTGGTTGGGTAAGGCTGTCAGTCTGAAATGGGTATTGGAAAAGCAGGGTTTTTAGACAGTTTCCACTGTTCACATTTTAATCTCTTCCTCCCCAAAAACTTTTCAGCTTTAATGCATTGTGAAGTAAGACTTGATAGTATAACATTCCTTCAGTCAATGTTTTTTTGTACTATTGTATCATAGAATATTAAATTTGAACATTTTTATGGCTTAACAATGCCATAGATTATTCTTGGTGTACAGAAAAGATCGAAAACCTAGTATAATCTTCTGTATTTGTGATTAATAAAATTGTAAATTTACACCATTTCACATCCTTTGCATTGTGTACAAAGTGTCACAACTGCCTTCTCTGTAAATGCTTGCTTATTTGCTTAAGGTCTTATTTTAAAAATTTCCTTAGTGTGTACAGTTAGTGCAATGTAACAATATTAAGTTATAGTCTCTGTCAATGGTACATTTCACTCTAGTCACCTGTTGTTCTGTAATAGTGCTCACATTTCTATTATCCATTGCTCCATTGGAGCCAAGTCAACTCCTAAGTTCTCAGACACCAGAATGCGGCATCGTGCTCAGGGTAGTAGGTTAACCCAAGGGCTGATCGACCCAGGGCTGATCAACTTTAATCATCAAAGGCAAGTGGCTGGGGAAAACTGTAAAATTTTGTTTTGGAGGTAGCTTTCATCTGCCCATGTTCTCTGGACCCCGTTTTATGTCTGCAGTCTTTTTTGTGGAATTTTGGTTTTCTTTAGTTTACACGTAAAGTTTTGGCCCCTTCTATTGTCTGTTGAAACACAGGAAAGTATCTGTTGGACTTATGTTCAGCATTCACCTGAACCACGTGACTGGTTTTTAATATGCAAATTTTAGTTAGGAAACACCCACCTCCCCCCCAGCTTTGGGCTTTGTGTAGGTGTCCTTGTTTATTGTGAAGTGCAGAACACAAGAAAATGCAGTTGTATGTTGTCTGTGTCCTTGTTGAAAAGCCCAATTGTAAATATTAATAATAACATAATTTTACAAACTGAGAGGAAGCCACTTGGTTCATCAACCTCGCTTGGGGAGAATTCAGCTAATGCCTTAAACTTAATTTCCAGCTTTCAGTACTAGATTGATACAGTCTGTTTGGTCTTGTCACCATAATTTCTTTGCCTATATAAATCTTTTACAGTTCTGTCCTATATGTTGGCATAGGCATACTTGCTTCCAGTTTGGAAAAACGCTACATGAACATTGTGTCAGTGAAACTGCTTTATTACATGAATTAAATTAAATTCTTTTCTACATTTTTTGCAGAAAGGTCTGAAGAATGTGTTTGATGAAGCCATACTGGCAGCACTGGAACCACCTGAGCCGAAGAAGAAGCGCAAATGCATATTGTTATGAGTGTACTGTCCTGTTATTCCCTTGGCTGGGTATTAAAATCAGATTTTACTCCAAAGTAAAGCATGCTGCAGACAATAGTATGAAAACAAATGAGCATACATTTGGAATTTCCAATAAATAATTCTGTATGATCCAAGAGGATTTCAAGATGGGTTGAAATGAGCCTATATGCAAAACATTGCAACGATTCACTTTCGGAAAACCTCAAGGTGACATTATTAAAACTATGGCTTCAGGAATGCCAAGTTATAATTAGGTCCTGTTCCTGAAGTTCACAGTAGTCCTAATTGCACATTTTACATGGGGCTTTGGTCATGGTTTAGTCCAGATCAGTAGTTTAAGCAGTTACATGTTTGACTTGAATATGTCCTCCTTACCAAGATGGAACTTCAGCTCTTTCCCATTAGCAATCCCTTATGGTTTTCAAAAACTCCATTTAGCAAAATATTGTGATGTAACAATTTTTGTCTAGATTTTTGGACTACTATTAAAGGCTGACAGGGAAGCAGGGACGTTTTAACAGTGTTAGCCGAATAAGCGGTGTATTAATGTGATGCCAGGGACCATACAGCGTTTAACAAGAACATGATTGGTTCCTTGTAATAGAACTAATGATGTTTTGATTTTTTTTCCTTTTTTTAATTTTAAAATGGCAGTGTTATGCATTTTTACCAAAACCTTTTTCTGTTTTATTAAAGGAGAGTTTTACATCTTTTGTTGTATGGAGATGAATTATACCAAAGCTTTGAATTGCCTATTGATTTAATTGGGGTGAGGAGTGCAAACCCAATGCCATGAAGGTTCGGTTTTGCTGGAATGCCCAATTCCTTCTACATTATAAACTGCTTACTCATAAACAAACATTGCTATGCTCTGTCAATCTATCGTTTCATTCCAGCTTAATTTCATATCTTAGGTGCGAACCAAATGCTGTGTTTCTTTGTATATGCATATAAAATATATACAAAATGTATTCCTTATGCCTTTACTGATTTACATACCAGCATCCTTAAAATAATCAACTATGATGATTGATTTTAACCACATTTCAGAGGAAAGGTGCATTTAGGATGTTCTCATTTTGTTGTGTGAGTTTTAAATGTTAAAGCAATTTATTTAGCTTATTCAGAATTGAATTACATTTTCTGGGAAAAAACTGTTGGCTACACCACTTCTGGATGAGTTTGACTACTTTGGCCCTATGAAAACATAAAGTCTTTATCTTTGGCAGTGACATGTATGTGCTTTGTGTGTGTTAATCCACTAGTAATTGTACTGTAAGATTTTTTTTTTCTTGCAAGATAGAATAAAAGTTAAATACTGTAAAAGTAAATGCAATAATCTATTCTAATATTCTAAATACAGTTTAGGAAAGAGATGTTAGACTAGTGAAGATGGTACTGAATAGGGGGTTTGGACTTGTAACCCACACTGCTAGTTGAAGTTCTAGCAGTGGCCATGTTACAACATAGGATGTAATAATGCCGCATTATGTAATAACTTGACAACATTTAACAAATTCTCATCACCACGTTATTACATAATGTCATCAGATCGTGTAACAAATTACTAATTTATAACCTACATTATATAATTTCAGCATTTCCCAGTCATCAATATCATAATACTTCTATTTGTAATGTTAAATTTACATTTTTGAGTTATCTAATGCGGCATTATTACATAATTGTTATGGGCTTTCCTCTAATACCTTTTGAGCAAGGAGCCAGAGGTAACATTTCTCATGTTCTTGTTAGAAGTTCTTTTGGAGTAGCTGTTAGAATTTTCTGCTTAGCATAACTGCTCTTGCTCTATTCCTTAACCCGAAAAGATTTAAGTTGGTTCATTGATAGGTAGGAATTTCTTTTTACCTCTAAAATAAACAATGGTGGTTTTCATGTTTTCTGCTGGGTGTATTAGTATGTATACTTTTCACAGATTCTCAGAGAAATGCTATGTAACGTATTGACAAATGGTATAGATTTCCAAAATACAACTAATACAAATGTTTTTATTTCTCATATTTTTGGAATGAGGTGATTGTATGGCTTGCAACATTTATAATAAATATACCATCTCACTCTGTACCAATACACTCTGGATTTCATTTTAATAACTGCCATACAGTTCCCCATCCAGAAATGACAATAGGAGGAAGGAATAAGATCACCTTATTGGCCATCATCAAGATGGTAATATTAATGATATATTGTATTATATTTATTTAAATGGTATTCTGCGCTAATTCAAGAACATATGACTGAAGAATTCTTAAGTATGGTGTGTATGTTAAATGTTAGAGGGATGGAAATAAATTTCTCAGTGTGAATCTCAGAACCTGGAATTCAGTCATGTATCCATTTTTTACATGCCTATCCTGATCTGGGAAACACTTCATGGTAGCGGTCTGAATTGGCAGAGACCTGCCAAATCAGTATGTATTGTAATTGTTCAGTGGTTTTTACTGAATAGCAGTTTGGGTCTATATTTAAAATTGAGGGCCCAGGGTACACATTGTGTTATATTTTTGTGCGTTTCAAACTCAGAATTGAAACAAATATCCCCAGCAAGCCCTTATGGGGTGACTGTGGACTGAAATATTACCCTATTTGGGCAACTTAGACAGGGCCCATATGTGTCTTGAAATGGCATCTGTGGGGCACATACTGTTGGGACCCCAGTGGGGCCCTTGTTGTGCAGCCTGTACTTTGGGTATGGTGTGGGCTGTACACCAAAGGCAACAGTTCATGGCAGGCTCACTGTATGTGCATTTAGTTTGGACCCTCGTGTAGCCCAAGTGTTATGGATGTTTTGGAACCCACAATATATTTTACATGCAGAATTTTAGACTCCAGTAAGCATTATCTAAAACATAGTACAAAATAAGGTATTACATTTGAACTCATTTGAAACCAAGTTTAAACTGTAAATATATTAAATTTATTTTATGGGTTCCATGGAAATAAAGGTAGCTGATTACAAGAAAGATCTTGGTGTGTTTGTTGATGCTTCCATGTCCCATTCTCACCAGTGTGGGGAAGCAATAAAAAAGGCCAATAGGATGTTGGGTTGCATCTCTAGGTGTGTGGAGTTTAGGTCAAAGGTGGTGATGCTATGATTATATAATTCCTTGGTAAGACCCCACCTAGAATATTGTGTGCAGGTTTGGTCACCATACCTTA
>JABFEB020000124.1:12759368-12774621 GCA_019775895.2 Stomatorhinus ivindoensis | reverse complement strand
CAGTTCACGTTCACCCAGAATATGAACGAGTTCATGAACGATCGTTCAATGAACTCGTTCAGGCACAACACTGACTTCTGCATACCTTGGGTGTAAGGAGTGGTTATTTAAGTTACTGCTGTCACCAGTCACTGGATGTTTTTTTCTTTTTTGGTCCAATCTGGAAACCCTTGAGATAGTTGTGCATGAAAATCCCTATAGGTCAGCAGTTTCTGACATACTCATACAGCCCAGCTAGCATCAGCAACCATGTACCCCAAAGTCACTTAAATAATCTTTCTTTCCCATTCTAGTGTTTGATGTGAATATTAACTGAAGCTCCTGCCTTGCATGACGTACTATCAATCCTTCACATTTGGGTTAAGGGAGGAATATGTGAAAATACTTGGACCCATTATTAAAAATGCTAACTTAACAGCACTGAAAACTGTGAGAATTATAGACAGCTAACACATGAATGAGGCTGATTGCTGAGACAAAGATGTGCAGCATACCCAAGCCATGATTAGCTCCCACAGTTTTTTTTAAACCAAAAATAACTTAATGCTAAAGATACAGCATGAACCAGTATTAATAAATACTGAATAACAGTAATATTTATATACCATATGATTTTATACGAACCAAATCATTTACAATATTCTTTGTATAGCAATTCTGGGTCATGTGCCGTCTGTGAATTTCTGTGGTTTTTCCTAAAGCTCCAAAAATATTCCCATTTTACTGTTCATCTTGCAAATATCCTAAACCATGAATGTCAAATTCGTAAATCTGGCGGGATGACTCTGTTGTGTGTATATGTGGATTAGGTTTATATTACATTGAGAGGATTGTGAATGCAATCAAAAAAGTTTCAAATACCAAAATTCTTGTACAGTGATACCTCAGAACTCGAATTTAATCCGTTCAGTACTCCAGATCGAATCCTAGAAAGTTCTTATCGAATTTTCCCCATAAGAAATAATGGAAAAACAATTAATTGGTTCCCGGCCCCAAAAAGTTACACCTAAATATGTTTTTTAAGCATTTAAACACAAAATGAACCACATAAAACAAGAAGAGCATACACATCTAAGCACATTTATCAAATCAGTAATTTGTAAAGTAAGAAAATAAATGTATCCAAACAATGTGTCCTGCCCCAATCATCCGCTCCATCTGTGTACCAAGCCCCCTCGTTAACCCCGTGTGGAATCCCACCCAGTATGATCAGCTGTTTCTGGTTGTTGTCATTAGTCCTCTGTATTTAGTCCGCATTTCAGTTTGTTTCCCCAGTCCGGTCATTGTATTGTCCGTCTGCGTTTTGCCTGCTTTACCTCCAATTAAACACCGTATTCCCCGATACCCTGACGTTTAGCTGTGCCTTTGTCTCCGTTCCATCCCTGCTCGGCACAATAATATTGTTATAATTAAACACATTAATGGTTTATTATTAATTTTAAAATAATAAGAACTTTATTTCTAAATGTATTTTATTATATAATAATTACTGTTGCTGTCTATCATTGCCTAAATGTATTTTTACTGTCTAAATATATGTATACAGCTAGTGTAAACATGCTATCACAGTGAATGCAAGGCTGAGACTGAAGCGTTACCCTGTGTTTCCGCTGAGAGACGTGCCACATGACTAATATCCCCAAGTTCTAGGTATTTCTTTTCAAACTGGTTGGTGCGACTTTTAAGAAATTCGAGCTCTAATGAGTTCGAGAACTGAGGTACCACTGTATTTTGTTAAGTTACTTATGGTTAAGGTTAGGGCTGGGTAAGGGTTAAGGTCCTCATGTTGGGATAAGAGTTTTCCCTATAGAAATGAATGGAGAATCCCCACAAACATATAATTACAAGCCAGTGCATCTGTTTATTTAATATTTCTGTTTAGTTGTGTGTGTGTGTGTATACAGTACCTTGAAAAAGTATTCATACCCCTTGAACTTTTCCACATTTTGTCATGTTACAACAACAAACTTAAATGTATTTTATTAAGATTTCATGTGATAGACCAAAATTAAGTAGTGCATAATTGTGAAGTGGATAGAAAATGATACATGGTTTTCAAAGATTTTTAAAAATTAAAATCATTTATATTCAGCCGCCTATACCCCCAAATAAAGTCCAATGCAACCAATTGCCTTCAGAAGACACCTAATTAGTAAACAGAGTTTACCTGTGTGTAATTTATGCTTAATATAATTACAGATGTTTTGCAAAGGTATCAGAGGTTTATTAGAGAACAATAGTGAACAAACAGCATCATGAAGACCAAGGAATACACTAGACAGGTCAGGGATAAAGTTGTGAAGTTTAAAGCCGGGTTAGGTTATATAGGGTGACCAGATAATCCATGTCATCCCATATTCCTTGAGCTACTCAGGTTTTACAAACTACCTTAAAACCAAAAGGCTCTTGCACTTGGCTAAATTGTTCAGTTCTTCTTGTGCTTTGACTGGTTTGTTTCCTTGACTGAAAGACTTATCTAGCTGTTTCACATTAACATTAGTGACATGGGCATGGTTATAGGACACTGACCAATCAGCATGCAACAAGAATTTGGTGCTTAAGTGAAATCCAGGTGCTTTTAATTGAAATGGTAGGTGACAAATCCTGCCCTAGCTCAAGGTGTCCAGGATGACATGGATTATCTGGTCACCCTAGGTTATAAGAAAATATTCCAAGCTTTAAAGATCACACAGAGCACTGGTCAATCCATTATCCATATTGGCCAATTAGATATTTGCTTCAACGAGCAACGAAGACATGGCCATCCACCTAAACTGACAGGCCGGGCAAGGAGAGCACTAATCAAAGAAGCAGCCAAGAGGCCCATGGTCACTCTGGAGAAGCTGCAGAGATCCACAGCTCAGATGGGAGTATCTGACCACAGGAAAACTAGTAGTCATGTATTCCAGAATTCTGGCCTTTATGGAAGAGTGGCAAGAAGAAAGCCATTGCTGAAAGAATGCCATACTGTAAGTCTCGTTTGAAGTTTACCACAAGCCATGTAGGGGACACAGAAGAAGGTGTGGAGTCAGCCATTTTGGCCTAAATACAGAACGCTATGTGTGGCAGAAAACTAATAATGCACATCACCCTGAATACACCATCCCCACCATGAAACATGGTGGAGGTAGCATCATGCTGTGGGGATGCTTTTCTTCAGCAGGGACAGGGAAGCTGCGTCAGAGTTGATGGGAAGATGGATAGAGCTAAATTCAGGCCAATCCTGGAAGAAAACCTACAAAAGACTTAGAGGCTACAAAAGACTTGAGACTGGGGCAGAGGTTCACCTTCCAGCAGGACAATGACCCTTAACATATAGCCAGAGCTATAATGGAATGGTTTACATCAAAGCATATTCATGTGCTAGAATGACCCAGCCAAAGTCCAGACCTAAATCCCATTGAGAATCCGTGGCTTGAATATTGCTGTTCACAGACACTCTCCATCAAATCTGACTGACCTTGAGCTATTTTGCAATGAAGAATAGGCTAAAATTGCAGTCTGTAGATGTGCAAATCTGGTAGAGACATACCCCAAAAGACTCGCAGCTTTAATTGCAGTGAAAGGTGGTTCTACTAAGTATTGACTCAAGGGGACTGAATACAAATGCACGCCATACTTTTCAGAATTTTATTTTTTTTTTATTTTGAGAAGCATGTATCCTTTTCTTTCCACTTCACAATTATGCGGTACTTTGTGGTGGTTTATTACATAAAATCCCAATTAAATACATTTAACTTTGTGGTTGTAACGCAGGAGTGTCAAACTCCAGTCCTGGAGGGCTGGAGTTAACCCTGCAGTTTTTAGTTTACACTCATTTAACACACCTGATTCAACTCCTTGTGCTAATTACCACACAGCTCTCAAGCTGAATCATTTGTGGCAGAACAGGGAAAGAACTAAGCTACACAGGGCTCTCACCCTCCAGGACTGGAGTTTGACACTCTTCTTGTAACGGGATGAAATGGGTTTGAATACATGTTCAAGGAACTGTGTGTGTGAATATATATCACATTTACAATATATTTTCTTTTTCACATAATTTTTTATGTATAGCCATGTCTGTCTGCTGTTACATCTGCACAGTTCGCACCAAATTAAATTCCACATGTAAATATTCCTTGACAAATAAACTTCATTTTGATTCTAAAGTTGGAGCCCATCTAAGGAAGCACAGGGTAAGAAACAGGGGACACTCTGCCAGTCCATTGCTAAGCTAAGCATGTTGTCGTATTAACCCACTCAAACAGAGCCATCCTGTTATCATAAAAGAATACTAATTAAAAGGTAGATCTGTGCTCACTGGATTAGCTGATTAATTCCAACCATGTGGACATGCAAGCCAATAATAGTCCAGGATGTGTTATACATTAAGCAGGTACTTAATATTTCTGTAAAATTTAACATTTGACTTTAGATAATGGCCACATACAGTTGAAATAGGGAAATGCACACCTGGCTACTATGAAATTATTCTAAAGCACCATCAATAACACAAGAGAAACACTCTGTGTGTCTACTCCTACCCAAATCCCAAACTCTACCCAAATTCCAAACTATGGCCTTGGTCCCATATGATACTAAACTTAATCTCTGTCTATCCAGTATTTGGGAGCAATTCTACTTCAGGATTCTCACCTAATATATGTTACAATAAATAAGTTAAAAACATACAAAAATAAAAAGCAACCGAAACAAAGACTCAACCGGCAAAAATAACAATCACAAAAATCCTTTGGGACTTTAAATTAGATTTATTTCTATTCATTTTATGTTTATATTTCTTTGCAGTGGTCATCTGTAATTGCGTATATGTATACCTGCTGTTTTGTGCTGTTAGATATTTTAATTTCCTAGTCCTGTGTTCCGACATGGCTGTGAATTGATCAGGATCATCGGCAATTGTGCATCTCCACCTTCTTACGGCACTGCTTACACTTCACATAGCAGCACCAGTGGAATTTGCAACTGCACCTATCCACTACCTCCACCTCTTCTGCATGGAAGCCACGCCCACAGCACATCAGCTCACAGCCATCAATGGCCTTGGAGGTCTTGTTGCAATACCGGCCAGCTGTGCCTAAAACCCCACTCTTGGCATCATGGTCGCAGAAGTCCGGGCTGGGTTCCAAATAGACTAGATCCTCCTCTGTGTGTGGTTTAAACTGGGAGTTTTTGGGCACCAGCACTTTTGTGGTGCCAATCTTTCGCTGCTCCACCTCAGTTGCACCATCAAACTTCTCTTTGACCACAGTTCCCACCTTGCGGAAAGGAGGCATAGCCCTCCAACAAGTCTTCACCTCACAGGAGCCTGAGACTCCATGGCATTTGCACTCCACGTGCATGTTGTTCAAGATAGCCTGGATGCCAGAGGAAATCAACATGACAACAATCCAACAAGTCATTATGGCATGTTGCCATTAAAATGAACAGAAACTTTCATCTATTTTGTCATAACAACAATTCCTCATGCAAGTCAATCTCAATGGTAGTCTTGAGGTTACACTGAGTTTATTTATGTTTGCAAGCTTTTTTGTTACACAACAGTGAATCCTTAATCTTAATTATCTTATGATTCTTGTGGTGTGTTTGAACTGATTGAAATATGAAATATATATTTTTTTGTCAGTAATACCAAATTCAGTTAAATGATAAATAACAAAAATCATGACCACCACTGGGAAAAACAAATTGCACTTCCCAATATCTGACTTCAAAAGGTCAGTGCAAACTAATGACATCACAAAAAAAGCCAAATATCTGCTGTATGATGTTTAATGCCAGTAACCAACAACCCGCTCACGTTGACTGACTCTGAGCACCCCAACCCTTGCTGTTTTGGAGATGCTCTGGCCTGTCATTTGGTAATAACAATATGGCCTGTACCAAAGTCATTCATGTTTTTATCCTTGCCCATTACTTCTACATTCAACATGACGATGAGTAACAAATGTCAGCTTACAGTATAATATATCCCAGACCTTGACATGTACCATTTGTACAAGATGTATGATAAATTATGTACAGTTAAAGTCAGAATTATTAGCCCCCCCAATGAAATTACACAAAGCCCTTAATATTTCCATGGAAATAACCATAACAAAACTAATACTTGTATTGCTTCCAAAGAACAGAGACAAAATCTCCTGATTAAAATATTCTGTTGATATGTGGAATTTTAACAGAAAAATGATAAGGTCATTATAAAAATTATTAGCTCCCCCCCAACATTTAACAATGGAGACGGTGGCACAGGAGGTAGTGCTATCGTTTGGCAACCTGAGGATTGCAGGCCCAAGCCCTAGTTCCTCCTAACCCAGGAGTGCCCAATCTTATCCACAAAGGACTGGTGTGTATGTGGGTTTTTGCTGCAGCTCCCTAATTAGATTAATAATTAGAGAACTGATTGGCTGAAGAGTCCTCACACCTGAGTTTGAACAGCTGACCTAAAGGTTACCCTAAAAACCTGCATACACACCGGCCCTTTGCGGATAAGATTGGGCACTGCTGTCCTGACCCCATCAAAGTGTCCTTGAGCAAGACACTGAACCCTAAATTGCTCCCGGTGTGCAGGTTGGCGCCTTGCATGGCAGCCTCCTCCACCGGTGTGTGGATGGGTGAATGTGAGGCATGAATTGTAAAAGCGCTCTGAGTAGTCCTAGGAGTAGAAAAGTGCTTTATAAATGCAGTTCATTTACCAATTGGGTGGCGTCTCTGTCTAACAATTGACAACAACCTCTCCCTGTAGTTCTTAACTCTGTTGTCACATGTTTCTTGTGGTATACGAGCCCACTCTTCCATGGAAAATCATTCCAGCTCATCCAGATTGCATGGTTTTCGAGCATGGACACTGACCTTTCAATGGGATTGAGATCCAGGCTCTGTGAGGGCCACTCCAGTACCCTGATTTTGATGTTTGAGACCCACTTGGAGGAATGCTTTAGGTCATTATCTTGCTGAAAGACCCAGGGGCATCCTAAAGCAAGACTTGCAGCATATTTCTTTAAATTATTCTTCAAAATGTCAACATACTGCTCTTTTTTCATGACCCCATGAACACGAACGGGTTTCGGCACAACAGCCCGACAACATGATGCTCCCGCCATAATGTTTAACAGTGGGAACTGTGTTTTTAGGCTTGAAGGCCTCTCCTCTTCCTTCTCCAAACAAAAGCAACATCCCAGTGCCCAAACAGAACATAACTTTCTTATGCAAAGTTCAGTTTCATTAGACCAAAGAACAGACTTCCAAAACTCATTACTATGTTTCACATGTTCATGGGCAAACTTAATTCAGGCATTGATGTACCGTTGTTTCAGCAAAGGAGATTTTCTTGTACAGTGACCTTGAAGTCCTCCACGATGAAGACCTCTCACAACTGTCTTCCTTGAACATAAACTCCAGAAGAGGCCAGCTCAGCAACACTCACCTTGGCAGAGATTCGGGATCCTTGTTGACATCTCTGATTATTTTTCTCTCCAAAGTTTTTGAAATCTTGTGCTTTCGGCTACACTCAGGTTTGTTTGCAACAGATTTTGGCTTCTGGTGTTTTGCAATGATGCACCGTACAGCTGACCTAGACACTGTGAAACATTTGGAAATGGCAGTGTAGCCTTTACCCTCACGATGAACATCTACTATCCCTTTTCTGAGATCCAGACTAATTTTTTTTGTTTTGGCATGATGAAATTGCTTCTTACCAAAAGTGTCAGAGAAGTCCAAGTGCCACTGGCCCTGTTAACCAGACCTCCTTATGTAAAGTTCAATTCTGATTGATTACTCAGGTGTGGTGGTGACTGAGTGTTCAGGTGTGGTTTTAAAGCTAATTGAATGGTCAGGTTTATCTTGAAAGAGGAAAAAAATAAACATGGGGAGGAGGGGGTAAGATTTTAGCCTTGTCATTTTTCAGTTTTATTGTTAAAATTCAGCATATAAATAGAATTTCTTAGTCAAACTTTGTGGAGATTTTGTCTTTGTTCTTTTGGAAAAAATACAAGTATTAACCGTTTTTGGTATGGTAATTTACACGGACATATTAAGGGTTTTGTTTGATTTCATAACTGTATATCTCTGCATTAATGTGAACAGCAAACATTTACTTGAAGCTCTAATTTCATTAAAAAACAATCAGTTTATTTTCAACAAATTAAACATTGCTAGAGTACATATAGTTTGTTTTCAAATAAAACAGTCAAGCCTCAGTAAATTTTACCTTCCTCCCAGCCTCATTATTGTGGAGGTTCATCAGTGCCCTACTTGATGAGGAACCTTTGCTTCTCTCCCTCACATCCACAAATGACTGGGAGAATGCAACACCATAAGCAATGTTGTCTGAGCAGCCAGACCACTGGAACCCTGCAGGATGACAGAGTGTGATCAGGGTCTGTGTCATCACCACCCAGCAGCTCAAGGTATACAGAAATAATGGTATGCTTGAGCTAGGGTGTATGCAGGTAACATAGATGCACATAGTATACTTTTATCAAGTGCCTTGGGGCAAACGTGTTGTGACAGGTGCTATGGCAATGTAAACTGAATTCAGAGATAAGCCAATGTAAATATCTGAGGCCTACCCTCTGGGCTGACGCCATGCACATTGTGGTCACATCCGCACTTCTCCAGTTCCCCACTACTGCACGCCTGAGTCACTGCTAGGGCTACACTTGCTGAGGAGATGGCATACACAAAGGCCGCTTCTCTGGTGCCTGCTAGGACAGGTAATACAGAGGTTAAGATACTGGGACAGCAACCAAAATGTTTAAAATGAACTACATAATCTGTTGTGTAGCCAGATTACATTCTTTGACTGAGTTTAATTGAATCCTGGTTTCAAGAAAAAAAAAGTTTAATAATCCAGTTATTTAGCACTAATCCAATACAGACAGGGTCAATGGAGCATGCAGGAATTCTCTGAAGAGGATACCAGTCTGTTATCCAGCATACACTCATAAACTATGGTCAGTTTGTGAGAATCCAATTAAATCAGTGGATTTTAAGAGGAAACCAGCACAACAGAATTATAACATGACCACAAAACAACGCACGCAAAGAAGGGGGTAGCGGCTAGCAGGGATGAAGCAACAGTGCTAGCCACTGAACATGTACCCAAATTCAAAAAATGCATATGCAGCTGTTCCTACTACAACAAATATAGCAAAGCACTTCTTCACAGTATTTTGAACGTTAATTATTACAACCCTGTTTCCAAAAAAGTTGGGATGCAATGTAAAATAAAAATAAAAATTTCAAATCTTATAAACCATTATTTATTTGACATTGTATCATGGTGGTGCAGTGGTTAGCACTGTTGCCTCACACCTCTGGGACCTGGGTTCAAGTGTCTGTCTGGGTTCCATGTGTGTGGAGTTTGCATGTTCTCCCTGTGTTGTTGTGGGGTTTCCTTCCGTGCACTCCGGTTTCCCTCCAAAGACATGCTGAGGCTAATTGGAGCAGCATTGGGGAGTAATGAGTTGCATGTAATCTATTACAAATTTTTTTTATTGTAATCTGTTACAGTTACTAGAGAAAAAAAAGTGTAATTTAATTAGTTACTTATGGAAATAATCCTAATTACAGTTTTAGTTACATCATATGATTGTATGCAAAACCATGCTAATATTTTTAATAAGGGTATTTTATAAGGGTATTTTATTGCTTTTCGTGTTTTTCTTATGCAAAACATCCTCCTTTGCTATTTCCCTTCACAACCAAAAGTTTGTATTATGAACACACATTAGAATTTAATAACTGTAGGCTGAGTTTTAAGATTTTTTTTTGGACATTTTAGGTATATTTTATGTAACATTAATGTTATGACTTGTTACACTGTGGGAATCTGGGTTTGCACTGAGTATGAAGCGATGATCTATTCTTATCCATTGTTTAAAATTGTTATTAGGCCCATATGGTATGTTTGGTATCTCTATGAAATTGATCTGTTATAATCATGTTAATTCAGGTATTGAAAGGAGTTTGACAGTAGTCAGTGCTTAGTACTGATGTAACGTAAACGCTGCCAGGTTAACAGTTGAGAATATTCATTCATAACTTAGAAAAGTAATCAAAAATTAATCAAATGTAATTAGTTACATTACTTTCATATAGTAATTGAAATATTTAGACTACTATTACATTTTAAATAGAGTAACTTGTAATTGTAACAAATTACATTTACAGAGTAATCTTCCCAACACTGAATTAGAGTTACTAAATTGCCCATAGGTGGCCATGTGTGAGTGACTGGTGTGAGAGTGTGACCTGCAATGGACTGGCCCCCGTCCTGGGTTGTTCCCTGCCTCATGCCCATTGCTTCCAGGATAGGCTCCAGACCCCCCGTGACCCAGTAGGATTAGCGGGTTGGAAAATGGATAGATGGATGGACAATGTATCAAATTTTGAAATGACAAATATATGCTCGATTTGAATTTGATGCCAACAATACATTTCAAAAAAGTGTAAACTGAGTTGCATCACCTGTTCTTTTAACAACACTCTGTAAACATTTGTGAACTGAGGAGACCAGGGAAATGATGTCCCGTTTTTGCCTGATTCAGGATTTCAACTGCTGAACAGTTCAGGTCCCCATTGTGACATTTTATTGTCTCATGATGTGCCAAATGTTTTCAATGGGTGACAGGTCAGGACTGCAGGCAGCCCAGTCTAGCACCCGGACTGTTTTGATATGCATCTATTCTGGTGTAATATGCACAGAATTATGTGCTGCACTATTTTCCCATGCAGTCTTTCACAGAGTAGTGAACCTTTCTCCATCTTCACTTCACAGGCTCTGGCTCTCTGGGAGACTTTTTTTATACCCAAGTCATCTTACTGACATTTTGGCAATTAAGCTAATTAGTTGTAAGATATTCAACCAGGTGTTTTGTTTTTAGCATTACACATTTCCAGTCTTTCTTGACCATCTCCATTATTCCAGCAGCCATCACAGGTATTCACCTGGCCAAATGTGCTAGGAACCAAAAAATGTGCCCCATTCCCCAGCAGTGACTCTTTGCCGTTGAAGCTGTGCCCATGACATACATTTACACTTTTTTTAAGAACACCTTTCTAATACTGGTGACAGAACAGCCTGAATTAATCATTTCATGGAATCAACAACTTGCTGGAAATATGCCTGTCGCCTGTTCTTAGCTGACCTGAGCAGAACCCAATGTGGAGATAGAACTTTCTTACCTTGAGAGACCACTTTGCCAAAAATGGGCAGTGTCTCCAGGGTAGAGCAGTTCCAACGACGATTGCGGAACTGGAATTGACATTCATCTATAGCAAGTTGGGCTCCCCGCCGCACAGCATCCATGACTTCCACATTGTGCTTACAGATCTGTACCTGCTTCTGGATCAGGCCTTTTAGTTTTTCACATGTCTCCTCCTCAGAAATACTTCCCATGGCTGACAGCTTAGCTAGATACCTGCAGAAACCAACAAGCAACATTACACGGAAATGCTGTTAAAGACCCACACATACAGAATGAGACATAATCAATATCTATTGAATCTTAATAATATAGACCAGGCCAGAAAAATAATATAGATATTTTAAGACATAGAAAATACAGAATTAGTATGGATTCCATTTTGACCTGCAGTAACTATTATAAATTAAATTTTAATCACAATCTACTGTGAGAGAGGATTCCCAAACCAGAGAACACAATCAATCACCAACTGGCTTAACTCACTTTACTTTAGCTCAATGACTCATGGTGCATGAGAGTCCTTCCTATTGTGCAAAGCCTCATTTCTGTCATCACTACAAAGAACTGGTGAACAAAGCTTTTCAGCCAAATGGAAAAATATTCAATACCAATAGCTGCAAAATTTACCCTGCTGACCGACCCCGGTGTCAAATTTTGTCAGTCGATCATGGACAGTTAGTGGGATCACTGCTCATACAACATTGTATTACTAAAACAATATTGCTCATATTTGAAGCATGCAGCCACCTTTATGAAAATGTCAAAATAAACCATTTTTTGTTGATATATTTAACTGAAGAAGAAAACTCTGAATTAAAATGGTGGAGATGATAGCAGACTTCCAGAAGTGCCCCCCTCATCATACGTAATAGTACCGTGTCTACTATGGAAATCTTCAGGTTTCTGGGATCCACAGTCTCCCTGGACCTAAAATGTGTGGTCAACATAGACAAAATTTTCAAAAGGGTCCAACAGAGGATGGTTTCCTGTGTCAACTCAGGAGGTTCAACCTGCCTTAAGAGGTGCTGATTCAGTTCTACTCCACAATACTACAGTCTGTTCTCTTCACATCCATCACATCCATCACTGTCTGGTTTGGTTCAGCCACAAATCAGACAGGAGGAGACTGCAATGGACAGTTAGGACTGCAGAAAAAATATTGGTGCTGACCTGCTCTCCATTTAGGACTTATACATGTTCAGAATCAGGAAACGACCAGGCAAAATCACTGCAGACCAATCACACCCTGGTTGCAACCTGTTCGAAACCCTCCCCTCTGGCAAGCGCTACAGAGCACTATACTCCAAAAAAGCCAGAAACTTCTTTCCACAGGCCATCACTCTGATGACCACTTAAATGTCAAGAACGATACTTGTGCAATATCTGTTATCACCAGCATCCACTGTACCTCATGTATCTACAGTATAGCATCCAGCATCTTGGACTATGCACCTATGCACTATATCCTTCTGCCTTAAGTCCCTTCTGTTCATACTATAGTTAATTGTTTTTTTTCTCATTTTCGTTTGTCTGTCTTGTTTAAGTACACTGAGAGCAATGACAAACGGGAGACAAATTCTCTGTATCCATAAACATACTTAGCCAATAAAGCTGAATCTGATTCCAATTATGCTTCAGGCCATAATCCATCCATTGTCCATCCATTGTCCCTTCAACTCTGACAAGACCCCAGTCTCAGCACACAAAAAGCATCCCCACAGCATGATGCTGCCACCACCACATTTTACCGTAGGTATGGTGTTTCTGGAGACATTTTCAGTGTTAGTTTTACAGCACACATACCAATTTAAAATCTGGCAAAAAAGTTCTATTTTGGTTTCTTCTGACCATATAACCTCCGACATTTTAACTGGGTCTTTCTCATGCTTTGTAGCAAATGACATGTGCTTTTATGTGTAACGTATGAATGGCTTCTTGGTAGCCTTCCATAGAGGTCTATTTTATATAGAGCTCTGGAAATTGTCAACCCATGCACCTTCACTCCAGTTTCAGCCAAAGCGCATTGCAGACTTCTGAGAATGACGTTGGATTTTAAGTAGCCTTCTCTCATCAATCAATGTCTTGCTCTGATGCTTAGTAAGGGTCTGGGTGCTGTGATGAACCTTCCACTTTCTGACGATGGATCCAGCAGTTGTGCTGGCACGGCTCTGGCCAGAAGTTGGCCTTTGGGGAGATGCTGGTCTGCAGAGCAGTCATAGGTACATTATGCAATGTTCATATGCAATTAGACCCTAAGAAGGGGAACAAAATCAAAGCTTGAATTTAATTGTAAAGGCCAAATTACAGAATATTTTGTGACTAGGAAAAACAGTATACACGTTTTGTATTTCAGATTACACTAGAAAATAAAGGCGTGGTATTTCATAAAGACTGATCGGCCTGGCAGGTTAACTTAACTTAATTTAACTTCTAACTTGATCTTACGTTCTCCTCCAAAACTAGTTTAAAGGCTCCACCTGTGACTCAACTAGACTAGACCTTTTGCAATTGACATTTTAGATTACCATAAAGCCCCTTTCGTCCAGAAAGTTATAAGAACTATGGCACCAGCTGATCTAAACTCAGGAACCAAACTAGGAGCTAAAAGTTACTTTCATGCATTCCTATTTCTGGAATATGAAGAAGTAGATTAGGCAAATTATAAAAACAAAAAGTTTTTACAAATGAGGAAAAACACTGACTGACCATGTTACTTATAAATTATTTCACTCATTCACTCACTATGATCTATCAGGGCTGTTCTCTAGCTCAATCAACTGCATCTCTCTCTCTCAAAAACAAAGTCCTGGGAAACTAACCGATAGTAGGGAAAATACAAGTATATACTTTGCACTTAGAGAATCCCTTTTTTGTTTTTTTGTTTTTTTTACATTAGCATTTCAGTTATTCTTTTCTCTCAGTTAGATGCTGTGACAAAAGGTATCCAGCATCAGAGTTGGAATCTTCAGTTAAAACATGGCTACAGAATGCTAGAGACCAGGATGGGGGAAGGAGCAGAAGGACACTGAGAGGATTGATTTAATATAGGCCATTTGTGCATGTAATACTATGTGCTCATTGTTCTGTTTAATGCAAAATATATTTAGTACTCAATTCACATACTGAGTGTTGTATTCAATAATTCAAAATGTTTTCTTCATTTTTTCTTTTATCCTGTCTGTGAACAGATGTAAGAAACATATTACTTGTAGCTTATTACTGCTACTTTCAATAAGTGCAAATATTCGGCATACGCATTAATAATAACATTGTGGTATACTTGCAGTATAGGACCAGACTAATTTTGTTATTTGTTAAAGACCCAAAGAGCATACCCACAGGGACACTGGAACATTGTGGCTTCACAGCATTCCTCCCTCCCAATGACTCCACAGTAGGTCCACAGGATGCCCACAGCTTGCCCAAGGTATGCCCAATGTGCCCACAGTACACCCCACAGTATGCCCAATCTGCCCACAGTACACCCCACAGTATGCCCAATCTGCCCACAGTACACCCCACAGTATGCCCAATGTGCCTGCAGTACTCCCCACAGTATGCCCAATGTGCCCGCAGTACTCCCCACAGTATGCCCAATGTGCCTGCAGTACTCCCCACAGTATGCCCAATGTGCCCGCAGTACACCTCACAGTGAGCCCACAGTATGCCCAATGTGCCCGCAGTACACCTCACAGTGAGCCCACAGTATGCCCACAGGGGAGCATCCAGCAGGCCAAAAAATGCAGGGCATGTATGTGTAGGCCAGCCCAAAGTGTGGGCATACTGTGGACCCACAATGGGCTCCAATGGGGCCCACTCTGCTTAGTGTGGGCAGCCCACAATGGCCCCACAAAAGCTCCAAATGGATCACAAATTTACAAACAAATTGTGCAAACCACTAAAGAAAAGGCCAAAGGCTTGTATACTAAAATCTTTTTATTTGAGGAACATGGGTGTATAGTTCCTTAACACTAGAAAGACTGACTGGGTCAATTGACCCAAATCAAACAAAATCACTGCTATTTCTCATTGAAGTTCTT
>JABFEB020000124.1:12736291-12759268 GCA_019775895.2 Stomatorhinus ivindoensis | reverse complement strand
TGAAGTTGCTGGTGAAATTAGTATTTTACAGCAGTATATACCTAGAAAGACTGACTGGGTCAATTGACCCAGTCAGTTTTTCTAGTGCTATGAACAAAACCAACCTTGTCTCTTTTAAAGCCTAAAAAGAATCATTTAAAGTAAGTCCAAAGTTCACATGCCATGATTCAGAAGGATATAAGATGTGGCAAAAGATAAATTAGTTTGTATTTTTTTTGCATGAAAAGAAGATTCACATGCTCAAGCATGTCTTTTTAAATTGTTACATAGGTTTGTTACATAGGTAACAAGGCAAATGTCAAGTGGGTCTTTATTGTCATAACATCTCTATACAATTCATAACATACAGTGGCATGAAATGACGTTCCCCAGGACTGCAGTGCAGTGTATATACATAAAATGCAGAGACTGTAAAGAGGTGCAACACATGAGGAAGAGACTATAAACAAGTGCAACACAACAGGTGAGAAGGAGAGCAATAACTAATAAATAAAAATAATAGTGAATACACATACATTGACACACAGGGGAGCTAGGTGTACACACACAATGTAAACAGATATCGTGGTGACTGTAGAAATAAAGAAATGCAACAGATGTAACAATACAAGAGATATGGCACAGATGTAGGAAAAGGTGTAGTATTGGGTAATTTCTACCAGATAAATGTCCCAATGCAGGAATCATCTTGAGTTAAATACAGCCACACTTCAGGCTGTCTAGCTTTAGGCATTTTATTTGTTTAAGGTAGGCACTAACTCACATTAGGTGTTGGCTGACATTAGAGCAAGTATATTGTTAAATAGCAATGGCACGTGAAGTTCAGTGAAGCTTATGTTGCCTGTGCACCACAGGGCAAATATTGCAATGGATAGCTCAGGCATTTAAGTGTCACTGGTATCTGCCTTGCAATACAGTCCAGTTGTCATGATCCATCCGTCCGAGCCTCGTGTGTGCCACGCCCTCCTCATTACCCCGGTGTTCTATCCCGATGAAAACCGCCTGTTTGTCTGCTTGAACCTAATTACATCCACCTGTTGTATATCAGTCCGTGCCTGTCGCTTGAATTTAGTCCTTGTCTGAGTCAGTCTCCCTAGAATTGTCATTGTGGTGTCTTGTGGCGTTTACCCCGTGATTCCTGTTCCTGGCCTTAAGATTAAACACCGTTTTCACTGACGCCCTGCTTGTCTTTGCCTCTCTTCGCCTGACAGCATCGACACCCTGCCCTGCTTCACAAAGCGAACGTGACACCAGTACTGTACATCTATGTTTAACCATTGTGCCAATTAATTTAGAAAACTGGGAAAAAAAATGCATATTAGCCTATAAGATCAATCTATGAATTATACAGGTTGATATCAAATCAGGCAAATTTTAAATTCATAATATATATATTTTGCACACCTCTACATATAAACATATGTGGATTTTTTTTGCATACTTCACAGGAGCATTGTATAGGTCAACTATGCGGGTGTGAGATGATTTTCTAAATATTCTATAATAATGTTTTCATTTGTTTTTCACTACTAACTTCCCCTTCTGGCAAATTTTATTCATAGAAGTCCAATAGCAGGTTGATGAAATGTATCATTGGGAACTCAACAAAATTAATTCTGGGAGAATTTATTTTGAGAAGTGGGGAGAATGTATAAAAGCCTGGCTTGTACCAAGGTTTTCTTATTTTCCTATTTTTATTTGGCGAAATTTGTCATGGGGAAAATTTAACAATGCCGCTTTATCCAGTCCAATATAGTCAGTGGTATCACATGGAAGAACAAGTATAGATCTGATGAGCATTAAGACATATCACACTAAGTGCTCCACAGCCACAGTGTACCGCAAGCTTTGCTCTCAACTGTGTGAGTGTCGGGGGGGGGGGGGTTTGCATGAATCACATTTTGGGACAGAAATGTGGTAAAACCTGAAACTTCCTTACTTTTGAGGCCATTTTTCAGGTCCACATTTGGATAACTTGAATTTTACAAACATCTGTGGGTGCAATCAAAAAAGTTAAAATGCCAAACATCTTGTTTTTGGTTAAGGTTAGGGCTGAGTAAGGGTTAAGCTTCTTAAGGGTGTCATGATTGGGATTAAGGTTTTTCCCATAGAAACTAATGGACAGTCCTCACCAAGATATGAGTACAGGTTTCTCTCTCTATCCTTGTGTGTGTCTGTGTGTGTATGTGTCTGTGTGTGCATGTGTGTGTGAGTATGTCTGAAAAGGAATGTGATTAACCACAATTTCAGTTTTCAAAACACGAGTTCACCCTTCAGGCAATATAAAGTAATTTTTTGCCAATATTCCTTGTTGATTTGTTGGAAAGGAATTAGTATACTCTGCGTGAAAGAGCCAAGAGTTAAAAACACTATGATTTGTAGATACTGCTCTTGTTGATCATAGCTAAACCCTTGGATATACTGTAAATAAGGTTGTTTCTCTTTAATTTTTTGTGCAAAAAGACCATGGCAGTGTATTTGTGCAATTAAGTCTTTTGTGAAATGGAAGAATTTGAGTTTGCACTCATCTCATACATTTTGCATTTGCCCTGTATTGATAAAATAAAATGCTGTGTCCCATTTTTAACCATGCAATTTTTCTGAATTTTTCTGATCTTGTGATTGTTTTGAGAATGACACAAGTGTTGGTCTTCACAAAGTTTGCTGCTTTAGTGTTTGCATATCTTTGTGTTAGATGTTTCTATGGTATACCAAAGTATTTCATAAGTGTCAAAGGCTGTTATTGACAAGTACATGAAAGTTATGGAAATCGTCAATATTTGCAGAGTTGGCCCTTCTCTGCAAATCGCCCTGACATGCTGTCAATCAACTTCTGGGCCAAATCTTGATTGATGGCAGCCCATTCTTGCATAATCAATTCTTGACATTTGTCAGAACATGTGGGTTTTTGTTTGCCCACCTACCTCTTAAGTATTGACCACAACTTCTCAATGGGATTAAGGTCTCGGGGGGTTTCTTGGCCATAGACCCAAAATGTTGATGTTTTGTTCCACAAGCCACTTAGTTAAGAAAAAGCATGGCTTACTGGTGTAATAACTGGTACTGGCACCAAGACATCATCAGTGATCGCCTCTGACTGACATCATCACAAAGCGCGATGCGGTATTTCTTTTGCTGAATTCAAACATGTTATTATGATCCTTCATTTTCCTGAAGTCCTGCTTACAGTAAGTTTTTTTTATTTTCAAGCGGCATTGTTCGGTGTTTTGCGTGTGTCCCATTTCTTCCAAGCAACTTGCAATTAAGTACTTTTTCATTCCGAGTCGCGTCATCCAAATCCCACTGGATCTGTTCATCTGACCATATGGCAATTAAAGCCTGTGATTCCTCATTTGTTCATCTTTCCATTTTGCTTTTTTTATATTTTTGTTTCTACTGCCTTTTATTTTGTTTCGCTGTGTGTATTTTGTGTTTCAGTGGCAGGCTATTTGAATAGCCAAACGACAGCAAATTCATCTGTAAGTCCCACCCGAAAGTACCGAAGTACCAAAGATGTACCCCAGCTGGTTTGGCATTTTCGGTACTGGAACTTTCAGTCCTTTTGTGACAGGGCTGAAATGCATTGGGAATGGGTTTTTTGGGATTAAGTTCATTTTCACAGCAAAGAGGGACTTTGCAATTAATTGCAATTCATCTGATCACTCTTCATAAAATTCTGGAGTTTATGCAAATTGCCATCATAAAATCTGAGGCAGCTGAATTTGTGAAAATTAATATTTGTGTCATTCTCAAAACTTTTGGTGATGGCTGTACACCGTCATCATTAAGAGCATCCTGACTGGGAACAACAAAACTCAACAATAGTTTTTTCATTCTACTGTAGCCAAAGAGGCACTTTTGCCAAATGAAGGCCAACACTGAGAAACTATTCCTCAGTCTACTTCTGTCAACTTACATTGTCTCATGTAAATAGAAATATTAGTATTACTACTTTTATATTTTACTTTCTCTTATTGTTATTTATTTTTATTTGTATTTCTTTTTTGTATTGTGTCTTTAAAAACAATCTAGTGAACATGCGGCAATGATATATCACTTGGTGTATGTTTGTATATGTAAAATAGAAATATTAATATTACAACTTTTATATTTTACTTTCTTTTATTGTTATTTATTTTTAATTGTATTTTCTTTTTTGTATTGTGTCTTTAAAAACAATCTAGTGAACATGCAGCAATGATATATCACTTGGTGTATGTTTGTATATGTGACAAATAAAACTCAAAAACTTGATATCGCTCATATTCCTTTTATTATTCCATTTAATGATGTTTACAAAACGCAGTGCATGAGATGGGAACACCGTGGATAGGAGTCCAGTCCATCAGAGGTACAGGCACATCCTCATACTAACTACATGCCCCTATTTTCAATGTAAATATATGAAATATATTTGCATAATATGTTAATGTCTAATACTGTAGAAATAATAAATACAACAGACAAATTTTTGGCATATGCTTTAAGCCAATGTTTCTCAAACTTTCCAACCATACAGCCCACTCATTCATCACTTATCATGTCAGCCATGTGGGGTAAATTTCACTGTAGGTAGTGGGCACGGGGATCCCCTCGTTAAATACTGTTTAAATTTAGTTATAACCGGGGGAGGGACTTCCATAAATGATTTATGCACCATTTATATGTGACCTTATAGTTCCCCTAGTCCTGCCACATTTAAAAAGTTAATTAGGAATGGACACATGGCAAAATCTAATTTTAATATAATTTAATTTAATTTATAGCTCATCCCGGCTCCCTATCCTAGTCATCAGCCTCAGTTTGGAGCAGAATTGCTAATCGCATCTGCCTGTGGCATTCCCACACCTAATCTGCAAGCATTTGAGAGCAGCAGAGAAAGCAAGTTTGCACTATTAAACATGGCCCTGGACAACTTCTTGAATAATCAGCAGTAAAAATATCAGGTCCTGCTTAGCCACATTAAATTCCCCAGTGCTCTTCAGCTGGCAAGAGCCCGTAAGCACGATTCCCAGTCCTATACTGCAGCAATGCAGACATTTCAGGAGAAGTATGGTCAACTATGACAGCTTGTGCAATCAAAACTGGGCGCTATCCTGAATGCACCACCACTCAGAATAGGTGACACTAATGCCTTTGATGCCTTCATGCTGTCAGTTCTGTCCTAGTGGGCATGTTGCAGGCCCTAGTGGGCATGAGTGAACTGCTATGAACTTATGTGTGGCTCACATGTTGATTGCTTATTGAGCAAGAAGCCCCCCCCTTAATATGGCAGCATTGTTGAGTATTGTCTGAACTGAGGTATCCTTAAGATGAGTACTGACAAGATCTACACACTTCCTGACCTAGCGCCGTGGCTGCAGAAAAGTTCACAAACTAAATGTACTGCCAGACGTGCAATTTAAAAAGTTGAGTTTAATAAATTGACAACATGCCAGATTGTCACCTGGATCAAGGCAATAAGAAATGTTGGAGATGTGGTAGAACCCATGCTGCATACATCTGAAGCGTCCATGTAAGGCATGCAAAGAGTTGCACCTAAGAGTTGCAATAAGCCTACAGTAGTGCTTGAAAGTTTGTGAACCCTTTAGAGTTATCTTAATTTCATCATAAATATGACCTGAAACATCATCAGATTTTCACACAAGTCCTCAAAGTACTGTAGATAAAGAGAAGCAAGTTAAATAAACGAGACAAAAATATTTCACTTGGTCAAATATTTATTGAGGAAAATGATCCAATATTACATATCTGTCAGTGGCAAAAGTATGTTAACCTCTAGGATTAGCAGGTAATTTGAACGTGAAATTAGTCAGGTGTCTTCAATCAATGGGATGACAATCAGGTGTGTGTGGGCACCCTGTGTTATTTAAAGCACAATGATATCTCAAAGTGTTAACACATGTTTGTGGAACTGTATCATGGCACGATAAAAGGAGTTTACTGAGAAAAAGGGTGGTTGATGCTCAACAGGCTGGAAAAGATTACAAAACAATCTCTAAAGAGTTCAGACTCCACCAATCCACAGTAAGACAGATTGTGTACAGATGGAGGAAATTTAAGACCATTGTCACCCTCTGCAGGTTGCAAGGAGAAAGCCACTGCTCTCCAAAAAGAACATTGCTGCTTGTCTATAGTTTACTAAAGGTCAGGTGGACAAGCCAAAAGGCAATTGGAAGAATGTCTTATGGATGTCTTTTGGAAGACCAAAATAGAACTTTTTAGTTTGAATGAGAAATTTGGAGAAAGGAAAACACAGAATTCCAGCATAATAATTTTATCCCATCTGTGAAACATGGTGGTGGTAGTATCATGGCTTGGTCCTATTGTACTACATCTGGGCCAGGACAGCTTGCCATTATTGATGGAACAATGAATTCTGAATTATACTGGGAAATACTAAAGGAAGACATCAGTCCATGAACTGAATCTCAAGAGAAAGTATGTCATGCAGCAAGACAACGATCCTAAGCACACAAGTCGCTCTATCAAAGAATGGTTAAGGAAGAATAAAGTTAATGTTTTGGAATGGCCTAGTTAAAGTCCTGACCTTAATCCAACTGAGATGTTGTGGAAGGACATGAAGTGAGCAGTTCATATGTGGAAATCCACCAACATCCCAGAGCTGAAGCTATTTTGCAAGGAGGACTAAATGGACTAAAATTCCTCTAAGCTGATGTGCAGTGCTAATCAAAAGTTACTGAAAATGTTTAGTTGCTGTTTTTGCTGTAAAATGAGGGTCACACCAGATAATGAAATGAAAGATTCACATTTTTTTGCCACTGACAGATATACATTATTGGATTTTCCCTAATATATAATTGACCAAGTGAAAAATTTTTGTATCATTTATTTAACTTGGTTCTCTTAGGCTACTTTGAGGATTTGTGTGAAAATCTGATGATGTTTAAGGTCATATTTATGCAGAAATTTAGATAATTCTATAGGGTTCGCAAACATTCAAGCACTACTGTACCATCTACCAGATGGTAAACCTACCACCTACCAGAGTCTACCTGTACAGACCAAACCACTCTCAGAGGGTCATGCTAAAGGTTGTGAAGATCCTCATCCACAATGGTGATGGCAGTATGGAGGCCCATGCCATTCTCCATGATGGATCGTAAATGAACTATCATTCTGCACAGCAGCTAAACCTCACTCGCATGCCTGAGATGCTGTCTTTGCAAACAGTCTACCAAAGGGTCACCAAGCTTGGTGGTTTTCCTGTCTTGTTTGAGGTTTCTCCCTTAGGTAGCCCAGATGTGAGATACCAGATCCCAAATGCTTTCACAGCATTTGGAGATGGATTAAATCTGGTTGAACATACCTATCCTGTAGCTATCATGCAGAAGTAATACCCACACCTCAGGGGGCTACCACTGCCCCCGATTGATCATGCCCGACCCCTTTTCCTGATCAGCTATGATACCACGCCTTCTGACTCCTGTGCAGCCAGTACTTAAAGGGTCAGAATGTGGACCAATTGCTCTGTGCACATCGCTCGTCACCAAGGATCAGGTCCATCCAAGAACCTGCCAGTTTCATCCAGAACACATGGAGTGTGCAACGATGTCCACTACAGCTTCACCATTTGATGAGCTTCACCAACACATGGAACAGCTCTACCAAATTGACACCCTGTCTTACAGTGAGAAATTTGTCACCAGATCCAAGCAAGATCAATAAGCCTACACCTTGCTTCAGACTGCTACCATCTTAGTAGAGGGACAGTGTGTACAGCGCTATACCACCCTTCTACTATGGTATACTCCAGCCAATATTCTATATGCACCTAAGGAAGCTGTACTCCCAAGACTACATACCACTGATCATAGGCATCATGGACCCCAAACAGGATGAATTTTACTGTTCCACCAGGTACATCTCCTTCCCACTGATAGACCACTATTATGATTCATCTGCCAAGAGATGCATCAAGATCAGCCCATTATTTATGAAAGGCAGGTTTTGCCTGCTGGGACAACTTATAGTCCTTGATGTGCTGTGTACGCCCTCCAGTGCCATGCACATGAACACACAGATAAAGCATCTAAGCTGGCCAATATAGTGAACTCCAACTTCTATGTGGACAATTGCCTCCATAGTACTATGCCGGAGGAGGCCAAAGATGTGGTTGATAATCTATGCCAGCTAATAGCAGAGGGAGGATTTGAGATCAGGCAGTGGGCTTAAAATATTATTTCTGTCATTGAACACCTCCCTGCAGGAGCGCGATCAGCTAGCAGTGAACACTGGTTGTCTCAGAATAGCTCTGACATCCAAGAGCTAACCCTTGGCCTGCAATGGAACTGCCTTGATGACATACTGGACTACAAGCACCATGGTTCAGAAATGATCCAGCCAACTTTGAGAAATTTGTATAAAAAACTTGCTAGCCCAGTATGACCCACTTGGGTATATCATTCACTTCACAATTACAACTAAGGTGCTCTTCCAGGAACTCCACAAAAGCAACCTTAGATGGGATGATCTGACTGAGCCTCAGCATCTTCGAGACCAGTGGCTTAGTTGGGTCAGAGAACAAACCTGCCTCACCTGTGCTTCCTGCAACCATACACTCCACCCTCCAGTAACATGCTATCTGCTACTTGGGAGCTTCACATAGGATGAAACTGGTAAGGTATATGTCAATTTCATCCTGACTAGGTCTAGAGTAGCCCCCAAGAAGCATTTGTCGATGTTGCAGTTACAGCTTAGTAATGTTCTTACAGGTGCTCAGATGGTCAATGTGATCCAGAACGAACTGACCATCCCTGTCTGTAAAGTTTTCCTATGGTCAACTATAGTGTTGTATTGGTTGAGAGCTACATCCTACTGCTAAGGTTATCGTAGGACCTGTGTAGCAGAAATTCAGAACCTGACAGATGGGGCCAGCTAGCCCTATGTTGATTCAGCTAGGAATTCAGTGGACCACATCACAAGGGGGTTGATGCTGTTAGAAATGGTTCATCCTCACCAGTGGAATTCTGGGCAAACATTCCTGCTCCAACCTGTCAACCTCTGGCTAGCTATGTTGATTTCTGCTGCAGAGCCCGACCAGAGTGAACTGAAGAAGTCTGCCATGTGCTCACTGGCCAGTGGGCATCATCACCAAGACCTTTGCTGGAGCAGATGGACAGGTTCTGCATCAGTGAAAGTTAGAGACAAATCTTATGTCCAACCTGTTGCCCAATTGGTCCAGCTCCCCAACCTCAGTGAGGAGGAAAAGAGCAACTCGGCCAGTATTTCTTCAGTGCAATTATCCTGACAGATAAATGGGGGTGGCTATATCAGAAAGCCTGTGTTTGGAAACTTAGTTATTCAATTAATTTCCTACCTGGTCAGTGTGGACGGGACAACCGTGGTGGAATGTTTACTTATCTGATGTTGTCTGTTAATGAATATAAAATGAGTACAGCAACTTAAATTTCTGTTTTTACTTCACGGTCTTGTTTGTACTGCTTATAAGAGTGCAATTGCCTTATTTCCTTATTACAGAATACTACACACATTTACTTTTCGCTGTATAGTAGTGCATTAGCTATGTTAAGACTATGGCTATGTTAATGTAATGATGGCCTGTAATGATGGCCTGTAATTTATGTGTTCATTTGTAATTTCATTATTGCGCTACAGTTTGTAACTATGGAAATTATGGAGTTGCAGAGCTTTTTTGTACGTTTAGATCATTAGTAAATACAATTTTAGTGAATGTTTAAACCGGTCTGTTTTCAATTGTAATAAGGTGGAATACTGTTTGAGCTTGATTCCTGCTGCATTTCTGTAATTTGTAAGCTGCTTTACCATATGTCACGCCCTCAGGGGCGGGACCCAGCAGGTGCGACGGGAACACAGCTGATCAGCCACCTAACATAAGCCCAGCAGCGAGACTGGCACAACGCGAAGTATTGTGTTCATGACATTGACCATTACTGAGCGTTCTATTGTCCTGCATCTGCCCGCTTACCCGTACCTTTTCTGTCTGTCCCTAACTCTCTTCCTTACCTCCCCAGCCTTGGCCCCGTCCTTGACTCGATTCCCTGGCCTGCCCCAGCTGTGCACGTCTCCCCTTCCCCAGTGTGTTCGTGTCCTGTCTTTCTTCGTGGGACTGATCACAGCGGCTTTCGACCTCTGGACCGCCCCTCGACTACGATCATTGCCTGCCCCTTCTGAACACCGCCACCCTTCTCAACCTTCCCGGGGATCCTTCCCCCACCGGGGATTCCAAGTCCATCTAACCGTTTGGAGGATTCCCTCTCCCACCAGTTTCCCTATTACCCTCATTAAAGCCTCAGTCTTACCTGCATTCCTGGGTCCGGCTCTCTTTGTACCGCCCAGCGTGACACCACACATGTGATTGAATATACCATTTGTATTTCCACAGACCACACATAAACACACAGCCCCTCACTGCAATGCACCTCCATAATGCATCTCACATTCTGATTCCTTAAGTTTCATTTCAATAAATTGTTTTAAAGTCATCCCCCTCTGGTGCCAGATTCTCTGACTGGAATCTTTGTCCATATTGACTACGTCTGCCAACGTTAACCTGCCAGATTCGTGAAGAGGGGCTACCCTACTCAATAATACCCCCACAATACTGTCTTTTACCTTGTTTATTCACAATATTTCAGAAATAAAAGCTGTTGTGGCTGCTGAGCTACCGTATTCACCAAGAACGGAAGATTCTTCTGATGAGGCACTTATTTCTTCCATGTTATTACCAAAATGACATGCATGATGTGCATACTTCTCTAACTAAACCAACCTTGCTGCATGTCAGTTATCCATAATTAAAAGACTACCATATGCTTAGTTGGAATTCTGTTTGTATCTGTGATGTGACTGGTTGATCAAGCACTGTTCCTTATCGACAATCCATCGGCGTTTCTCATTTTTTTGTTTTTTTAATATTGGTATGACAGTAATGTATCATTTTTATTGTCGAACCATATCCTGTCAGTAAATTCTGCCGACCGGGGAATTTTCAGGTTTGCACCTGTGTGGCAGCCCATTAGGGACAAAATCAGAGTTACCACTTAGTGGTCTGTGGCCCACCAATTCAGAAATTATCTTGTAAGCCATCATCGTTACAATCAAAAGCAAAGTTTTATGAAGAACTTTGCAAGGTGCCCCAAAAGGAGAACATTGACACTTCACACCTCCAAGGTTGAGCTCGAGTTATATTCATGCATCCAGCTTATGCAGAGCTTATGCTGTAACCTACCAGCTGGAAAGAAACAACAACAAAACTGTTGCATGGGAGGAAATGCAATGCTACCAAGCAGACCAATCACAATTGTTGCATTTCCAGGGGCATCAGGCTACAGCGTAGGGCATGCGTTAATCAGAGAACTATAAATTAGCCTTTAGAGTGCTGAATACCACGCCCTCTATGTGTGTGTGTACGTGGAGTTTATGTGTCCTTCCTGTGTTGCACTGCTTCCCTCCAGGTTCTTTTTTTGGAAAACATTAGTTGTTGTTAGATTGTGAACTAATGCTTATACAAAAACTTTATTGTCTGTTCTAGATTGATAGGCAATAGTAATTATAATGTTGGAGTTATTTACCATATCTTAACACCGTTTCTTTGTTTTTAAAACTATAAATAAAATTGCCAGTGGTTGGCCTGGTCTGATCTGAAATAGAGCTCATATTGACAATTAAACTTAATGGCAAAAAATGGAAATTACATTTATGTGCCCTCTGCCAACATAATGAACAATACAGCTGATGCTAGAAGGTTGCCTGATGGGCTAATACTTCACTATTTGGAGAGCTCACCTGAAAATAATTCAGACTCAATCAATCACTACTGTCCTCTAGAGGGCAGGCTTGTCTGAACAAACCTAAAATTTGATCTGTATTCACCTTTAATAAACAAAACTACTACAATGATGAATTGTAATATTGTATCATAAATAGGACTTTTAAAAGATGTTAACTTTGTATATATCTTTTATGTTTCTGCAGGGCAATAAAAATTCTAACTAATGACAGATACTATGTTGACCCCTGTAGGGAAATCCCCCAAATTTGGTCTATGTAGGTGAGAGCAAGTTGGCTCTGAAGGGCAGCCACCTGTTGGAGCACCCAAGGAGCTGTTGCGTTTAAGGTTTTTGCTCAAGGAGCGACAGATATACCAAGAGTCAGTGGTCTTCTATTTACAGGTACAGAAGCTTAGCCTACGGAATGACATACAGTGCAATATAAATTTAAAAATTATTTCATGATCTTGCAATACACAGGTATCTAATAATTCACACAATATTAATTATGAATTATAATCATAACATAAATCAGTGGCAGTTAATACTTGTGATACTATATATGACTTTTGATGGTGTATACTTTCCCAGTGCTTCAAACTCCCTTTGACAATAATAGACATACAAGGAGCAGGATATAGGAACCGGGGGATGTACCCCCCCAATACATAATTTGGCTTTGTTCACCCCTCCCGCCAACAAATAGACCTTTGATTCAAATTATTTGCAGAGAGATATAATCTCTTCAGCATGTCCTGGATCTGCCTGGGGATCTCCTCTTGGTTGGACATACCTGTAGCATCTCCTGAGGGAGGTGACCTGGAGGTATCGTGGACAGATCTATGAACCACCTTAGCTCGCTCCATTTGATGAAGAGGAGCAGAAGCTCTACTTTGAGCCCATCCCAATTATCAAAGCTCCTCACCCTATCTCTAAGGTTGAGCTCATTATGTGAAGGAAGCCCATTCTGCCACTTTTGCTCATTCTTTCGAACACTATCCAAAGCTTGTGACCACAGGTCAGGGTACGAATTTAGATCAACCAGTAAAACAAAACATTCACCTTCTAGCTTCAGCTCTCTCTTTCACCAGACAGAGCAGTATAATGTCCATATAACTGATGCAGCACTGATCCACCTGTTTATCTCCCACTCCATTCTTCCTTCACTTGTCAACAAGAACCAAAGATACTTAAATTCTTCCATTACATCTACAAAAAATAAAGACAAGATCCTGAGGTCAACTTCCTCCACCCCTTGGCTGTACCTAAAAATACTGTCCATAAAAGTTAGATGACAAAGGGCAGCATTGGCTTAGTTCAGCAGCCACCGGGAACAAATATGTCTAACTTGCCGGAAATGCAAACCTATTGCTCAACTTATACAGAGCCATAATGCCCCGTAACAATGGATCCTGTACCCCATTACCCTCAAAACACACACCCCACAGGACCGCCCATGGGATACGTTCATATGCTACTTCCAAATCCACAAAACAAATGTAGACTGGCTGGGCAAATTCCCCTGAACCCTCCATCCAATCCAGTGTTCCAAGACAATTCACTTGGATCTAGGGTTCGACCAACCAAAGGAGCCTCCTCTCCAGTACTCTGGCATTGACCTTCCCAGGTAGGCTGAGGATTGTGATACCCCTGCAGTTGGAACACACCCTCCGGTCCACTTTCTTAATAATCACATGATCACCCCAGTCTGCCAATCCATAGGCACTGTCCCCAACCTCCAGGCAATCTGCAAGAGGTGTGTCAGCTAGGACAGGCCAAAACATCAAGTGCCTTCAAGAACTTGGGGCTAATCTCATCCACCCCCCGAAGGCATACCACCATAGAGTTTTTTTTACTATTTCAGTGACCTAAGCCTTAGTGATGGGCGAGTCCTTCTCTGAATCTTCTGACTGTACTTCCTCCAAGGAAGGCATGTCAGTGGTATTCACCAGGTCCTCAAAGTACTGGATCCACTGCCAGAGTATATCCCCAGTTGAAGTCATCAGCACTCCATCTCTCCTGTAAACAGCATGGCAAAACCGTTTCCCACGTCTTAATCATCTGACTATTTCCCAGAATCTCTTTGAGGTTGACCCAAAGTCATTTTCCATGGTCTCACCATTCTCCTCCCACACCAAAGTTTCTGCTTCTACTACTGCTAAAGCTGCATTCCACTTAGTTTGTTGGGCAACTGTATCATGAGTCCCATAGGCTAACCAAACTGAGAAGGCCTCCTTCTTCTACATGATGGCTCCCTTTACTATTGGTGTGCATCACTGGGTTCAGAAGTTGCCATTACAACAGACACTAACAACCTTACAGCCACTGCTCTGCACAATTGCCTCAACAACGGAGGCACAGAACACTGCCTGTAGAGATTCAATGTCTCTAGCCATTTTGTTAATATCAGTCAAATGAAACAAAATATAGCCAATTTTTACATAGGTGCACAGTGATACTAAACATGTTTTAACAAAACTAAAATTATTCAGTTGCAGCTGTTGAGCTATACAGCCATTGAACATGTTTTAATGCCTTTATGATACTTATAATTGAATTATTGTAAAAACAAATAGATCAAGATCACGGTGTTATTTAAGTTTACATGGTATCCAGTAATATAAAAGTAGTAATATTAATATTTCTATTTCCATAAGACAATGTAAGTTGTCAGACGTAGAATGAGGAATAGTTTCCTTATTTTCACTTTCAGATTGCTTTTTTCAGTTTCAGACTGGACTCTGTTGAATGTTACCAACATGTCACGGGACCAACGCATGTTTACAATTATATATTAGACTTGATTATCACTCACAGACATTATATTCATCATGTATCTCTCTGTCCATTGAATAAGTCCTTCTTTGATGATTTTCTAGTCACCTTTGTGATTGAGCTACCCTGTTTCACTATGGCAAAGAAGATTATTATGACTTCACGCAAATGATGGAAACGCCTACAATTTAATGCAGTAAGTAAAGTATTTGTATTACATATGTCAACTCTCAAGTCAACCATGTCTTCAATAAAGTGATTAGTCAGATTTTAGACTAAAGAGCGTCTTTGAAAAATAAAGTTGTAAAAACCACTGCCCAAGGTTTAATGATAACACATACTCTTACTAACAGAAGTGCCACAGATTGGAGCATAAAGAAATCTATGGGTTTAGAGGTGTTCAAGTTGTTATGGTCTGACAGCCTGCAATAATACAATTTATATGGCACATCCAACCTCTTATTCTAAACTTCTTGATCGAAATAGAAATAACCTTCGCTACCTTATTAAAACAACAGCTCATCTAACAAATAGGGCTGAACCTCTGATATCGAGTAATCGGTAGTGAACATACTTAATGTACCATTTTTGTAAATAGTTCTGGAGAAGATAGTTGCTGCTCACACAACATACTGCATAGTCTCCAGTTGGGCTTTGTCTAGGACACAACAATGAAACTGCCTTAACTAAAGTTTGAGTGACATAACAATGGCAACTTATGTTGACAGAGCAATTGTGATAATGCTTTACATGGTTGATAATTTTACCCCATTACAAAGACTTAAATTTAAGGTTGGGTTGTGTGGAACAGTGTTGAAGTGATTTAAATCGTATTTGACAAATCGATATCAATATGTCCAAGTGCTGAATACTCCATTGTCTATGTCACCAATCAAATAAGGAGTATCACAGGGATCAGTGTTTGGTCCTTTATTATTTTCTCTCTGCATGCTGCCAATAGGTTATATAATTAGAAAAAGTTATGTTAATTATCGCTCCTAAGCCAATGACACCCAAATATACATTTTGGTTATGTCTAATGACACCGGATCTATGGTTACTATTGCTAATTGTTTTAATGAAGTCAAGAATTGGATGGCTGAAATTTTTTTTATCATTGAACGCTCAGAAAACCAAGGTTCTGTTGTTTGGAGGCAAGTCTGCAGATAGTAATGATAATCTCTGCACTCCATTCCAAAGCGCTGAACTTTTCCCTCAGCAGCTCAGCCCATAACCTAGGTGTCATCTTGGATACAAGTCTCTCATTCAAATCACATGTGGATGCAGTATCAAGAGTATGCTTCCTACAGCTAGGCAACATCGCCAAACTGCAACTATTCAAGACACAGAGAAATTAATACATGCCATTGTATACAGTAGGTTAGACTGTAATGCTCTGTTATCTGGGAGTACACACTGCACTTTAAATACCTGGCAGCGTATTCAAAATGCAGCCGCTCAAATTGTCACCATAAGCAGGAAGGTTGAACACATAACCCCTGCTCTAAGATTCCTGCATTGGCTTCCTGTTAGGTTCTGGACTGATTTCAAAGTTCTCCTACTTACATCTAAGGCACTTAAAGGTCTAGCACAGGAGTCGGCAACCCGCAGCTTGTGAGCCACATGCGGCTCTTTGACCATGTGACTGTGGCTCTTCTCAGAATAATAGCCGCATTAACATTTTCATGTCCTAACATAATTATGATAATACTTTTGTAAAAAAAATATTATTTATTTATGGGTTAATATTATTTTTCATTTAGATATTTCTTTAGCTATATGTGAATGAGGCAGTCCATCATGTGCTTCTGTGATGTTTTAACGGCATCATTTCCATCTTCCTCAAAGTCATTCTCTACGACAAGAGTACATCTCCAGTTAAATGGTATACTTTCTGGAGTTTTCTTTAGTAACTGACATTGGATGTACGCTTCAACATTTATTGGGATTCCTAATTCTTTCATATACTTTTTGAAGTAAATCATCACCACACCTTCTCAGGGCTTTGTAAAAATTATTATATTTCCTCCGATTTACATATTATAGCCAGCTGAGTTGTGACTACATTTGCGCTGCTCGTCAGCACAGCAGTAGTGAAGAGGAGAGTGAAGGGCGGACGACTGCAGAGCCAAACAAAAGAAGGGGTGAGGGTGAAGACTGTCGCTGCAGAACTGAACAATGTTGTAATATTAATCACCTTTGCACTGTTACATGTTTAAAACTGAGATGCCCCTCGAAACTGGTTTTCTTTATTTTTTGTAAGTACTTAAACTTTTGTTTTTGTGTTAAATGCATATGTGCCCATATTACATTTAAAAAATCATATCTCAAACCCCCTTCTCTACCCATTGCGGCTCATTGTAAATCTTGGTACAGACAAGAAATGGGTCTTTGCTTTAAAAATTACTGCTTACACCTTGCTTTTAGCAAGCAAGTCCGCTCTTTCTATTTTCAATAATGCTAGTATGCCCAAGGGGGTTTGGCAACCAGTTGACCTTGGACTTGCAGAGGTTTTTGTTCTCCGTTTTTGGGAGTTTTTGGTCCCTCTCGTCTGTTGTCACCTGGCTTTCCTTATTTAATTGCTTTGTCTTTCGTTTTTCCTGTTTTGTATTACTCTCTCTTAACGATGTTGTAATGTATCACAACACACCCGTGTAAAGCGCCTTAGGACGACACTATTGTGAAACGTGCTATATAAAAATAAATTGAGTTGTCTGGCTGATTAAATTTGAATAGATATCACTAATGGACTGTGAATGAGGACAGCAAGGTATGATGATTTTGACCCCATGTCTCATAATCTGTTATGCTAATGTGATAAACTGTTGAATAAGAATTTTTGTACAGGGGTAGTAGAACCTGTTTCTTCAGAGCAAAAACCAAAATCAGGATGATGACGGTGGTGACTTCCAAACATAAATAATTTTTTATTATTCTGGATATGGACACGGATATGGAGGTGTATTGATTTATGAAATCAAGATGAGCTATTTAGTACACACAAACTACAATGCCGTGTTGCACATAAGGTGTGTGACTAATGTAGAATACTGTTGAAGCTAGATTCACTTACCTTTAAATGACGACAGGTGAAAAGTATTTTTAGTGCTTTTATAATAACTACAGTAGACGGCATTTCCATCAAATCTGCTAAGTCAATTATTTGTTTTTGTTTTATACATGTTTCCTTGCTATTTCACACTATAGACAAGATTTAGACAAGAAGTTTGTAAAACTGGGCAGACTGACCTTTTGTCTTGTTTTAGATTCCAGAAGTACATTAATACTAAATATATGTCATGACCTGCTCGTCCGATCCTCCTGTGTGCCAAGTCAACTCATACCTCGTGTGAAACCCTGATTGTTATCAGCTGTTTCATGTTATTTCTGTGTATTTATGTCCGCATCCAAGTCAGTTTAGCCAAGTAATGTGTTGTAACGTGCTCAACCTATTGCTGTGTTCTGCCTGCAATAAACCCCAGTTTCTGGATCTCTGTCTACCTGACCCTGATTCCTGACTCCCTACTCACTTGTCCCACGCATGGAGCTAACAGATCATCACAGAATGAATGGACTTCGAAAGAAGATGCCTCAGCTTACCGTAGCTGAATATAGTGCACTAATTACTGGAGCCGGGTACTGGCTTCAGCATCCCATGATTTGGGAGGACCCCGCAGTGAGCACCCTTGCTGCCCACACGGGTGAAATCCTAGCTAGGATATTGCCAACCCAGGATGGGTCCTTGTGGAAGAGGTGTGTCTAAACTTGTGGGAACGCCGGAGTATGATGGCGGAGGAAAATCTACAGCAGGTAGCCTTTGACAGTGGACTACCTGTAGTTCCACCAGCTGAACTGCCCAATGGGACCCCAATGTCAAGCATGGAAAAAAAGTGGAGGAGCTGGAGACACATCAAAATGCCAGAGTTCTTCTTAGGGACCATCGCCCTCTCTTCTGCTTGCCCTGTGGCTGATTGGGAGGAGTGCAGCAAGTACCCAGTGGTGTGTGAGATGGAAGCGGTGGCCAATCACCCCGAGCGGCCATCTGAAGTCTGTTTCACCACCACTCAACAATCCAAGCCAGCTGCTTGCCCCTATCTAGGGACACACTTGTCCTTCAAAGAGGCCAGGTCACTTATGGTTGCAATTCCATGGATCCCCAAGATCTATAAAGGGACAACGCCTACTCCTAAGACGCTGACCCTGGCTGTTACACCTGATGTTCCTGACCTGCCTGATAATCCTGACCTGCCTGATGTGCCTAAAGTTCCTGATCCGCTAGTCCCGGTGGCTGTGCCACCATCCTCGGAGACCCCTATCCCGTTGGCTAACACATGTTGGAGTTGAACTCCGCCGGGTCCATTGATGAGTAGAGATCCACAGCGGAGACGTCGGAGGAGCTTTCAAGTGCCACAAATTTATTTAGCAATCTGATTATAATCAGGGAGCGAATATCTGACATACATGCAGCATGTGCATCAAGTGGCTCTAGGGTACCATGTGCTCTGCTCTCTTATAACCTATTTGGGCTTCTCCCTCCTCTTGCCATTGTTCCTGCTACGTGGCAGCCACATATTTTAACTTTGCTCTAGTTTAGGTGTTAGAAAGTGTGCTTTTTCTTTCTCTCCTTCGCTGGCCTTAGTCTTTCCGTCTGCACTTCTCCTTATCTCATGAGCGTCCCCATCTGGCTGGGTCAAGCCGCCCTATTTGGGTGCGAGCAACCTCTTATTTTGGCTTAATTTCAGTTTCCTGGAGCTGTCCTTCGAGTTACTTACGGCTTGGTAGGCCTTGCACCTGTTCTAATGATTAATGGTCAGACTCCTGTAAGGGTCTGACCCCAACACACACTGCCCTTGGAGGCCCCTGCTGTGCTGCTGCCCTCAAAAACGCCAGTCTCGACCACTAATGAGCCGCCCTGCTGGGTTCCAGTCCCAGCTGCTGCATTGCCAGCCTGCTGGTTTCCAGTCCCGACTGCTGCATCGCTGCCCTCAGGGGCTACTGCTGCATCACCATCCTCAAAGTTCCCAGCTCTGACCTTAGAGGCTCTAGCGCCACCTGATGTCCATGCACCTCCTGCTTTGCCACACAAGGTCCCTGTACCTCCTGTGCTGCTGCCCAAGGTCTCTGCTGTGCTCGTGGTCCCCGAAGCACCCCCCGTGGCAGCAGCTCTGCCTCCTGCTGTTTCTGTGCTGGCGGAGGATACACCAGCCCCAGAAGCTGCAGTCCCAGAAGCTGACATGCCACCCACAGAGACTCCAGTCCTGATGGCTGACACACCGCCCACAGAGGCTCTGGCCCTGGCCCTGCCTGCACCTGATATGCCAGCTCTGGTTCTGCCTGCACCTGATGTTCCGACCCCAGCTCCACCCACACCTGAGGATTTTGACCCACTCCTGATGTTCCAGCTCCGCCTGTCCCTGCTCTGCCCACAGCAGCTCCAGTTCCACCTGTCAGTGTTCCACCCACAAAGCCTCTGGCTCCAGTCCCCACGGTTCCTGTCCCAGCTCCCACACCACCAGTCCCTGGCCCCGAGGAGGTCCATGATGGCGCAACCCCCACTGAGAGGTCACTGTGACCATTGCCCTGGCGTGGTCGAACCCGGCCGGTTCCCCACCTTTCGGTCTCCTGAAAGGGGAGAGGACACCTGCGCATGGGTCGAGTCCCACCTGCCCTGCCCCCTGGCTCACCCTCAGTCTCCTTGGCTATGGCTTCAGGGGTGCCTGCGGGTCCTCCGGCTCCTGCTCAGTGGTCACTTGCGGGTTCCACCACTTCGTCTTGTTGGTTGCCTGTGGATCCCCCCACTCCAGCTCGTCAGTGGACGGCACCTTCGCCTGCTGTGGCTGTGCCGGGCCTGCTGCAGCACCTCCTCCCTCCTTACCTTCGCCGGGTCCCCTTCTCCCTCCTCCTTGCCTCCCCTGGTGCCCCCTCTGACTTTCTCCTCACCTACTCTGCCTGTCCCTCTGCCTGCCTCCTCGCCCCCTCTGAGGTCCCCTCCAGCTCCAGCCTTGCGGTTGCCTGCTGCCCCTGCAGCTGCCACCTTCTGCCCACTGGTGTTCCCTCAGGCTCCCCGTTGTCCCCCGTCCTATTCCTTCCAGCCTCCAGTGTCTGCTCCTTGTCCTTCTATGTCTCCTGTGTTCTTTCATGGTCCTCTCATTTGTGGTCCCCTGGTGTCTCCTTTTTTGGTGTGCCTGTCCACGTTTGCTGTTCTTTCTCAGGTGTTGTCCTGGTTTCTGCCCTTGTGCCTGTTCTGTGTGTCCATCCTGTTCCCAGTTCCTCGTTGAGGTTCTTGGTTTTGTCTTCCCCAGGTCCTGTGTGGTTCCCAGTCCTGTCCCATCTGTCACTCCCCTTGGGGCACACCCAGAGTGCACACCTTTGGGAGGGGGGGTTAAGTCATGACCTGCTCGTCCGATCCTCCTGTGTACCACACCCCCCCAGAAATCTCATGTGAAATACCGATTGTTATCAGCTGTTTCATGTTATTTCTGAGTAGTCCTGTGTATTTAAGTCCGCGTTCAAGTCTGTTTACCCAAGTCCGGTCATTAAAATGTTGTAACGTATTCTCCGTATTGCTGTGCTCTGCCTGGATCTCTGTCTACCTGATCCTGATTCCTGACTCCCTGCTCACTCGTCCCATGCAGGGAGCTAACAGATCATCACAATATATCTTACTTTCACCCAGATATTCAAACATACATGAATAATTAAACTAAAACCATATCTCTTTTTCCACCCTCCTATCTATTTGAAAACTATACAGGTGAAGACCATGGTAAAAGCAAAGGCAATAATAGCTGTAACATAAAATACACTTTAACATGAAAAGACATATTCAAAAGAGATTTAATGCAAAATGATTATGTGATATAGCTTGCAAAGATTCCTCTTTGTCTATTGTTTCATAACATAAAAAAACAAAATCAGATTGATCTCATTCAAGTCAAATCAAATAAAAAAAACTATTTAATCTGCATTGAGATGAAAAGTGCGAACAATACTGATTCTAAAATCACATAAACATAATGTTTGGCCTTTCTTCTCCAAGTTATCTAAAAGTAAATTGACATCTCTAAACTCTCCATGGTGTGAATTTATATGTGTGTGTGTGTGTGTGTGTGCACCCTGCAATGGTCTGTCATCCTCCTTCCTGGTGGCTCCCAACATTTGGCCAAATGTTGCCTGGGATAAGCTCCCAGAACTCCTGTAATAATCAAATAGAGGAAGGATGGAGGGATGGAATGTTCTGTTGTACTTCTGTGACAGTGGTTACATGGGGGATTTAAAATACCTAATAAAATGGTTGTTGCAACTTTTCTTATCTTTAGTAGTTCCTACATAAAAATGACAAACCCAGAACACACATTAAAGGGTTGGTCAACATCATGAAACAAAAACCTAGAAAATAAACTGAAAATTTTGTGAGAGTAACATACACCATTGTCTTTTCTCATGACCTCAAGATGTTAGCTGAGTAGGCTACAGCTTAGCAAATTGTTATATCACATTTCAGTTCACCCAAGAATGTAATCAACTATGGCAGAATGTAGAGAAGTATACAATACGTTATGAAATGTTGAATATCCATCCCTCTAAATAAAACATATGAAAGAATTTTTCTCTGTCTAATACTCATTCTCCAAGACCTTCACCACCATAAACAGTCCATACATACATGAGTAATATTCATTCTTAATCCATAACTAAAAGATTCAATTTTACCCCTCTATTCCTTACGTCATTAACAAATTTAATGATTCCCACTTTCTTCCAAACTGTCTCGTGTATTCCTTCCTAAGTCATCAGACACAAATATTTACTGGCCATTAAAATATAAGGGATTCCTCAGATATGTTAATGACTTCTGTTTGCACAATCGAAGAATTCATATTTTACAGAGAACCTGAAAGGTTCTTTTCTTAAGCATACGTGTCTCTACACGTCTGTGGCTTACTTCTGTCACCACGCCTTGGCAGTTAAATAAATACATACATACATGCATGCATGCTAAATGTCTTTTAAAATATACATTTATACGCAATTTTTATGAACGCGAATTTAAAACAAATATTTTTGTATTTTTGCAATTATTGCAATTTTTATGCAAGGTCCCGCAGCAAGTTGAAACACCGATTGATTTTTTACATAATATAGGCCTTCGAAATCAATTCACAAATATTTGGATGACATAATTCCATTAACTGTCAAGGAGAATATTACAGAGACGAAGTTCAAATGAACGACTCGAAGCTAGTTCTCTGCTTACATATTAACTTCTTAAGCGAAATAACTAATAATAAACTAGTGCTGCACATGTAGCCTAGACTGAAAATAAATTGAAGTTGAGGATTTACCCCTCCGAAATGCAACCACCCCTCCAAAGCACTCCGAGCAACACGCACGCACATGAAACGCGATACACAAAATCCATTGTAAA
>JABFEB020000124.1:12710286-12720975 GCA_019775895.2 Stomatorhinus ivindoensis | reverse complement strand
TTAGTCATAAACCGTAATATTGAGACAGATTTATTCTCAGAAAGCTTAACAGATGTAAGGGTCCTTTAGTACCCATGAGAGAAGTGATGAAAAAAATACCAGAAACCCACACGAAACCATCTAGCTCCAGTGACAAAAGCATTGCCCTGTTCCAGTAGTATCTCATACATAATCCATATAGATTTACGGGGGCAGACACTGGCCTGTTGTTATCCAGCAGACATGGAAAGGTGCTAAGCAAACAGAAGAGCTACTGGCGACAGATCCAGCAGAATAAATGCTGTCTCTAATCCTAATCATGCTCTGTTGTTATATCTGGGTCATCTGACCTATTTATTATTTTAATAGGGGAGTCAAACTGTGATTTACTGGGAGGGATGAGTCAGTGGGGAGCTGTAAATGCCTAACATAGCCATCAAACTTTGAGTCAGACAAGCACTTATAGGCCAAAATTGTACTGTACCCTGTAGCATATGCACATGCCTAACTGCTCTATTAGTCCTTGTGGCCTCTACATACATATACAGAAAAGCCTCCCTCCAATATCTGAAAATAAGTATGGCAAGCAAAAAGTACCAAAGGGTTCAATCTATTTGCCAATTGCTTCAAAATCATGTTTTCTTGAAGTAATTGCACTACCCATATAAAAATCACATTTTTAATGTTTTTTACAAGAGTGTTACAACATGACGTGTGCTTCACCCCATCAGCACTGACCATATTTTACACACACACACGCACACACACACACTACCAGTCAAAGGTTTTTGCATACATTGAGATGTCACTCAATTAACATTTAGTAAAAATATACTTAATATTCTTTGCTAACAAATAAATTAACAGTATGTTCACCATTTGAGTACCTTTATTAGCAAAACAAATTGAGGCATTCTTATCCTACAAGGCACATTAAATACTGCTCTGTTTCATGGGATGAAATAGTTTAGTGCATTTAAAGAATAGCCTAGAATTTGACTATGCCATCTCTTGCTCTACATCCAAAGGATGATGAGCCACCAAGAATGACATTGGTCTGTTCTCTGTGCTCATCCATGTGGAAGAAGGTACTAGAAGCAGTGAGTGAGAAAAGTGGAGTGGAAAGGAAAGGCTGAAGGTTGTCATTCTTTCCAGATATGTCCAGGAAGCTGGCTGAGAAAAGAAGAGCATTCATTATGTGTTGGTAAGAAAGTTGCGCAGGAAATAAATGTGAAAAACACTCTGGCGTACCAAGCTATTCTCCAGTTCTCATTGGAAATGAATTTCAACAAAGCTACAGAAACAGTCAAGTTTATCTGAGAGCATGATGGCAACACCGAGTGAAGGGCAATGTTAAAGTGATGGTATAAAGTGGAGGACAGCGCACCGTCGACTACCAGTGGACCTAAATGAGGTTTAATTTTATTTTTTGGGGTTTTTTCCCAGATTTTGACACGCAGAAGCCCTCGTTCACTATACGGGCCTTTTTGTGTTCTTATTTAGCATTTTGGGTGTATGTTTTATGACTGGTTTGGTCTTCTGTAATGTTTTGAATATTGAAAAGTTTTGGCATCTAGACATTTTTATTGGTATATTAAATAGGCACCCCCTTTAAAAGGGACTGGGTGGGTCACACTTATTATATTATAGCTCATTTTGAAGCAAATGTAGCCCCTTTCACCCACACAGCGTAGTAGTGGGGTACATGTAGGTGATAGTCAATGTCGATAATAGAGCAAATAATCAGAAGACACTATGTTTTTAAGAGCCAGTGCTGTGAATATCAATAATGAAATATGCACAGACCATTTGGGTTTTGGCTTTTTCTGTATAACTATTATTACAGGTTGGTGACATTCAAAACAACAGTTGTCAGAAAACAATTAGAAAGAGCAACAGTAAAATGAAAAAGCTGACAAAATAAAACCTTTCCATTCTCTAAATTAGTCCTCCTTACATCTATTTTACACAAAAAACTGGCCAACACTTCAAAAAGAGCAATGAGTATCACAAGTGCGATCTTGTATTTCATTTGGAAAGATATGCAGCCATACAGCATAGTGGAAAATGAAGGTTTTCGTGAGCTTCTGCATGAACTGGAACCAAAATATAACATACCCTCCCGACAACACTTCAGTGAAACCTGCATACCAAGGCTATATATAGAAAAGTTCGGGATGACATAAAGGATGAGCTGATGCATGCAGGACGAGTTGCAATTACGACAGATGGGTGGACGCCATGCACAACCGAAGCATACATAACAATAACCTGCCATTTCGTCGATAGTGACTGGAAGATGAGCAATCATGTTCTGCAAACCCATGTTTTTAACGACACGCACACAGGAGCAAATATCGGAACAGTGTTGAGAGAGGCATGCGAAGAGTGGAATATCGGACACAAGATGCCTGTTCTCGTCACCGACAATGCTGCAAACATGATAGTTGCCGGACAAGAGGAAAATCTTTCTCCGCATATAAAATGCATCGCGATAGGGGTGCAACGATTATTCGACATTGTTGACAAAAATCGACAATAAAAATAGTCGCCGACGAATTTGATTGTCGATAATTGTCACCAGATGTGTTTTTAAACGGAGTGAGACGTTTTCCTTCCTTTCCACCTGTGCGATACTTATTTCACTCAATGAAAAGCAAATCAGTTTCTATCTTTTATTTAAAGTTATTTTTTCTATTTTCCTTTTGATGTGCAATCTGTCACTGTTAAAATAAACCTACCATTAAAATGATACTGTTCTGAAACTTTTCATTTCTTTGTCATTGGACAAACTTACAAAATCAGCAAGGGGTCAAGTAATTATTTCCTCCACTGTATTTATAAGAATGTTCTTCTGTTTTTATTATTATTTTGTGTCATTCTAGACTGTGTTCCTGTGTTAGAGAAATCAAAGGTGCTAGATATATTTGGCAACACCCAAGTCAAATAATAAATACATCCAGAGAGCTAGCCCATGATGAAACTGTGAAGTATAAAGAGGTTGGGTCTTTGAGCCTAGATGGTAAGGTATTAGAGTGGCGGAGTAATCGTCAGACAGAGTTTCCTTTCACGGCAGACCTGGCTAAGACTTATTTGTGCATACCAGGTACTAGTGTACCTTCAGAGCGCGTCTTTAGTACAGCAGGTGACATTGTGTGCTCTGAGCATAGTGCCCTTTCTCCTGAACACATTGACCAGTTAATTTTTCTTAAAAAACACCTTTCAAAAAAGACCACTCAAATACTTGTTTCACCTTAGAAGTCACTACCTTACTGCACTTTATTTTACTTATGAAAACTTTGTGACTTAAAATATAAATTGTTGCATGAAACATATAACGTGATATGTTAATCTATGTCCATCTAATGATTTTAGTTCATCTAATTGCACCTTATTTTGCTTATTTGGGACATACTTGTCTACACTTTTATAATGTGAACTACATTTTATTCACAGTTCCGAATAAAATGATAAAAATGCATATTTACCTTTTTTAATTCATTGAAATGTAAAGGATTGTGTGAAATTTCATCATTTCGACTAATAACCCCAGTATTGAACTGAATCTAATTGGATTGTATCATATCATGATAATAAAAAAAAAATCAAACCGTTGACTTAATGAATCGATATTGTATTGTATTGTGAGGAAAGCTGTGATTTACACCCCTATTAATCACATTCATGTATTCAATACACATTAGCTACATTCATAACTAACAGAAGAATCAATTTGCGAGAATATAAAAATTAAATTAAAATGACATCATGCTTTTTTTCGTGCCGATTGCGCCAGCCTTGAATTTACTCGTTGCTACAGCCAGTGAATAAAAAGCAATAGAAAAGAAACAGACCAAAAATACAGTAACAAATACAATAAATAATAAAATTAGTGCACATAATTACACATATTGGAGAGATCCAAAAATAAACATACATACATATACGCATATATACAGACTGCACCGAGTGATGTAAGTATAGTTGTATTGCACAATATACAGAATAGTAACGTAATTTATGAGGATGAAGTCTGATGGCAGATGGAATGAAGGACCAGCGGAAGCGTTCCTTCTTGCATGTTGGATGTAGTAGTCTGTTACTGAAGGAGCTTCGTAATGACCTCACTGTGTCATGGAGGGGGTGAGAGGGACTGACCATAATGAATGTAAATTTGGCCAGCATCCTCCTCTCAGCCACCTCCTCAGTGGAGTCCAAAGAGCAGCCCAGGACAGACCCAGCACTCCTGACTAGCTTCTCCAGTCTCTTCCTGTTCCTTCCTGAGCTCCCGCACCCCCAGCAGACCACCGCGAAGAATATAGCAGATGCTACCATAGTGTTATAAAAGGTCCTTAGTAGCATCCTGCACACACCAAAGGACCTCAGCCTCCTCAGCAGGTGGAGACGGCTTTGCCCCTTCTTGTTCAGGGCATTTGTGTTGTGTGACCAGTCCAGTTTGTTGTTTTTGTGAACAACCAGATATTTGTACACAGACACAGCCTCTACCTGCACTCCCAGAATGTTCACTGGTGCAGATGGGGTCACCTTGTGGCAGAAGTCAATTACCATTTTCTTTGTCTTATTGGGCTTTATCAGAAGGTGATTCCTTCCACACCATTCAACAAATGATGACCCCCCTATATTCCAGATTGTTACCCTTCGATATACATCCATCAATGGCTGTATCATCAGAGATCTTCTGGAGGTACAATTGACGCACTTCTTTGAATAGATTTGATTTGAAATTTCGATCCTGATCTGTAAGAATAGAGCAATGGGCTCCAAAACAACAGAACCACTGCTCTACCTGGACCTTAGTCACAGTTGAAGCTTGCTGATTAGGGAGAGGGAATGCCTCAGTCCATTTTGAGAAATAATCCCCAATGATCACAATGTACTTATTTACCCCTGAGGTTACTGGTAACGGCCCTAAAATGTTTAATGCTACCTGTTCATATGGCCTAGTGGTTACAACAGACTGCAGTGTGGCACAGTCCTGTTTCCCCACCACTTTTCAGGAACCACAGTCCATACACTCCCGACACCAGCGCTTAACATCTCCAAACCACCCTAGCCAATAAAACCGATCTTTTACCTTGGCTTGCAACTTTTGTACTCCCAAATGACCCCCAGTAGTAGCATTATGCAACTGCCTCAAAATATCTGGCACCAAAGACTTGGGGATAACAACCTGGACTTGATTTGCTGCATCAAGATTCAAAGGTGGATATCGTACCAACCTAGAACCCTGCACCTGCAACTAATCCTACACCAGTGCATATTTCCACAGCTCATCTGGAGCCTGACTACCTGCCCTCCCCTGCTTTTTTAGAGCAAAAATATTTTGCAGCTCAGCATCTCCTTGCTGAGCCTGCCCCAACTCATCGCACTCCTCCTGACATACCATGGCCTCCGGACACACCTTTTTTACAACATATATCATATCACCTCTCCTCCTTTTTTTGGGTAACTGGTGGTGAATCTGAGGTTACTGACAGAAAAGCAGGCAATCTGGAGAAGGCATCCGCATTAACGTGCCCCCGACCAGGGTTAGGGTTAGGGTTAGCTGCTCCACCACCTAGCCAACTGCCCCTCTAAGCCTTGAAAATTATGCAACCATCTTAATGAATTATGATCTGTCCGTAAGATAAACTCCTTACACAACAAGTAGTGTTTAAAATATTTTATGAATGTAACCATGCTTAACAACTCCTTCTTGGTTGTTACATATTTATTTTCTTCTTTAGTCAAAGCCCTACTAGTGTATGCTATCACACCTTCCTGTCCCCGCTCTACCTGGGACAATACCGCCCCAATACCTGCATCACTCATGTCTTTATCTAATATAAAGTTTTTATTTGGGTCAGGGTAAAAGACAGGACTGGAACAGAGTTTTCAAATGCTGTCTGACAAGCTTCCGTCCATGTAAACCATCTGCCCTTCTCGGTCAGCTAGTGCAGAGGCTGAGCAACTTCAGGGAAGTTTCCTGCCCTCATCACTGCCTCCTGACCTTCCTTACCTGCTCGTCGACCCCGCAACATGACAGAATGACAGACCTCGGAGACAACTCACCGCAACAAGCTGAGGACCAGCGGATCAGCTTATTGCAAGAGGTGAAATACTGGCTGAATCTGCCGGAGGTCTGGGAGGAGATTTAGGGAATTAGCCAGCCGGAATGGGGATCTCCTTAGTGGGATCACCCCACCCGGAAGCGTGTACCCCTTGCGGGAGGTGCACAAGAATCTTTGGCTGCTGGTGGAGGGAGTGACAGAGAGGCGGCTCCAGCCACTCACGCTCTCCATGCTGAACACGCCATCCGTCCCTACAGAGGCGGGCCAGTCGCCAACCAGCACCAAGTCCCAGAGAAAGAAGAGGTGTAAGGTGAAGGTGTCAGGAGACGACCAACCTCTGACACTCCGCCTAGGGGCTGCGTCTCTTTCTTTGGCTTGGCTCCTTGCGAGTGAATGGGGAGATTCCCCAGTGGCCGTGGACTTACCCGCTACAACCCCCTTCCAGTGCGCGCTGACCGGACCAGGGTGATGGATCGGGAAGCACGCCTAGGCACTGGGGGAATGCGGGCCATGTGGGACTCAATTCCCCGAGTCTCCAAGGCTTTTAAAGGGGCAGCGCAGGCGTCCGCGGCAAAGCTGCTGGAGGTCTTTCACCACCCACTTTTGTTCCTGCGGCTCCAGAAGCATCGTCCTCCTCTGTTTCGGCTGCGCATCCCGCGGCCGCATCGCCTGCTCCAGCTGCGCATCCCACGGCCGCCCCAGTTCCGGCTGCACTGCCTGCGACTGCCCCAATTCCGGATGCTCAGCCCGCGGCTGCCCCAATTCCGGCTGCTCAGCCCGCAGCCCCCTCCTGGTCGGCTGCACAGGATGCAGCCACCTCCGTACCTGCTCCGGCTGCTCCACTGGCAGCCTCCTCTGTCCCTGCTCCGGCTGCTCAGCCCGCAGCCTCCTCCATCCCTAATCCGTCTGCTCCGCCCGCAGCCTCCTCCGTCTCTGCACCGGCTGCTCAGCCCGCAGCCTCCTCCATCCCTAATCTGGCTGCTCTGCCCGCAGCCTCCTCCGTACCTGCTCTGGCTGCTCAGCCTGCAGCCTCCTCCATTCCTGCTCCGGCCGCTGGCGCCTCCCAGCCGCCAGCCCAGGCTACAGGCGCCTCTGAACTGCCAGCCCAGGCTGCAGCCCAGCCGCCTGCCATCGGTCCACCTGCAGTCCGGCTACCTCTCGCCCCCAAGGTTCCCGTCCCTAGTCCTCTCGCCCCCGAGGCCCCCGGTCCCTAGTCCTCTCGCCCCCGAGGCTCTCGTCCCTAGTCCTCTCGTCCCCATGGCACAAACTCCGGGTGCGCCCCAAGGAAGGGACAAACGAGATGAGGGAAGACCAGACCTGGAAAACAAGAACAAGAGACAAGTCAGGAACAGGACTGAAACACAGAACAGACACAGGGGAAGTAGCCACAACACTAGCTGACAGAGGACAGGGAACACGGACAAACAGACCATGGGTCCACGACACCAGTGGCGCACAGCTTCCAATTTAGCTGGACTTTAACTGTTCTGTTAACCTGATGTATGACTTTAGAGTCATATTTCCACAAACTGTGCTTGCTTTGCAGAACAGTATTTTCCATTTTAAGATTACTCCTTTAATTCCGGTCATTGCATATTTCCATAATTACATTGTTTCTATTCCGTTATTTCATGTTTGTTGTTTGTTTTAGGTGTAATGTCTGTCTTATGTTAGTTGTAGTGTTAGCTAGGAATTAATGCATGTCTTTTACATAACTTCAGCCTCCATTCATTGAGTACTCATAATACTCCCTGACTCTGTGCGATCTTGCTATATGCTTTGAAATCTCAAACTCACCTGAAATATTGCGAGACTCTCTCATCGGTCGTGAGAGGAGCTTTGCTATCAATCGTTTACATAACCTGGTGATGCAGCTCACTGGACTGGCCTTCTAACCCAGGTTACTAAGCGATACTGGTAATTAGTGAAACTCATTTAAGTCTCACATTAACAGACTCACAGGGATACTGCAATTGGGTTTGGAGGAGTCAACCATTCGGCATTACAATTGGTTAAAAATCAGCATTAAATAATAATTGATTAAAATGTAATTAATCTCAAAACATATTGTTGGAGATATTAAAATTTACCTGAGCTAATAATTCCTACATTGTTCAGATATTGCCGGCTTCCATTTGGAATCACGTCAGCCCTTGCCCATTTTCAACATGCCATGGATCAGATCCTCAGTGGTGTGCAGTGTTGCCTAAATGACATCCTGTGCACCAGAGCTATCGATGAGGAACATCTGCATAATTTGTATGCTGTCCTTCAGAGGCTACAAGAGTATGGCTTCTATACTCCGGTAAGAAGGCTTTTCAGTTGTTGACATCTAGGGTACTGACCCATTTTGACCCTTCTCTTCCTATTCAGTTAGCTTGTGATGCGTCCCTTTACGGAGTGGGGGCTGTTAACAAATAATGTTCTACAATAACTCTGTACAGCAAGGAGCTCCAGTTAGCAAGGAGTTGCTTCTGGTGGCCAGGAGTGGATTGGGAGATTTAGAATGTGGCCAAGACCTGCCACGCATGCCAGAAGGTTCAGAACGCCCCACAATTAGGGGGCTGCCTCTATTCCTGAGGTGCATATTCCTGACTATCCACCAGAAGTTGTAGGGCCTGCACCTCTGTCTGAAGTGATTGTTCCGTCACACCCTAGTGACAATATGGCTGACCTCACCAGTGGGCACTGATAACCAGACACGGAGTATCGGCCTCCCAAAGCATGGATTTATGAACTTCATAGTAAACCACACCCAAATTCTTGGGGCAGCATAGTCTCTATGGGTGTTGTTATGGGATGAAGTAGTCTTCCCTCATCTCTTAGGTTCACATGTGGTTTGTTTTGTATGTTGGTGTTGTTGTTATGGGTATGTTGATGTTATGGGGTTTCTGAGTGTCCTTGTGCAGTTGCTTCATCTGCAGTAGGAACATTTACTGAGTCACTTTACTTAGCCAGTTGTGGCTGTATCTAATGTTGATGCAGTATGAATGGTCATTAAACGCCTAGATCTTGGTCTTTATCCAGAACACCCACAATTCCAGACACTAAGACTCCTCGCTCAGTCTCTCGAGGCCCAATTAGAGCCTCCATTGACTCTGCTAAGATCACAGCATCATCAGCAAAGTCAAGATCAGTTAATCATTCTTCACCAATGGACACCCTACAGCTGCTGGGCCCAAAGTCCCTGCCTAACACCCAGTGTCATACAAGCATTGAACCGAGTAGGAGCAAGAACTCAGCCCTGGCAAACCGAGAATCAGCTGGGAAGGTTCACCCTCCACTCTGCACAGCACTCACAGTACCAGTGTACCATAACATTCAGCAACTTTGGGGCGATCCCACGAAGTTTCAGGATGTCCAACAGGGCAGCTTGATCAACCAAGTTGAACGTTTTACAAAACTCGACAAAAGCTGTAAAGTACCTCTGCTGACATTCACACTTGCGGTCGATAAGAACCCTCAGTGCAAGGATACAGTCAATGGTAGACTTCTTAGGCATAAAACCAGACTGCTCCAGTCACTGAAAGGTAAGCGTGTGATCATGGATCTTGTTAAAGATGACCCTAGCAAGGACCTTACCCGGCACTGAAAGCAGTGTTATCCTCCTGTAGTTGCCCTAAGTCCCATTTTCCAGTCAGTTGGGATGACACTTGACTCCCAAATGTAAGCAAAGATTGCCTGCAGTGCGAGGAGGACAGCCTTACCATCAGCCTGGAGAAGTTCACCCTGGATACCACAGATCCCTGTGGCCTTCCCTGCCCCTAGCTGATTCACCACTCATGAAATGTCATTGAGATTGTGAGGTTCACAGCTGACCGGAGGATCCAACCTCCTAGGAGGATCAGCTTTAAACAATTGCTCAAAGTAGCCAGCCCAGCAAGTCACAACTGCAGTGTTATCCATAAGGACCATTTCATCACCCACCTTCTCTGCAAGTCTCCAATGTACAGAATCAGATTTGTGTAATGGTTCAATTTCTCTGTAAGCAGGACGTGGGTCACTAGACCACAGATGATGTGTTGCCTGCTCACAGATTCATCTAACAAATGCCTTCTTATCTACCCTCAGAGCCCTCACAGCTGTCCTTCTCAGTTCCCGGTACAGACTGGAGTTGCCACCTAGTCTTGTGCTGCGACTCCTCTCCATAATATCCAGGATTCCCTGCAAGATGAAACATTGGCAACACCAGCACAACCCTAAGTAGCCTCCCTCCCCTCACATTTAGCTAGACCTTCTGTGATTCAATAACAATGAAGCATCATAAATACAAGATGATGAAAATTAGCCACTGAATAAAAAAATATAGCCATGTAAAAAAAAGAGCCAAGCCATCTGCCACCTAGAGAAGAAAAAACCAAGAGGTGGAAAAACACACAGATAGTGTGATAAATGAATAGTTTATTTATGGCACAATACTAGTTACCATAGGAAAGTGTGACTAACTTATACTGGGTTCTTTTGCTAATTTAATAAATACTTTGTTAACATTAGTTAATCCCACCTTAAATTCATAAGGGAAAGAATATTCTGGTGTTTGGGGAATAACATTCATAATTTTGAGAAATGTACTTTTTTCTTGAAATTAGGCATTCACTGGCATGCCTCATAAACCAATAGCCTATGGTTATTAGAACAT
>JABFEB020000124.1:12692312-12703131 GCA_019775895.2 Stomatorhinus ivindoensis | reverse complement strand
GGAAACATGGAGGGAGGGCGTTTGGCTGCCAAGGGCCCTTGAATTGTGGTGGTTGTGGTGGTGGTGCTGGTGGTGGTTGGGGGGCTCACGAACGTTTTGCCCAGGGACCCACACAACCCATAATCTGTCCCTGGTCCAGGGCCCATATTCACAAAGCATCTTAAGGCTAATAGTAGCTCCTAGCTTGTTAATGTAGGAGAAACTCCAAAAAATAATTGGTGTGTCAGTCCTAAATGTAGAACTTTTTTGATTAAGAGAAATTCACAAAGCCCCTTAGTGCTAAAAGTAGCACCTAAATCTGGGAGAAAAGTAGTTGAGAGGACTCCTAAGTCACTAAGACCAATTCACAAAGAGTCGCAAAATGGCTGCTGTCAATCCAGCTTGCAATGTCTTGAAAACACTAAATGAGTGCTGAATTACTTAAAGGATACTGGCTCTTTTGGGAGGGAATAATGATTGTTGTGGAGCTTGTGAGGGAAGCAATAACACCTCCAACAATCTGAAACAACCCAGTGATATACAATGGAAACCACTTATAGTGATCATTATAACTGATTTTTTAAATTTTTCATTATGTCTCAGGCAGATTACCATTTATGTAACATTTGTATATTTATTATATGAATATAAGGTAATAAAAATGTGCAGCACCGCTATGTACTAAATTTTACTGACTTGTTCAAAATACAGTACAGCTGTTTTAAACACTTCGAATTACTGAACAGTGTATAATTCAAATATGCTATAATACTGTACTGTACATAAAATATACCTTATTGTAGTTTTGCTGCTGCATCTCAGTGGCTCGGTTTTGGCAGTTTGTGCTTTCCAGTCCTGTGTTCCCCAGTTCTGTCATTAATGTCACTCCCCTTGCTAGTCCGGCTCCTTCACCATTGTAGTACCTTCATTTTCCACCCCTTGCGATCTGCTTTATTTCTTGTCCCTGTTTTGTTTTGTTTTGTTTTTCTTCAATAAAACTCCTTTTGGTTCATGAAAATGCTTTCATTTCAGTACTTCATTTTTTGAAGCTATTACAGGTGTATTCTTTATATATTTATGATAAACATTAATGCAAGATCACCTGAAAATATTAGGAACGTCTAAGATTATGAAATGACTTTTCTCATGAAGTCTGAATGGGTAAATAAGACTTATTAACTCATTAATAAAAAAAATATTGCAATTATTTACAATGTTTTACTTTTTAACAACTATTGTTGCATAATTTCTTTTCATCCTATGTACTGTATGAGGAGAGACTGCTTGCCACCCAGCCGCTGCAAAAAACTCGGTGTCAGTTTCGCAGCAATACTTTCACAAAATAGAATCCATTCTGTCGGCTTGTAACACAATATTGGACTCTAAAGACCTGGGATTAAGGAAAATGTTTTGTAGTGCTTTCTCTTATATAGAGCCCCTTCTGATTTCTCACTTCCTGAGCCAGACACAAGTTAGAGGGGACCAGAAGAACCAGAAGTGAAGCTGATCAGCAAGTAACAATCTGCCCATATGGCTAAAACACATTCATTGTATACATGCATTATGTGATAAATAACCATGACTTCTATTGTACTATATTTTGAAACTAAATACTGAACTCTTGAAGTTAACCTCATATATTTTACCATTTTTCTTGATTCCTTTCGCATGTTTCAAATGACAGTTTTTCTCGATTGCTTTGTAACATTTGATGAAAAATTCTTAACATAATCATAACAATAACAGCATTTTTCAAAACAATTCATGCATATAGCATAACAGTAAGGTTAATCTGCAATAGGCCGTAAATTACCTAAAACAATTAGCTCCTGTCTCAAATGCAAATTATTTTGTCAAATTAGCCAGTGCCATCAAAATGAAAAGTACAATCAGTCCAGCACAGTACAATTGTTTTAACCAGGGGAGTCAAAATGCTTAGATATGTTGTCAAAATGTCAGTGTATGTTCCTGAGTTGCACAGTTCTGAATGATAGTCATTCTCCACTTTCATAGTCATTGGCTGATCTTTCTTCTTTAGCAAACTAATACTTCTCCATGTCAAAGACACAGTTTCAACATTGCGAGGCTCTACATTACAGTATGTAAAGCTCAGTGGCATGAGAAAGCACTCACATGCACATGTAACTTTTTCAGATCTCACGATAGTACAATAGCAAATTGAAAGTCTGATGATTTGAAAATTTGTGTGAACAAATGAGAGTTGACATTCTGCTGTGTAGAAGTGCCATTATAATGTGGGGATTACTCTTGTTTTGACATGAATAAAGATCAGTTTGCTAAAAAAAAATATGATCAGTCAATGACAGTAAGAAAGTAGGCAATGATTATCATTCAGAATTGTGGAACTCAGGAAATTAAAATGACATTTTGAAAATATAACTAAGCATTTATGGTTAAAAAAATTGTACTGTGCTGTGTTGATTGTACTTTTCATTTTGGTGGCACTTTTTCATTTTCATTTTGGTGCTTTTGACACATGAATTTGTTTTGGGTGAAATACGGCTGTTCGTGATATGCGCTTAAACTGTTTTGATAAATGCTCTTATAATCATGAGAATGTTAAATATGTTTCATGAAATGTGCCAAAGCAATTGAAAAAAACTAATATAATCTCTTAACTGATTCACTTTCACTTATAAGAAATCTAGTTATAAGCAGCACCCATCAAACACATTATACACATGAACTGTCTGATAAATAGTTAAGTTGCACTGAGAAAATATAGGGGACATTCCAAACACTCTTCTAAAACTCTTCTCAGGTTGCACTTGGCTGCTTGAATGACTATAATTCTAGCTTCATCTACAGATAGCATGCCTCTCAACACCTCAATCCTCCATTCTGATCTTATCTTCTATTTACTGCACAACGTGCATTCCTGCTGTTAAGGTGGGGTAGTAAAAAAACACTAAGGAGGAACACCTGGAACCTTATTTGTTCAATTTGTTCAGCAAGTATATCAGTCTGTAAACATTTTGATCAATTTATTTTCTTGTTATAAGATTTTTTAAAGATAAACAAATGGTTAATTGAAACATGTTAAGACAATGATTGCTGAACATTTACTGACCTACAAACAGGCTTAGACATGGAATTGTTAGCAGTAAATGAACCCATATTACAATAACATAATAGAAATTAAGAAGCTTCATTTCATTTTCTATAATATATAGCAGGATTTCATATTATATGTGAAGATAAGTTACTATTTTCATTAAACAGGGAAAAATAATGTGAATTCAAGCAATTGAGAGCGGTGTCCAAAGTATTATTTTCCCCAACATAAATATTGTTTCCACTTTGACTGAGTAACAGTTACAATACCCTGTTAGGAATCTAAACTCTAAAAAAATTGATTTCAGAACAAACTTTAGTTCCAGGGGGGAATTTAATTCAGTTTGTATGAATTAAATGTGTTTAAAGAGTATTCCAAATTGTAGATGTCGGGCCCTTAGAACTGTCCCCTTATGCAAGGTACTTATTCTAAATTACTTCTGTATGATGCCCTGTTATCTAAATGGATGAACAATAAAAAAGTGTGTGTATAACACTATTAACAAAAATCTGCTAAGCAATTAAATATTACAGTGTTATATAGTCCTGTTCTGCCAGTCACAGCTTTTATGTGATGTGAAATATTTTTCAAAAATAATTTACTTGATTTAATTATATAGCTTTGGCCTTTGCTCCTAAACTCTGTCAGCTGAAATCTGCAAACAGAATGAAAATTGAAGGGTATATTCTATGGAAGGGGTCAAAAGAAAAAGGTTTCATTTCCTATTCATTATAACTGGTACTGATGGAAGTCACAAATCCCCTTCTAAACACCACTTCAATAAATGTATGGTTCTCAGGTTCCGACATGACTTAATTGCTCTTTTATGTCCTAAAGGTGTTTGTGATGCAACTGCATGTCTAGAGAAACTAAAATTGAGCAAAGTACCTACACTAGTAAAGTGAAGTGAACATTGCTTCAAGACCCTGGTCCCTTTTCCCTAACACATTGTATGATACTATAAAATATTATTCCTACACTAACGTACAGTTGATTCCAATGTGAAAGAAAAACATTTTCTTCACTTTCATTGGATTTCAGTTTCCACTTTACTGCCCACCAATTACTGAAAGTTCATTATTTGAAGTTCCATTCTCTTTTCTGAATGAACTAGTCTCCTAATTAGTATACTTATGAAGCATAATCCTGAAATACTCAATAAACTATGTGCCATTTATCCTCATGATAATTTTGTGAGGTGGATAATTAATGCTTGGAATTGATAAATATCTCATTTTCAGAGTCATAAAGTTTTATAGGTGATATATTCAATTATAGGAAAAAATATACAATTCTAGCAAATTATACAGACTGGACTAATGGATACAGACTGTTTCACCCAATATGAATGACTGTGATTATGGGAACATATCTTGTAAAGAAAATGAAGCCTTTAAATTATTTTACTCTAGCACAACATCTTTCAAACATATTCCATCATAATGTATTAAACCCCATTCCTGCCAGCATGTGCTACGTCTCACTCCGAAAAAGTCATTCCTTTTGCTGATTTATATTAGGCCTAAACTTTAATGAGAAAACTAACCAGGCATCTGAATGTCTGGCTGACCTCTGAGCTCTCTGCAAATCCTGACTTAATTAAAGAATGAAATCCTCAGACATAGAATCAGATTTGGTGTCTTTTTCTCTGTGAAACAAGGGGATTAGAAGACTTCACTCAGTAAAAAAGGTTCAGTTTTCAAAACTGTGGTTATTTTTTGTGAACACGTAACAGGTTAAATGTTACCCATGTAACATACATACATACATACATACATACATACATATATATGTCTGTATATGTGTGTACAGATGTTTCACAATGCTGTTGAGGGCAATTTCAAAACTGCAAAAGTGGTTTCCTGAACACCAGGATGGAGCCAAATGTGTTCCATTCCTGTATCAGATATAAGCATCATTTATACGAAATCTGGAGTGGAGAATGTATGACATAGGCCTATGTGTAAAAATGGAAGCTACAGTATCACGATACACACAATTCAGGACTTGAACATATATGAATTCTGTAGTCAGTGAAACTGCTAGCAAGGTTAGCAACAGAAGATTAATGATCGTGTGGAGAGATAAATGTAAGCTATTTCTACCTTCCACTGTTTCAACATATCAACAAATTAATAAATGTGTATGATCTAGTTAATTATTATTGGGCTGTAGAAAAAAATTAAATCTTAACAAAGAGAGAATTGCTAAGGCAGGTGAGGGAAAGCAGCATGATGACTACACAGGATACATGTTTTTTTTCCTTGAGGCAGAGACTCTGTTTGGCTGGATGGTGCTCCCATCAGCTAACCCTGCATTTCCTTTCTCCTTCAGCTACACTGGCCCAAAATGCACGGATCCTTTGCTCCAGGGACTGGAACACTTACTGTTACTCTTCTGTTATCAAACACTTGTTAGCTGCACAATTCAGACAAATCTACAATCTAGTCAGCACAGAGTAGAGAGTGCCAGAAAATCCCCCAAAAGTTATTTCAAGCATAAGCAGTGTGACTTTGGGGAGAACGGGTATGAAACACTTTTCAATTCATTAAAAAAAACATACTATACAGTGAGCCCCCGCCCATCGCAGAAGATGCGTTCCAGACCAGTCAGAGATATGTGAAAATCAGAGATATAGAAAGACTATATAAATAAACATTTTAAAAATAGTTTAAGCTTTAAAATACCCCTCCTACATGCTTTAAACACATGTAAACTTATAAAAACAACACATATGATATGTGGATGTCGGGCCAAGGATATAAGTAGAATAAAATAATAATAATAATAAAAATAATAAATAATGATGGCTTTATTCCTGTTTCGTGTTTGAATAAAGGAAAATTATGCGGTGGCTTTTCTTTTCATATCGTCGATTCATTCAAGCCACAATGGCAAAGCTTTCCTTCCCAAAGCATATATAGGAGTTCTACCTTCTCCTGAATGGTCAATGTCATCCTCTGGTGCTTAGGCTCTCTACTACCAGAAGGCTTAGAACCGGGGTGCCCAGTCTTATCCACAAAGGGGTGGTGTGTGTGGAGTCTTCACATCGGGGTTTGAACAGCTGACCTAAAGGTTACCCCAAAAACCTGCATGCACACTGGCCCTTTGCGGATAAGATTGGGCACCGCTGGCTTAGAAGATGCAGGACGCTTGGGAGCCATCGTAGGGCTTAAAACAAAACAAAAACAATCGGGCTACAAGCAAGGTATGCAATACGCAGAGAACTGTGACGCGTCGGATAAAAATCCGTGATATAGCGGAGGCGCAATAGCTGAACCTCGATGTGGGGATCACTGTACTGCGATTAGCTGTTTATTAGATTTTCCTATGTAAAACAATATTAATCAAGTAATAGTAATACAAGTAGTTGATACATGAATGATTAAAATTTATAGTAAATGTAGACAGTTACAAAGACCAGCATTTAGTAGACTACTGGTCTGTAAAAAAATGTTGTTCAAGACAAAATAGTACAATTAATCAAAACATCAGTAATAAAAATTTATAGTAAAGAAAATGTAAACAGTTACAAAGAACATCATTCATACTTCTGTAATTTCACTGATAATTTCACTTTTCACCTTTTTCCTGATTCTTTCTGGAAAATAAAATAAACACATATTCTTACTAAAGACAGCTTCATAGATCTTGGTTAATTCTTCATACCATTAGATGCCTGAAAGCATGAATATTTCAGTACAGGGGTTAAGTCAGGGGATACACTAGTCTCTTTACTCATCGCCGACCAGGCAGTAAATGTGTACAGCTTTTCTTTACTTTTGGAAGAAGAAATAGAGACAAGGAGTAATGGTCCTGCTCTCATTGGTTTTTGGATTTTTAGTGATACTGGTATAACCAAATAGTTTTTGTTTAAATAGCAGACATATGTTTACTGTTTTGCCACATCAAATAAGTTTTTGCAGAGATGATAAAATATCAGTATTGGATACAGGCTACATGAATTTTGCATACAGAGTTACTAAACTTTATAATGGTCTACAAGAATCCCAGTGAAAACTGATCAATTTTGTTAAACACTGTTTAATTACATCCCCCCCTCATAAAAACAGAATAGAGTTTATTGGAGTTGTAAAATTTTTCCAAACGAAAGCTCTTAAATCTTGATTTCTATAATATAGTAGTACCTCGAGCCACGAACAGTCTTGTTCACAATCCAGATGTTCAGAAATTTTTTGTACCAGGTCATGAATCGTGTTTCAGGCTGCAAACACAGAAATATCCCCCAAAAGGGTCCATTGAAAGTGCCCCAAAGAACTACCTGAAGCATGAAGAAGTGTACATTATAACCAAGAACAGTTGTGGAACATATAAAGTACTTGTTGTAGATGTATGTTTACTATATCTCTAAAGAGGTCAAATATCTTAAAAAAGAAAAAAATTGAGAGAACGTTCTGTTATAGTGACACTTTTCAGTGATTGAAAAACATGTTTTGATGGTTTTAAACAGTCACGTATCTATGCATAAAGTTACAGTGCTTCATCGATAACATAAATTAAGTAACTCGTATTAAAGTGTTACAGTCTCCATTCACACATAGTGGTAACTGCATACTATTTGCTTACAGTACAAACAAAGAAGTTCATCACCATACAATGCACAGCATCACAAAATGTACATAAACATTTTAGTTATATGAAAATAATGTGCAGTATAATAAAAAAAATCACATTTTCGAGATTACTGTATTGTTTTTGAATGTTACTCAGTCTTTTAAGGTTAATTGTTTAGTATTTTGGGGGAGATGTTTTGTGGTTCTTTTCTGTGTTTTGGCATCTTTCAAGTGACCAGCCCACCAATAAGCATATACTTAGTTGTACTGTTTAATTTAATTTAGCATTATATGTGTGTAATTAACGTTATTTTAATTTAAGTCTATATTCTTGATCACAGAAAAACATAAAAAATGGAAAAAATCAGTCTTTCTGGGGTTTGAATGAATTATTTGTATTTACATTATTTTAAATGGGAAAAATTGATTCAGGTCACAAACTTATTGGGTTGTGAACTGAGTCCTCGAACAAGTTAAGTTTGTGAACCGAGGTACCACTGTAGTTTCATTTTTATATTATCCATTGTCAAGTTAGTCATGGTAGATTTCGACAGCTCAGCTCTTGCCCAAACTTGAAAACAGCCAGTTCAAGACTGAAGGACGCAAGGGACAACTCAATTACCATCTTCTTCATTTAGGAGCAAGATTAGATCACTATCCAATTAGGTTGATAAACTTTAAGGATAAAAAACAGAAAATATTGCTTCATAGATAGAAACTACAAACAATAGACATAAACACTTCTAAACTAAACATTATTTAAACTAAACTAACCATCTCATTTTAGTCATGAATATCCCAGCCATCACTGTCACACTAAAGGCTAAAGGTTGACAAAGTCTATGAAGCTAAGTTCAGCCAAAGTAAGAAAACGCATTATGCTTACATAAATACATGAGCATTTTAAATACATGAACATATAATGCCACTTCATTTAAATGAGCTATACTAATTATGCAAACAGAATATTCAGACTTAAACATAAACGATGCCTTATTTTAATACTCGTTCAATGCTTATAACATAACACCTTTAACTAAACAGTACTTCTCCATGAACAAGTATACTCAATTTATGCATTCCAAACTTTCTACATTTTAAATGTCTATCTCCCTATGAGTTGCGTCTCCAGTGTCTTTGACTGTGAGCTGAGTGAGCGTTTGCTCGTTGAGATATCCCAGTGAACCCTCCTTCCAAACCTTCCTTCAGAGGTGCACAGGTATATGGGAAGCCCGAGAAACACTGATTCAACTTTAGGTTTGCTAATGAACACAGGTTGTTCTCTCTGCCCCCTACAGTTTAGGAGACTTGGAGCAGTTTCCATGAGGGCTCATGTTTGCATGTTGTCTGAGTTTGACACAACATCCATTATGTTTTATTTACCTAAAAGTCACACTTAAGTCACCGTCTTCTCTATACTATGGATGGTGAGAATGCCCCCCATGACCTTGTTTTGCCTCAGAAGTATGGGTTTGAAGTGCTACAGCAACTCTAGCTCTAGGATATAGCCTGGGAGCTTTGAAGAAGATCAGATTTAGAGTTATTGTGTTCATAAGCTGCAGCTGCCCTTTCTTACCTTCGCCACCAAATGCTGCTGCTGCTTCAATTGTGCTGTGAATTGTCCCAAAATTAAATCAGGTGTTGATTTTCATCCATATAATATTTTAATCTTTTTGAAATTTTATGTTCACAAGTGTCTTACAGTCACCCTACACTTTGATACATCTAACCAGTGTTGCTTCAGTTTTGATTTGATTTGTCACTAAATTTAACATCTCCAGATTCTCCGATATAGTTTTTCTCCAAAGTTTGAAGAAAATCATCACAACACTAAGGAAATAAGCATGGCAGTGATGTTGTCATGACCTGCTTGTACTACCCTCCTGTGTGCCACGCCCCCTCATTTACCTCATGTGAAACCTCGATTGTGACCACCTGTTTCCTGTTATTTCGGCTTGTCTTGTGTATTTCAGTCCGTGTTCAAGTCTGTTTCTGTCTATACCGTGTCTTTGTGCCATCCTTGTAATAAAACCCCTTCCTTTTGGAATTCCAAGTACCCGATCCTGATTCCTAATTCCCTGCTTGCTCGCCCTGCGTGCGGTTACAACAGATGCCAGCACACCAGTACCCAAAGAACATGTATTCCTCATCTTGGGAATACAATTCAATTTATGCTGCATTACAATAACCACAAGTTGTAAAATGCCTGTGACAAGCTTTAGAAAGATAATATGGGCTGGTCTATTTTAGGCACAAAATACATACATAGATGACTGTACAGTTCTTCAGTATTGTTATAATTGGCTAATATGTCTATCAGATATTTTTTGGCCCTGTATGTGTGCTTCATTCGAAAGGACTGAGGTGAGGCCAAGCCTCTCAGACATTGCAGAAACCCATTCTTAATTCTGTCCTGGGCACTGAGCCATCATTATGGATGTAGTCCGAAAAAAGCAGTGTTTAAGACATCAGGATGAATATAAATTAGGAAAATCCAACACTAACATGATCAACGCTACAGCGTTTTTTAACTCTATAGCGTTGATCATGTTAGTGTTGGATTTTGGATTTTGGATTTCCATGGAGCTCTGCAACCAGAATGTTTACGTAAGACATAAAGCTCATTATCAGGCAATGCCTACCGGTGAAGTCATGGTGAAGTCATAATTTTGACTCTTGGGAGGGATCTGGAAGCTGGTTCATCGGAATAAGCTCAAGTGCAATAAGGTGTGGCACAAAACCCAGGATAATGCCACATGTCCAAACATTTCCCAGTCTGCTAGATTTTGAAGGCCGTCTCTAATTGCCAGGGTATCCAGAATGAGTGTTATGGTGTATGCTTGTGGGCCAGCAGTGATGTAGGAAACAGTAATTTTTACATTTACATTTGCACTTATTTATTTAACAAATGCCTTTGTCCAAAGCAATGTACTGGTTAGGCAAATAACAAATTGCAAAAATTAAGTTGTCACTGAGTCAACTAAGCACAAGTGAATATCCAAGTACAATTGTCAAAATTAAAAGACAAAAGAAAAGCGCAACACTAAAAGCTTTTGGGGAACATAGAGTGATGTAGGCTTGTAGAGGTCTTTCTGCAACAGATTGGTCTTATGGCATTTCTGGAAGTTTGACAAGGAATGTGATGAACAGATGTGGTTCAGCAGCAGCGGATAGTGAGGACAGCAGAGAG
>JABFEB020000124.1:12650019-12677682 GCA_019775895.2 Stomatorhinus ivindoensis | reverse complement strand
GTCTCGGACGTGCACACATTCTTTACATTGCAAGAAGATAGGATAAGATAAGAAGATACAGAGTATATGAAATAAAATACAATCTAACATTATATAAAAATAAATTGAACTGAAAATTTAATCTTTTGTGATGGTAGCCTATAGGGGGAAGCCACTGATGAACTGAAAAAGGCCACACTGAACATTAGACAACATATCAAATGTCCTTCCAGTGGTGATACGGTACTGGAACATTCGTACACTTCATTCAGCAAGGCTTACAAAGCTACTTCTCTATCGGCGTTCAGCAAATCAGACCACATCGGAAGTCCAGGCTACGAGAGTGGTCAGACACTGATGTGCCCAGAGACATACCAAGCAACATTGACTGGGATGTTTTATTTCGAGTGTTGAATATCAATGTATTCACAGAAATGGTAGTAAGCTACATTGTTAATCTAATAGTCAAAATCATACCCATGGTTACCATCAAGATCTTCCCCAATCAGAAACCATGGACTGATAAAATCATACATCAAGTGCTGAAGGAATACACAGCTGCCTATAACAAACAGACTTGACACATGACTCAACACATTCTCAGGTGAGCGGTGAAAACCACTAATACGAGATACACAGAGAGCAGAAACTCAGCTGGATGTCCTCAATATTAGATGTGGTAGGGATTTCAGTTGATTATGGACTACAGTGAATGAACCCAAAATACAGATAAGGCAAATCCCTCCCTAAATGATCAAAACAATTTCCAACAGTCCCTAACAAAGTCCATCATCCTAACATGCCTCACCTAAAATGACCATCGTCCTGTTGTGTTGACCTCTGTGGTGATGGAGCGCTTTTACAGACCTCATCTGTTCATCCCCTCTCAGTTCTTTAGACCAGGGTTCTTGCAGGTTTCAGTACGTTAAATTTAAGACCTTTTTAATACCTTTTAAGACCATTATGAGTAAAATTTAAGACCAACACAATGGTGTTCTCAACAGTGGTTCTCTAGGCCTGTGACCCCAATTATTGGCAATCGCAGGAAAATAAGGTCAGGGAATCATCGCGTAGGATGATAAGAGGGTCGGGAAATGGTCGTGTAGGATAATAAAAAAGGGTCGCGGAATCATCGTGGAGTTTCGCCTAGACGTCGCGTTTTCATCGCAGTTGAGACGGTAAACGTCGCGATTACATCGCCTGGACGGAGCTGTTACGGAGGCGCTACGTAGTGCAAGCGACTGAAAAGCTACTAAATACCGACCTTCAAAAAACGTATCAGCGACGTAGCGCCGACGTACTTGTGCTGACTGGGGACCCCACAAACCGGAAGCTAGACTACCATAATGTATAACCGAAATACGTCACAGACATTGCCAATTTACCCAGAAACAACAAATGCTGTTTTCCGATTGCCTGGGAGCTGGCTAATAACCCTGTATAACTCGGTACATCTGTGAACTAAGCGGAAAGATCCATATGCCTACGCATTTGTCCATTAATTCTATATAACGGGACACCTTGGTGGGCATCATCCCTTCTCAGCATGAAAAACTGAGAAGAAACAGTTCTAGTTACAGTTATTACCATCATGTCACAGAAATTGACTAATTGGTATGGAAAAATTCTGTAATAATATACAATAAATGCATTCAAAATTAAACATTAAAAAATACATGCTATTCTGCGCGTTTTGTAAACATTCTTCCACGTTACGTGTACTAAAATCGCTCACACACTGACTGGGCAGCAAATAAAATGCACTTCAATGGAACACAGCGTTGGGCTTGCAACTAGTACACGGAACGGAAGCCGCGACTAAATCGCTAGGTTCATACATTGAATAGAAACGGAAGGCGAATCAGAAACCGCAACTCAGCAACCAACTACTCCATCGTGCACTCGAAAGCTTTATAGTAATAGGCTTATATGCAGGCGTCTTTCATAATGAGGACATATATGCTCAAGTTCTGCTGAAACCTTAGGAAATAATTATGATCATTCATAATTAATGTTAGGTTTCCTATCCTCTAAATTAATTAAATTTTCCAGCTGCCAACAACCTGCCTACATACACCGAAGCTGTATATATTCGAACCACCTATCTGTCATTAAGGAAATAATAAGGATGTCAGTTTTTATGTTTAAACGTATGACTTCGCAGATTTTAGCGACTTGTATTTTTATTGGGCTGACAAAGAGCGAAGATTTGGCTATGGACGATAGGGATATGTCCCTACCAGTACAGTATCGTGTGTGTTTAGCGGGACGGTTTCGGGGCTGAAAGTCCCTAGGAATGTTGAAACCACACCTACGACCCTGGTGCTCACCTTAAAACCTACCGCAGTGTTGTCAACTCCTACGCATCTGTTTTAACATTGAGGCTATCAGGCTCTCAAGCTCACACAAGAAATATTACGGCAAATCTATATTGTTCCATTATAAACCCAAAACTAGTTATATCAAAAGCCGTAGAATAGCTTGAAAACCCCACACACTATTTACAAGGTAATAAAACTGTTATATACATGTAAATGCCTGTGCAGACTTATCTTTAACTGAAAGTCTCATGCCAGTCAGCTAACCAAAGTTGGCAAACCTGGCTTGCGCTTTTTTCATGAGCCTTCGTTTCGACCTTCCTTGTTGAAAAATGCAGATTCCTTCTGGGACGCCTAGATGTATTATTATGTCACACATCTTCCGATGCTATATATTAATATACATGAATACAGATACAGGCCCTTGTATATAATATATGTATATAGTATATTTATAATATACTTACAGGCAGCTGAAACTACGCAAATTCACTTCAGGTCTTTCAGACAACTACGCCTCATTGCAGTTACAAACTGGCCCACGACCAGTCCGGCTCAGTCATTTGTGATTGGTCGAGAAGATGGCCAGCCCCGCCCACGGCCAGCCCCCACCTTCCAAATGTGCCCGGCAAACTTCGGGAAACTTCGGCATTTTCAATTACACCCAGGCCCAATCCCAAACTATACCCTCGGACACTCCACCTTTATTTCGAATCACATTCCCGCTGAGTCACCCTCACAACACACCCTATGCACTTTAGACTGAAGGAAATTGTCAGAAGAAAGATTTGAGACAGACTTGCCCTCGCAGCGCCTTTTTACAGTTTTCTTTACCGGAAAGAGGAAATGCATTAGCCTACGTAGTGATTTGACAATATGGATCCATCAAGAAGCAGTATTGTATCTCCTTTAATGACATATCAGAAATTTTTTAAAAAGCAAGTTTATCTAATGCGAGAAGACGACGGCTGTCGTCTAATTGTACTGAGCAATTTGAAGTATGTACAGGTGTCATATTGTACAATTTCTACCATAGCTAACTTAGTTTACATGCATAAAACACTACGCATTATTTCTGTACCAAATACCAGAACAGGTCTGTAGAGGAAAACACCAGGCGAATATGAAACATAAATTGTTATTGCTGGTGTGATGTTGATCGAGTTTGCGTTCGAGCGTTACTTTGCGTGGTTTCTAGTTTGAAAAGTACACAAAGTCTCTCTTAATTGGATCACGATAGAATCTATCTGGACTGACCAGCTACAAATAACTGCTTTCCTATTTTTTGTTGCAGCGATGAATTATAACATGTAACATAGACTTTCTATGTGTATTTCACAGTGCTGTTAGAATCCAATAATTACAATATCGCGCTGTTCTGTTTCCTGTGCGCTAGGAATTGTGGGATATGGAAGTGGTAGTGGAATCGCGCGAGCCACCATCGTTGCTGACTCGCTACAGGACGGCATAATGACCCACTCCCTCGGAGCCTTTGCTGCTTTGAGACACACTTCAACATGACGTCGGGTCTCGGGAACGCGCAAACGAAGGCGGAGTGGTGAGGCGGAGTGTGTAGGGACCGGTTTGGGATTGGGCCCAGAATGTACTGCCGGTGCCCTACCTGCACATGCGCAGAAGAAAGGAAAAAGTCAGAACATCGGAAAGCAAGTACTCAACAGTGGAAGGAGAATTATGGTGGTAAGTGTAATCAACACTCTTTACTAAATATGATGTAACTATAATGGTACTCATCTTCTTAAGAGCATAAAACAATTATTTCGATCGAGAAATGACAGTATAAAATTTGTAATTTATCACGGAATGCTGAAACAGTGTACAGCTATATCAGTAACGGAAAATTATAATTCATCCACCTGTATGGCCTTCTTGCGACATGCATCTGAAGGTTGTTTTGGTAAATGTTCATTTTTGCTGATTACAGCATCCCACCCATTTGAGAAATGACACACCAGCACCTGTACTGGTGCAGCAAGATGGTGTATACAGGTGGCCATGCTGCCTGTTCTCTTCTTCACAGCAGCACAGCATACATATTCACCTGACTTGGAGGTACATTAATGTTTTGAAATGCCTGAAAATATTATGTTGTTATTTAGACCATCCAGTTTTGTATTTAACATTTATTTTAATGTTAAGATTTAATTATCTGTCTTAATGTTTTGTCCAATCTTGACAGAATGCGTCATATGCAAATGCAGCGTGCCCTGCAGAGAAAGTAATTATTTCCACTGCATTACCTGTGAAAAAACAATTGTGAAGAGGGAACAATTTATTAACTATATTTTAAAAATTGCAGTAGTACTCCACAACTTTCTACTGCAGTTACCAAGGCACCTGCAGATGCTTTTATTACTCAAACATCCATGGATGTTCCAGAGACACTGACATCTCCACATGCTCTGGTTGCCCAAACATCCATGGATCTTCCAGAAACACTGACATCTCCACATGCTCTGGTTGCCCAAACATCCATGGATGTTCTAGTTTCCCAGACACCACAGCTTCGTGTTCCTAGGCCAGCTCGACAACGCGTGACATGTATTCACTGTAAGCTTGTCTTAAACAAATGCAATCTAAAGGTGCATTTGCAAAGAAAACACTCACAGAAAAACAGAGAGGTTCTTTTTGTTTTACCCTTTTTTGTATTTTCCTTATAGATTTCGTTGTATATTTGTGGTAAATAAATGTTTTTTTGGAACTCATTCCTTGATTTACATTTGCTTAATGTATAAGTTTGTAGAAATTGTTTTATTCAAGTTCTTTTTTATTTATTATGCATTATCACCAAAATGATTTCATTTATTATTGGCAATTTAGTTTAATAGTTACACTGAGCACAGTGAGGGACCCATGAGCAAAGTATCATACACACCTGCTGCTCCCTAGGTACCACGTGAAGCCGCCTACTGCTTCACTGGGTTAAATGGAGAGGATGGATTTCAGTATATTCACCACAATCACAAATTACATTCACATCACTTTCAAGCAGGTTACAGATTTGAATGTTTTAAATGATTGTTTATTATGGTCATTGGATATGTATTGCTTTTATTTATTTCGTAAATATATAAATATATACTTTACTAATTGGTTATAAGTGTTCTTAAATAGCAGTGTTGCACAGGAATTAGTGTTGTGCAATTACATTATGCAAATACAAAATCATACAATAAAGCATTTCAGCACCAAGTCAACAAACACATATAAATTCAAAGTTACATTAAGTATTGGGATAAATTAAAATCATTATAATGTAGTAGATGTCATTAAGCTAATTATGAAGAGAAATGAGATGTGATGTATAACTAATCCAATCCAAACCTGATGACATGCCACTTGCATGCTATTTATTGCAGAATCAGATTCCAAAATTCTATTTGCCCCTTAATACTCAGTGGCAAGACATGGATCTACAACTGTAATGTTTAATCTGTTAAAGACATTTTCTAGAGCCAGTTGATCAATGTCAGTCAGGATTGACAGAGATTTTAATAACTTGATTGTAAAACAAGCTCAGTCATTTACTGACATAAAATCTGATTTAATTTGCTTCATTTTAAAGCCTAAAAGTGTAGGTGAACTCATGTTAAACCATCTCATAGCATGGATTAAAACAAGATATGAGTAGTTGCAAGATCTTTTCTAAAAAAAAAACATGTAATTTTGTATTGTTTCTGTCTCTCACTGATCTCTGTGTTGTGTCTCTTCTTCTCTCCCTACTCACATAATCTGCAGTTATCTAGTTGACATTTGTAGGACATTTGATACAGCACATTCCCTGCTTTAAGAAGACAGCTGGCTTCAGCACAGGGACTAACTAACAAAAATAAAATAGAAAACAGGACACAAAAGGTTGTTATATGACCATCTGAAATTAGGCATCGGTTAAAATGAAAGAATGGACTCATCACCTCTGTTAACTTTTCTTAGTAGGGTTACCACTTCCTTGACCCCTGAAATGTAGTGTCCGGATGAGTCCCTGTCCTGCCTTCTTCTATATGTCAGTTCCAATTTTGCCAGCAGATGTTGCTGGGTATTCCACTAGTTCTGTCATATACAATAATCTAATGTGCGTGTACAAGGAAATTTACTTTAAAGTAAAAACCTAGATGAGAGTACATATTTCCTGGCTGGTGACCAGGAGACTTATTGTCATAAAACAAGCAAATGGAACAAAGTGTCCATCTCAATTATTTACAAGTTCTCCATATTGTAACACTGGTGGTGTGCATGTCCCAGCATGCCCCGCTTACAGTTACAGTAAATAGCCCTTGTATTGTTGTTATTGTGAATGGTTTTATTTCCTTATTGTTGCGTCTGTGTTTACCTGTGTCTTATGTGTACCCCGTCTGATCCTTGTGTGTAATTAGCTTACGTAAATCTCCCACCATGTATGTGTCTTAGAGTTGAGCATCTGACTACCTCGTGTTTCCTGTGTGTAACTGTATCTGTGCTCGTCTGGTGCCTTTTCAGGACTACCAATAAAGAGCGTGTTCTCCCTGGCAAGCGGGTGTCCATGTTTCTCTCTGCTCCTGCGATGCTTCTGTCCACCTGACGCTACAGTATGTTTTTCTTATAGTTTAAAGAGTTGAGTGGGCGACCATGTAATTTAGGTATCCTTTTTGTTTTGGGTTCAAGATTGGCCAGAGACATCAACTATGTTTATATTTTGACATTTATGTTTTTGTTTATCCTGGGTTTATTATGTATTTGTCTCACAATTCATTATTTTTGCTTCATTACTACCTATTTTGTATTAATCTTCAGTTTCCCTTGTTATGTAGTCTCCCCTGATGTTTGATTAAATATTTGATTATATCTTTGAGATCTAATGGCAATACACTCCTGCACATCCCCGCTCTCAACTTAAACAGAAAGGTGATAGAGCCTTTGCAATTGCTGCGCCTTGTTTATGGAATTAGCTACCACGTGATATTAAATTTGCTTCCAACTACCTCCGCTTTTAAATCTAGGCTTAAAACTTATTTGTTCTTGATCGCCTTTCCAGACTTTTAAAGTTATTTCCATTTATGTCTTTTGTTGTTCTTTCTTCATTTGTTTTTTATTGCTTTTTATGATTCTTCTATGATCCTTGTACAGCACTTTGGTGCAGTGTTACAACTGCTGTAAATGTGCTATAGAAATAAACTTGACTTGACTTGACTATATATCTGGTGATTGCCTTCACCTGTGCTTGTGTTCCTAGTGCTTGTTACTACCCATACCTATCTTTTGTTAATCCTTGTCATGTCTGTATTTAAGTGCCTGACCTTGCTTTATTCTTCAGTTGGTCATTGTAGTTGTTTTGGTGTACCTAGTCTGGTGTACCTTGTCTGGTGTGCCAGTGCTACTGTGTTTGATCAAGTGGTGCTCTCCCGCATTATGGCCGAGGCTCCATGTCTGTGTACGCCCCTGTCATGTCCAACCAGCTATTTCCACCTTCTCTATTAGATAATGCATTCACACAGTGGTTTAAAAATGGAGTGTTGAATATTAAAATGTTATATAAGGATGGCATCTTTGTCATTTGATCAGGTTAGACAGGAGTTTGCTCTGCTAGCAAATCACTTTTTCAGGTACCTACAAGTTAGATATTTCACATAAAATAACGTCAGTCATTTCCCTTCACTACCTCAAACATCATTTCTTGATTCAATCATAGAAACTCAGCCAGAGATTAGGGGAACCGTCTCAAAGCTGTACACAAATATGTTTGACATAGAAGGTTCTTCATTGGCAATAGTAAAAGAAAACTGGGAGAAGGATATGGGTACAACTATTAATGATGATCAATGGTCTAACATACTTCAAAGAATCCACTCCTCTTTTTGTGCGAGGCACTGCCTCATTCAGTTTAAGATTGTACATAGACTTCACATGTCTAGGATTAAGTTATCCAAGATTTACCCGGAGGTTATTCCTATTTGTGACAGATGTAGACAAGCACCTGCTACTCTCTTTCACACTTTTTGGTCATGTCCAAGTATGACTGCATTCTGGTCTTCAATATTTGAGGTGTATTCTGTGATTTCTGGGGTAACCATTGGCCTTCGGACTTTTTGGCGTACCACTGAATGATCTCCCACTACGAAAGACACAATTAAATTGTATAGCCTACTCTTCCTTTTTGGCTCAGCGACTCATTCTTTTAAATTGGAAAAATGAGAAACCCCCCTCCTTTGGCAGATGGATATGTGATGTTATGTTTTTCCTTAAGATTGAAAAGATTAGATATGCGTTGCATGGATCAGTGGGATAGTTTAATATGGTATGGCATCCTTTTATTTCTCATATAGAACAGCTGAAAATGCACCTTGACTCTGGATAATGTGTGATGTGTACAAAGTAACTGAGTGACTACTCTGGAGCCCTTTTTATTATTATTATTATTATTATTATTTATTTTTATCTTGTGATGTTATGTTTATTTGTCTTAATGGTTGTATTTTGTGGGTTTTTTTTATGTATGTTGGAAAAAAACAAATAAAAAATACATTGACGAAAAGGAGGACAATTGAAACCAGATAAAGTAATCCAGTGATCATGCCTGCTTTTATTTGATCCATTCCTTTTCTGCTTATATCTACATCACATCGACAAAGAGTGCTGTGACAGAGCTAATGTCCATTTCACAGACTTTGTTTTCAAGTTAAATGAAAATAACATAGATTTAAAATTTTACTGTTTTCATCATTTTATCGCAGATGCTGAAACAGCAATGGGCATCTTCCCACTGCAGAATCAGTACTCCAGCACTGCCAATTCTGATTCATGTACACAGAACATGGATTATCTCAGCATTCAAGGTAGCCAACTATGTGAAGAGGATTTTTAACTTTAGCATTATGATCTATTTTACATTTTTTTAATGCAATAGTGTTAATTGTCTGTGGTGTGGAAACTTACCTGTTGGTTCCTGGGAGCCAAAATTATTATCTAAAGGAGCTGAGTGCAGCAGGCTTCTGGACATGTAGTTCTAAGGGTGTCATTACATAGAACAACTTTTTTAGCAATGTTTCTCAGGCACTTTCCCATGTATTATTGCAAAGTGGAAGCGTTTTTCGAACTACATACCGCATAAAATAACAGAGTGGGTTGCCCAGTGCTTAGGTGCATAGTGTTAAAAAGTTGCCAAAGTTCTGCTGACTCAATAACTGCTGAGTTCTAAACTACCTCTGACATTAATCCCAGCACAAATACTGTGCCACGAGCTTCATAGAATGGGCTTCCATAGCCGAGTAGCTGCATTCAAGCCTCACAGCACTAAGCGCAAAGCGTCGGATGGAGTGGTGTAAAGCACGCCACCACTGGACTCTGGAGTAGTGAAAACATGTTCTGTGGAGTGACAAATCATGCTTCTCTGTCAGGCAGTCTGATGGACAAGTCTGGGTTTGGCAGATACCAAAAAAACATTACCTACCTGACTGCATTGTGGCAACTGTAAAGTTTAGTGGAGGAGGGATAATGATATGGGGTTGTTTTTTAGGGGTTGGGTTTGAGCCCTTAGTTCCAGTGAAGGGAACTCTTAATGACTCAGCAGACTAAAACATTTTGGACAGTTCTGTGCTGCCAGCTTTGTAGAAACAAACAGTTTGGGGAAGGGCCTTTTCTGTTTCAGCATGACTGTGCCACAGTGTACACAGTAAGGTCCATAAAGACATAGTTGGTGAGTTTGGTGTGGAAGAACTTGACTGATCCACACAGATCCCTGACCTCATCCCCAAAAAACACCTTTGGGAAGAACTAGAACAAAGATTGCAAGTCAGGCCTTCAAGTCCAACATCAATGCCTGACCTCACAAATGCTCTTCTGGATGTATGGGCAAAAATTCCCATGGATACAAGTGTGGCAGGTGTTATAGCTAGAAAGTTGTTATAGCTACAAAGTGGAAACCAACTCCATATTGATCTCTATGGATTTAGAATGGGATGTCATAAAATGTCCTGTAGGTGTAATGACCAGGTGTCCCAATACTTTTGTCCATATAGTGTATCTTATCTGCCTACAACTGACAAGATGAAAGGTGAGGGCAAAGTGTTGTGCCATTTGAGCAGCAAGTATAAGTATGCAGGACCCAGACAGATCAGACCTTTGAAAGAGGTACTGTTTGTGAAATGTTAGAGCATTTAAGAGTGCATGTAGTTATAGTCATATCTACTGATACAGTATGATTTCTAGAATCAAAATTCGTGATCAGAGATGGAGTCTCTTCTATTTTACAGTTTCTCATGGTGAAGCACCTCAGATGTGTGCAATACTCCCAAGTTGCAGGCTGTGCTGTTGGAGATCTTCTCTGAGGACCGAAGAGTTACTTCTATGCAACTGTGAGTGGCCTCTTGGTCATAAAGTGGTGAAATATTATTAGACTTCTGAGTAAGCCATATATATACAGTATAATGAGCATTATTTAACACTTTAATCCAAAGCAATGTACTTTTGAGAAAATAGGGTCAGGCAGCATCTTTGCAGCAGGTGGGGGTTAAGGGCCTTGCGAAAGGTACTGATGTACTTTTTTATTGCCCCCACCCCTCCTGAAGTGTGTTGCCTGGCAACCCAAAAAAACCCTGCTGCCTGCGAAGCCCCTGCTACCGTTGACATCCTTCCGGCCTGCCCACCCTTCTGCTGTGACGTCTCTCCTGCCTGCCCTGCTGCTGTACCTCTGTTCATCCTGCCATCAGAAGCAGCACAATCACCTGCCTCCCGTCAGCTGTCTGCCCTCCGTATTTAGACTCAGATTTGCACGGTTTTCGGTTAGGAATAAGTTAGGATTCTGCCATCTTGTTCATTTGACTTCCTCTGCTAGCCCCTGGAGGATGGGCTCCCCCTTTGAGTCTGGTTCCCCTCAAAGTTTCTTCCTTCTAGGGAATTTTTCTTTGCCACTGTTTCCTCTGGCTTGTTCACTAGAAGCTTTGGACAGGCATGATGTAAAGTGCTGTAATGTTATGAAAATGCAGTATACAGATGAAACTGAACTGAATTAGATTGGAATGGAATGGAATCAGGCCAGGCACAGGATTTAACACCCACGGGAACTAGCACCCTTTTTTATTACAGAAAGGCTTAAAGAAGGCCTAAACCAAAGAGCCAGACATCACATGACATTTACGCCTGAATCTTTACATACCTTTGGAGAACAAGGAGCATAACCTTATATAAAGTGGGTTGTATTGCTTCACAAAATCGAAACAGAAATTTTGTCATATGGTGAACATGTTATTAGGTGAAAAAAGACTTCTTATTGAGGGTAGTATGAGGTTCAGTGAGTTAAAACTTGAGTCCTTGACAGGTTGATATCCTTTGGAGTGGTTTCATCATTAAGCCCTTGAGCAAGGTCTTTAATCCAAGTTGTTCCAAGGATTGGTTGGATATGCTTTCACAATTGTTAGAAAGCTGTGAATTCCTACATAAAAACCTTTTTTAGTGAATTTCCTTCACATAATAATTTCTAAATAAAATGTAATGTATAAATTCACATGCAAAATGATCTATTTACCAAATCTCAGAATATGTCCAATTTCCAATCCAGTAATTCAGAAAGGTGTGTGTGATCGGTGGTCTTCATTAGCATCCACAGCTGGTGAGACAGCAAAACACAGAAACATTTTAGAGAACGCTTTATTTTCATATTCATGTTGACTAAAAATGTATCATAAAAGATTCAGGGGGAGAAAAATCTGAAATATGAAAATTGGTAACAAATGAAACAAAAGTCAAAAGAACTGAACAACACTGAATGTCGGACAAGGAAACACTTCTACACAGAAAACATCACCATAGCAGAAAACCTCGAATCCAGCTGTCCCCAGATTCTAGCAATTGGCCCTATTTAAAACGTCCATATTCCAAACAGGATCAATTTTAAGCACAAGCACTGTGATACATGTACTTAGTGCTAGAACACCTAGGCCAATAGTCAGCTTAGTGGTTGTGTTATTTGACTTGAGGCTATGTATTTTGGACACTTGAATTAAGAGCAGGACTGTCAAATGATCTCCACTTAGTGAGTCTGATACTGTAGGAGCTACTGTTGGAATATGAGATACTGGGGCTCTGTGATTTTCTGGTTAATACTGTACACTGTAACTGGATGGGTGAATGATATGTGTTTTTGCCTTTTTTACTTTATTTGAACTAAAATAAATATGCCAATCTGAACTAGATTAGCATATTTTACATATATTTGACATTAAGTATTAAATTAAATTAATCTTTGAAATGTCCTGAATCACAAATTTCATAAATCTACATGGAAAAATAAAGACCAAAATTACAGAAACATTTGTATCTACATTTCATAAGATGCATGAGATTTATTATTGAAATTACAGATCATTGATAAAGGAATAAAATATATAGGCCTACAGGATCGAACATTTCACCCTTCCCTTGTTTGGATGACATTATTAACACAAACTGCAGTGTCCTGTCCTTTCCATTCCGTGGCGCTGTCGGTTTTAAAGAACATCCTTAAAAGTTAGGTAGTTAGCAGTAGTGCTCAGTGCCAACCAGTTTCGTATTAAATATGTAAGTAAAATTTCATCTAAAGTACGCTTGCTAACAATATCGATCTTTCGAAAGTATGTACAATTTTCCAAACTAGGTTCTAGACAATTAGCTAGGTCCAAGTAAGAAAACTTAACTTGCTAGTTAGCTAACAGTGTTGATCTCAGACTGCTGGGAGAGACCGATGCACCGTAAAATGTGGAGGGAGCCGCAGGCCTGTGTACTTTACTGATGTCTGTTTGGGCGTTGTTTACTTTACGTTTTCAGAATTTTTTTTCTTCTCGTGTAATATGAACTTTCAAACTTTAATTGGTCAACTTTTCCTGTTGTTGTTGTTACTGTTATCATTACACAGAAAGTTCGCTGATTTAGCTCGGCTAGATATAGCGCAAGCATGCTAATTAGCACAACAAGTCAGATGCATTTAACTGTCACTTAAAGCGTACGAAATAATTGCTATATGCTTTTGATAAGTGGCCTAAATTTCACATGTGAACATAAATCTTGTGAATCGAATTATTTCAGGGAAATCGGGGTCTGCACTTTTCCGGTTTGACGTCGTAGTCTAATAACACGGTACTTGATTTGTGAAACTTTTAAAAATGGGCTTTGCTAGAGCTCAGCGAATTTGTTCACTGTTTTTTTTATTAGTTACCACCAAATGTTTTTGGTACGTTTAATTTATTGTATTCAGTTTTCGTATACCACTTCGGGAACAACTAAAAGCGGCGTTATTGCTGAAGCTCGCTGTAAAGTGAACTGTTGTCTGGTTGAGTGCAGTGCATTAGAGCTGTGTCCCAACTTGTTTTATTACAAAAGCGCAGAATGGTTTGTGTGTGAATGCTGATCAGTTTACAGCTTTTTAAATATGTTTTCACCACTTGCGCCCTCTTCTGGCAGCATGTGCAATTCCACATCAGGTACTGAGTGATTTATAAAATGTCTTGATAATTCAGTAAATTCCTGTCACCGTGCTTGGTCAATTTAAGTGATTCTGATTCTTATAAAGGAATTTGTTAGTCGTGTAAGTTAAGTTTTTATAGCCTCACTGTTGATACTTAAGACATGCACGCTGTTTAATTGCTTATATATATATAGTGTGTGTGTACACATACATTGGTTATTTGCACACTGTCTACTATATATTGTATACAGTGTTGTATATTGTTTCATGTTTGCACAAATGTTGAGCTTGCCTTCATGTTCTGCACTTTTGTGATGTTGCACTGTCTGCTCTAACGGATGACCACTCCAGCACAAGAATCTAACCGTAATCCCAAATGCACATGACAGTAAAACTTGAAACTTGAAGAATTAGTCATTTTATTCCAGCAAAACTACATTTTTTGATTTGTGTGTATGTATGAAGCAACCCCAGTATAGTCAAATAGCAAGACATGTATTATTAAATAAAATTACTTGTGAAGTTATTCAGTGTTATACTGTGATTGCAGGTCAGCCACGGCTCCAGAAGGTTCTGGATCTACTGGCATGGCAGGGAATAATCGCCGGCTACAACAAACTCAGGCCCAGGTAGATGAGGTAAGATACATGCTGCAAAGAATATTAAGTATTTAAGTTCTGATTTGGAATTAATGATTGCATTGTAATACTCATTTAAATTGTGTCTTTTTCATATTCTTAATGCGTAATGTAATTGTTTTCAGTTGAAAATTGTTTCAGCAGAGTAGGAATGAAAAAATGTTTGCTTTTGTCAGCTTTCTGTTTATCCTGGGCAGGGTTCAGGGAGGCCTGAAGCCAGGGGTGTTCAACTTTTTTGTTTCTGCCTTTTACCAAAATTACTCCTCTCAGGCGAGTGGGCAGTTTAATTTGTGGGCAGTTTAATTTCCAGTCCTGCCAGGAGCCTATCTTACACAGCATAGGGTACAAGGTTGGAGTACACTGTACATCACAAGGCTCTTACACACACCTGTAATTATATACTATGGACAGTTTACACACCCGTTAGCCTAATTGCATGTCTTTGGAATGTGCGAGGAAATCTATGTGCCATGGGGGGTGTGCTCCACACACCCAGAATGGTAAATCCCTTGTGACTATAACTTCTGGGATACAGTTTTTAGAGAGAAGCATTGTATTTTGTAATATGTAAATATTCTAATATCTTACAAATGCACGCTTGATTTGGTCTTATTTTTATGAAAATATGAAATTTTATTGCACCCCTCTTTCTCAGAATGGAAAGATTTGTAATTTTCCAACTATTGTTCTGCCATTTTACTTCTTAAATCAGGCTTTAGACAAGCTTTCATCTGCAGTAAGATCATAGAAGGGAAAAGGCAAAGCTGCTTAAACTTCACAATTAAGTGATGCTTAAATTTACTTTTTTTTTTTTTTTTTTGACCCCGTTAGAAATGTCTGCTATTTTGAGACTGTAGATGGACATGTTTTTATATCAAGTAATAAGTAAAGCTCTGTTTGTAATTGATATTTAGACCTGGGCTGCCTTGTTGACTTGATGTTGGATAGTTTTCCTATGAATGCTATTTTACCCATGTTTCACCTACTGAACCAATGACCGAATTAAGCATTATGTATTGGTACCTGCCCAACTATTTGGATGTAGGATTTCTTCAGCAAAATAAATTTTTTCTGGCAGTGAATGAGATTTTCTTTTCCCCTAAAGGTTGTAATCGTGTTTAGTCGTCGTATGGTGGTAGTCACTTTCATTTAGTCTGTATAAGGGATTAAATGGTTACTGGTTTCACAGTAAACCATGGTAAAATTTCCAACAATTTAATATTACAGTTTCAAATTTTAATTATCAAATCCATGATTACCACAAGTTTTCACTATCATTGAAACAGCATTATATAGATCTTTCAAAAACTTTTAGAACTTGAAATCCATTGTAGAGGTGACAAACTGAAGCAGCACTGCATAGTGGTAGCAAAAACTAGGGTGGTTTCTGACATTTAATGTTGTTGGCGCAATAGCTCAAAAAGTATGTCACTGATGTTTTTCTACATATGTAGAAACATTGCAAGATTGTAAATCTGGACCTGATCAGATTTGAAGACATATCACATCAAAAATGAAGCTTTGCCGTATAGTGATGGCAAAAAGAATGCCAGCTCAGACTCTTGATCTTGTCAGCATAACTCATATTATTTGTCTGACCTTTTCCAAACTCTGCAGACATATAGGTGAAGATCTGGACTTGTTGAAATTTTATAAATAACACCATATAACACAGTTTTTGTGTCTGTGAAATAACTGTTAGTTCCTGTTAGCTTATATATCCAAATGATAGAAAATAACTTTCATTTTGTGGTAAGGACATCAATAGTTCAGAACACACATTAAATAACATTAACAGCTTTTGCAAGAGACTTCAAATTTTTTACAAAATCTTCTGACTTGTGTCCATATAGTCCAATTAAACTTAAAAATTACATGTCCTTTTAGACTGATGATTGTAAACTAAGTTACTGTCATGAACAAGATCCCAAATGCAGTCCCCCATCATATTCTCATTGTATTGTCCTTGGTATCAATGCTCGAATTCCTTGAGATCTTGGTGGAATCTTTATCCTTGTTCCTCTGGATATGCTCCCATGTTCTCCTTAAAATTTTGTAGATGCGCATCCAGGATGTGCACCTTTAGCGACATCCTACACCCCATAGCCTGATAGTTCCTTACTAGTATTTCTACCAGATCCACATGATTCTCTGTATTATGATTTCCACGGAATTCCCGTACTACTGCGATAAAGCTGCATTTTGGACCTCTGTGAGAGTGCTGGGAAATTGCTGACACTCCATGATTTTCTTTATCTGTGGTCCAACAAAGATACCAGCTTTTACTTTAGCCTCATAGCTTGGGAAAGAATTCTTCTAGGTAGCCATGTCAAAGACATCTAGCAATATAACCAACTGATGTTACAGCAATTACATTGGTGTATGTTTAGAATTTATATATACAACAGTTTGGCACCATAACTTACTGCCATTGAATGACTGAATTATTAGCAGTGACTCAAACAAGGTTTTGCTGCAGTGGTGCTAAACTTATGGCTATGACTGTATACAAAATGTTGGACAAAAGTGACAAAACCAATGTTTTGACTCAATGGATGATTGTTACTAGCTGCTTTTGATCCAAGTGACTTGAAAATGCATTGTCTTGCCAGGAACAAAACATTTTTTTATTGCCTTTTGTAGTCACACCACAATTAAAGCAATGGTGCTTAGTGACAGCAAAGAGAAAGAAGAACAGGATACACCGCTAAAACAGCATTTATTATTACAGTATTTACCCTATTTGATCTTTGATGGGCTTTACCACTTTACAAAAACATATGGATGAAAATCTGTACCTTAATATGTATGCTTTCAGATCCAAAATTACTGCAACAACAACAAAACTGAAACTGCAAGGCAGGGGGTGGCTGAGAGTAAAAATGGAGCCTGCAACCACCATGTTACAAATACAGCCATCTGAACTTATTACTTAGATTCCTTCCAGGAATAACTGTTCAGTGAGTCTAAATCTGCAGGGCATGAGTTGATTTTCTGCATACTCTATATGTCTGGAACAACTGCCTTAACCTTCACAACAGCAGAAACTGAAGTGTAAATTTCTTTTTTCTTGTTACGCAGACTAAAAATTGCATTTTTGCCTCTGTAGCAGAAGTGAGGATTATCGTACACACAGCAAACATAATTTGCAAGCTTTGGGCGAATGTGATGTGTAGCCTGTCTAAGGTCCACATTCATTTCTATTAAGCTCAGTTTTGAAGTCAAAGGCGAAATTACCACAGAGCACTTTAGGTACACTTCAAGTACACTTTAGCCTATTTGTATGAAATAAACAGATTAAAAGAGAGCGAGATTAATGTAGTTTGTAGAATTAGATGTAGTTTGTGTCATTTTTTTGTGCTTTTAGTATGGTACTTTTGGTACTTTCGCTTTTCCATTGACTTCTAGTCAAGTACCAGTACCGAAAGTGCCAAACCAGCTGGGATATTTCTTTGCTACTTTGGGGTGGGTCCTTTCTTTGTCTGTTGGTTATTCAAAGAGCTTGCCCCTGAAACAAAATACAAACGCCGCCTTGAAAACAGTTACAAACTCAGAAAACAAAGATTAACAAAATAAAAAAATAAATTACTGGGCAGAAGAACAGATACAACAAACTGCATGACAAATGTAAAAATATTTTTGTTTAATATACTAAGACAGCACACAACGTATATAACATATAGCATGCTGTCCTGGTGATGCTATTTTGTTGTAATAGATATTGGGGTACTTATAAAGCAAGAACGAAGTTCCTACGTTTCTAGGAGTGCTTTAAACAGCATGGATGAAAATGATTATGATTGTCTCAAAGAACGCATGCAGCACTCATGCATAAACGGTGTAGGTAAACTTTAAACAGATTTTTAAACATATTACATAATCTAAATTAAAATCGCTAGCTAAGGTTTTTTTTCTGTGACAGAGTAAAAATATTTTAGCGAAATTTAAACTCCCTCTGCTATAATATTAATGTCCATTTTTCGAATTCAGTACAAAATACTCCACCTTGTGTTGGGATGTCATTGGATAGTGACACATTGCAGCGCATTTTCTTCTCTGATAAGTGAAAAAAATTACCCCTACAAGATTTTTTGAGGCTATTTTTTTGTGTTTTACAGTTTTGGGGTGCTTATCTCATGCTGGGGACCAACTAACAGTTGAATTCTTTATATATGCGTATTATACCCCATATGTATCAGCTTTATCTAGTTTAGGGGACCACCTCAGAGACTGCTTTTTTGTAAATGGGTCTTTGGGTTGCTAATGATGTCAATATATTTGGCTTCCTTCTTTGAATTGTTGTATGTGTCCTTAGGTTGTGGACATCATGCGGGTCAATGTGGACAAAGTGCTCGAGAGAGACCAAAAACTGTCAGAACTGGATGACCGGGCTGATGCATTACAGGCTGGAGCTTCTCAGTTTGAAACGAGCGCTGCCAAGCTGAAGAGGAAGTACTGGTGGAAAAACTGTAAGGTATGAGTTGGTGGAAGATCCTGGGGGCTTTCTCATGCTCAGCACAGATTCTCAATATGGGAGAATACTGATTTAAAGTCAGTGCCTTTGATGGTCGGAGGTAGGGCTGTAATGCGACCCATTTTGGTTCACTTGGTTTATTAAAATTTGTTCAAATTTTTTTTTGATCAAATAAGGTATATGATAGGCATACTAGCTCTTGAAAGGTAAACATTTCCAGCCTATTATTACACAAGTCTAATTACAAACTTTTTTTCATAATGTTCTCTGTCATTAGCATAAATGAGAAAATTGCAATACACAAAAGTCTCTAACTCTTCTGAAACAGTTCTCAGAGATGTGGGTTGCGTTGCTTTACATCTTCTGTTTAGTTTGCTATACAAACTTTTTTCCCCTTTTTTTATATCATCACCTCATACAAACTTTTGAATTGAAGACTAATGAACTGACCAAGCTATATAATTAATTTGGGATACAAGAATGGACTCTTCAGGAACTCCAAATGTTATTTTTGTTATTTTGATGATGTAATGCAAAGCGTAAAATGCAAAGCAGAATAAAAAACTATGGGTTTGTCCAAACCCATTTCTCTATTTCGGCGATGGAAAAACCAGACTTTGCCAGCGCAAGGCAGATAAGGGGTTGTCCTAACTCTGAACTATTCAGAGTCATGTTTGATTCATTGCATGTTACGCCCAAATCGGAATGGTACATCACCTAACCTGTAAAAGGCAGCAGCACATGATCTACTACAGATTGCTGTTACAATGGTGTATTTGCCTGGCAAACAAGATCGCTATTTGGCCAAGGAAATGGACATGCATGTACACGAGGTAAAATGGCATAAGCACGTCACCTCTGTTCCACTAAAGCATTTTGAGTGAAGTAGGCATGGCATGAGCAGCGAGTGTGTCCTCATTCCATGGCACTACCAGATCATCCAGGCAGTGCTGAAAGTGGTATAATGATGGTAGAAGACAGGGAAAACAGAAGCTTGCTGCTGAACTAAAGTAGTAGCTGGGAGCGGAGACTTATTTTATTCGTGGGTCTGCAGTTTGCAAAATATGAATAAATGTCTGATCTTTGTCAAAACAAAACAACCTACAATTTTAAAATGTTCAAATAAAAGACATTATTGTTCTACTCTCACAACTTGGATTTTTTACCAGGCTACAGATCATTCAGTTCTGAAGAACATAAGAAATTTTCAAATGAGAGGAGGCCATTCAAATTCATCCCACCAAGCTCGTTTGGGGAGAACTCAACTAATAGCTGAGTTGATAAAAATCTGATCTAGCTCTGATTTAAAGGAACAGGGTTTTAGCTTGCACTACACTAAGAGGGAGACTATTCCATACTCTAACTACACGCTGTGTAAAGAAGTGCTTTCTCAGATCCGTTTTAAATTGTTCTCCTGCTAATTTCCACCTATGGCCACCAGTTCTAGTATTTAAAATAATACTGATGTAGCCATTTGCCCAAATAGCATCCAGACCTGTTACAATCTTACATACCTGGATATTGTCTCCCCTTAGTCTCCTTTACTCAAGGCTGAACAGATTCAGCTCAGCTAACCTCTTCTCGTAAAACATTTCTCTGAGACCAGGAATCATTCTTGTAGCCCAACGTTGAACACTTTCCAAGGCAGCAAAGTCATTTTTATCTACGGCATACACTTAAGAGATTTGATAACTGTAGTGTTCCGGGCCCAACAGAAGAGAACCTATTTTTATCTCATCTGAAGCTGTACAGTTAAAAACATCTTTAAAGAAGCTTGTAGGTAGGTATCAGTTGGGACACCTAAGGCTGCATAATGAGGGGTGAAAATTTGCCAGATTTGGTAAACTGAAATAGTTTTAGTTGGAGCACAGGTCGCATATTTCCCAAGATAGTTACAGACTGTTTGCATCATCCTCAGAATTTTATCTGTGAAGAAAGATACAAAATCATTGTGTGACTTGGTGGATAACGGGTAGTAAGCGACTGATGCCGAGTGGTTTTTCAGTCTATCAGTAACAGTGAATTACACGTGAATTAATGTAATTTTATATTAATAATCTTACAGAAAAAGAACTTGTTCATTTTTTGCCGACCTGCACTGTGCTTTTCTACACTCATTTTTCAGCTTTTACCAGGGTGGCATTCCTCCATGGTGGCTTCTTCTTACTGGAGAAGTTTGACCTTCATGGGGGCAATGGCATCCATAACATTCATAACTTTAGAATTGAAACTGACTTCAAAATCATTGACTGGGACTGAAGGCAGAGTTGGTATGGGTGTAAAAGCCTGGATGAATAGTGCACAGGTGTTTTCATTGATGTAGCACTTTCTGTTTTAACTCTGCTGATATCAGCAGAGATGGTTATTTTAGAGAACATAGTAATGATCAGAAAGAGCAACATAAGAACAGCCTTAGAAACAACCTCCAGAATATGTCCCTTATATGTAAACTGACACATGCTTTGAAAGTCCAAAGTTATCCAGAATGTTAAGTTATTTAGCACTGCGATCTTTGGGATTATCAGTAATGGATAATAAAATCACTCATGGTAATCATCAGTGCACATGACAGGCAGTAGTTTCAAGTAATTGAAAAGGTTTTGCAATAAATGCATTTACTTTCATTTGCAGATGTGGGCAATTTTGATAGCCGTTATTCTGACCATTATCATCATCATCATTAGTAAGTACCAAAACAGGATTTTTTTTGTCCTCACAATATAAAACCTACAATGTATTTGAAATATACATACAAAAATTATAAAAATCAATCACTCTAACTCTGTTTCTGTAGTTTGGAGTGTGTCCTAAAGATGAACAAAGAAGTGGGACTCTTGGAGAAGACAAAAAGGAGAACTTATTCCAATGCTAAATTGTTCTACCCTGCTGAGCTTTAACTTAATTGTGGGATGTTTTTGTTTTGATTTGTTTTTGGCAAACGGCTCAAGAAAATTCTCTGTACTGGTTTGTGTGTGTATGAGTGTCTGGTTTCTTTTTCTTAACCAAAAAGAGTGTACATACACAAACCAGTGTTGGCAAGGACCATAAGGTACATATTCATTTGTTTAATATTAATCCTTTAAAAAGACTATGTCCCTTATGATTAATTTGTCTTATGAAAAGTGCCAAGTGTTCTTTTTTTGCTTTTATTCTAGCGCTTAGAATTCTTGTACATTAAAAACTGCAATTGCTAAATGTAACATTTAAACTTGTAGATGCCTAACATGGATAAATAAACCGATTCAATCACTTTTAATCACCAAACTGATGCTTGTCCCAGTTTGCTCTTCTGCTGCATTGCATTGAACTTTGCTGTTAACTTATACGTTTTAACATTATTTAATTCTGATATTTCTACTTAAATTTGAAACCTTTAAATCCAATATACCTCTGTCCTCTATCTAACTGGCTTTTGGTTATTGCCAGTGTCTCCTGTTTCACATTGTTTTTGTGTACTACAATATTAAATGTTGAGCCTGGAAGCAACCTGCCCCTCAGTGTAGCTTTCTGCCAATAGAACCATGCAGATTTTTCAAATATATGGAGTGGTCTCTTCATTTTTTTCCAGAGCTGTTGAGAACCAAAAGTCATTAAATTACATCAGAAACTGTAGTCTTGAATTATGAATAAATGTGCACAATGTAATGTGGGAAAGTGAATAAAGGGGAAAAGTAATCATTAAATAGTTGGTGCAAGTCACAAGAATATTTAAGGATGATGATAGTATATGGCCCAGTACAGATTTGATCTAATTTAACCTAACTCTGGTGAAGGTAATTGGTACAACTTGCGGGCATTTAGCAGATTTAAAGAATAATATTTCCTTGAGTGTAACAAAATCATGATATTGCTATTAAATTTCTGAAGTCATGACCATAATACAATATTTGTTTTACTATTCATGCTTACTGCTCAAATACTACTGTACCTGATTTCATCCTTTCACATTATGGGTGGTCACCATGCAAAATGGCTCCATGCTGCCAGTTCTGTTGGGTTATGTGGGTGTCCTGAAGGGTGTTCCATGAAGTAGGATTAAGGGAAAGTCTGACTTATTTTGACAAGTCTGGCTCTGTGTAAGTTCCATTCCATCGACGTGTCTTAAATGAATCCCCACTGAGCTATCGTGGTAAGTTACACGAGTGTACAAGTCTGCTCTGGACCAGGTTAACAATCTCACTTAGTTAAGCATTGTCTCAAGGAACGTCCGATGTGTGGGAACAGATTACCAAAAGATCGTTCCGTTGGCTGAAATTCCACGCTCTTACTACTCATGTCATATAATAAATATAATAAAGCTTATAAAATCACGTTTCGGCATTCCAATTCTACATTAATTCAAATAAAAGCCTACCTATATTACAAAGGTCAAACATGAAATGCAATAACTGAAATTGAAAAAAGAAAAATCCATTAAAATAAGATGAACAGGAAGATATTTTTATATTTTTAGTCACAGCCTAAAAGTTTATTAGCAAAATGCAAAGACAAGATGTGCAGAACATTTCACATAGACGCAATAAAGAATTTTACAGAGATCAAATATTGCGTAATAAAATTATACCACAAGAATGACGTGAACATAACCCAGAAGGTTATCCCATTGGTTATGGGAATCAAACCAAGACCTTTCAAGGTGTAAGGCGACAGCGTAAACCACTGTACCACTGTACTAAGCATTTGCATAATTTGCTCATTTAATGTCCGCAATTCTTAGCCAAGCCAACTCTCTGGCTTGCTTTATGGCCACAGTATGGCCTTTTTAAAAGATTTTATCTTCATCTATTTTTTATACAGCTCTATCAGCATTTGTTCTGCGGCAGAAAAAAACAAGCTGAACTGCATTATTGGAACGATATGAGATGATACGTTTAGAGATGGTGCTAGTTTGAGTCTGACTTTTTAAGGAAAGTCTGGCTTTCTTTAGCTACCTCCATGGAATAGAGCCACCAGGTCCTTGCCAGCAAACAACACTCCCAAGTCTGCCTCCATGAGTGGGTCCCAATAACTCTATTCTGGCCAGGATAGAGGCATGTGAAATACCTCCTGATTGTCACATTACAACAGCGAGATTGGTGGTTTTGCAGTCACTCCTTAATGAACTTGACAAGATCTAGGTAGTCATTGTGTACAGCAAAGGTATTTCACAAAGTAACTCAAAATTTCAGCATTCTTGGGCTTTCTTTTATACCTTAGTCATCATCTTTTGTGGGCTTTGTGCACTTCCTTTCTTAGCTATCTCTGTCTCCCACAGCATCCTACAGTTTTCCTCCCCAATAGTAATGCCTTTATATCCCTAATTTTTCATAATAAACGAAGGTACAATGTGGGCTTCACTCCCTTATCTAATTATCCTTTGCTTATTTCTGTGGCACAAAGATTCTTACCTTGAGAAGTAACTGCCTAGTTTTTATGTAACATTTGAATAATTCAATTCAATTTATTTTTATATAGCGCCTTTCACAACAGTTGCCCCAAGGTACTTTACAGGGTTGTGTTGTGGTACATGCAACAGAAGTAGAGGGAGATACAGAATGGGGAAATAAAGGAAGGAAAGAAATTGAAAAAAGAAAGCCAGAAGACAACAGAGGAGAGGAACCAAAAACTCCCAGGTAGGGAGAGAAAAAAAACCTCTGGGAGTCCAAGGTCAATTGGCTGCCCAACCCCCTTGGGCATACTAACATTACCGAAAACAGAAAAGAATGGAAATGCTTGCTAAAAGGGAGGTATATGCTGGGATTTAGAATGAAGACAAAGTCCATCAATGAGTCCATTATCCATGTTGGCCTCTAAAGGGTGGCCAAAGTCTTTTCTCCGTGTTGGGCTGTGTCAGGTGGCACTGAAGGCTGCAACCACAATGATATAGTTCATATGGCCCATTTGCGATGTCATCCTTCCATAGGGCTGAACCAGGACTCCAGCTCAGATGGTGCAGAGAGCACGGATGGTCAAAATATGTGTTGACATGAATGGACAAGCATAGTAGACAAAAATGACATGTACAGGAGCACCAGCAGCCATAGTTACCTGTAATCACACTAGATTTAAAATAAATTAAATGGAGTGGAACAATGGTGGAGCCCATTTCAAACCCACACACTACAACATCTAGTGTCGGTTTTAGTTTCGTCAGATAGAGGCAAAACACCAGACAAGATAAAGGACTGTGCTGCACTGATATCACGTAGTATACGGACAGGAGTAAGCTGCTTACTACTGGGAAGTGAAACGAAACAACTCATAAAAGGCTCATACCCGTTTTCACATGTCTCAAATGTCTACCAGGTACTGGGGAATGTAAAGACGCTTTTATTAGCCCTATGCTCTTTGCAGCCTGCTTTTTCTTAAGCACAGGACAGTCTGCTACTAAATGTCCCAGCTTCTTACAGTAAAAACTGTTTTGATCAGAGCTACTGGAAGGAGTTATGGCTGTATCTGTGTGTGTAAACGGCAACTTATGCCGAAAAAACATGATGGGTAAATGCAAAATCGTCTGCAAAAGCAGCAGCTTCATGCAGGGTGTTAACTTTCTGTTCAGTCAAATAGGTAGCTACTGCATCAGGCACACAGTTCTTGAACTCTTCAAGAATTAAATCTCAAAGTTCTGCCTGATTAGCTACATCTTTTGAACACCAGTGATCAAACAACGTTTCTTTTTCACGAGCAAACTTCACATAAGTTTGACGCTCAGATTTTTTGTAATGCCTAAACCGCTGCCTATAAGCCTCGAACAAGTTCGTAAGCACGCAATATAGCAGCTTTGACCACCTCGTAGTTTGAGCTCTGATCTAATGTAACAGAGGAATATACCTCCTGTGCTTTTCCCATTAACACAGACTGGACCAACAAAGACCATACAGCCTTGAGCCACTTTAAAGTTGTTGCTACCTTTTCAAAGTATGGAAAATATTTTTCCAACTCCTTTTCATTAAAAGGTGGCACTAATTTCACATCCTTTTTATGTAAAAACCTCCACGCTGTTCAAAATCAAAGTGTTCATATCGAGCTTCAAGAGCTAATCGTCTCAATGCCAACTCATTTTCCAGTGCCTTAGTATGCAAAGCTTCCCTCTCTATTTCTTTTTCTCAAATAGAAAGCTATTTCATGCGTATGGCATCTTTCATGTCAACAGGTGGCAAAACTTTCTTTTCAACTAAGATGGGCACTAAGACAGATTTAAGTATGTTTTAATGTTTTAATCGTTTCTCAGAACTTGTTAACTCAATATCAAAATACTCTGCAACACTCAGAAGTTGTTCTTTAGTTAGACTCAAATTCCTCCTAAGATAGGTTCTCCAAAAATTCCCACACTACCGAAGCCATACTTTTTAAACCAAACCAACATACAAACAAAAGGCTGCGTTTTGGCAACAACTTAATCTAAAGTGGTCATCAAAATTCCCTAAAAACACACGACCACAAGTTGTCTTAACATAACCACGCCACGGAAACTGACAAACTGTATGGTTAAGTCAATTAAATGGGCAAAACCCATACAAAGCAGCCAACGAAGACCTAAACTGAACTACAGCTTGTTAATCGCTACACTTCATAGCGCACAACACTAAAGTGACCACAGAGTAGGCTATGCTGGAAAACAAACAGTATGTCACTGCAACACCCAAAGCCTGACATAAAATAAAAAGAGAAAAAAAAATAAAAATCTAACTCACCTTCCCTCTAGCCTTCACAGTTTTACCCCCATACCCCGAAACATACAAAGTCAGAAATCCCATCAAAAACAATAAACTAACAAAACAAAATGAGAGACTCAGTCTGCCCACTGGCTACCTAGTTGGGATGCACTGCAAAACAGCATTCACCACTTACCTGCAAACTCACCACAATGTTGCACTCTAACTGCTACTGAAACTACCTCAAATATCCCAGACGAGCCCCTAATTTATGTTACGGCCAAATTAATGACCACAACATAAAAGACCCAACAAGCTGGCTCAACAATCTATGGTTTTTATTTGCAACAAAAACAAACATAAAATTAAAGGTCCAGAGAAAATTAGACAGAGAGCAACAAAATGTACATAGCCAAACAAACTCAATGTGGTGTGGTCTTCCCAAGAATCTCTCTCCCTGACGCAGGTGGACCCAGGGCTCTAGAAGAGAAAACTCCACCCATCCAGCAGGTCTCACCTGTAATCAGTTGGAGAAACAAACCACCACCACCTGCAAACTGAAATAACCCAAAATGCAGCCTTACCCAATGTAAAACAGGAAACAGTGCCACCACAAAACCGAAGAGGGATGCAACACAAAGTCATTGAAATGCAAATGGAAGCAAAAATATCAAAGACTTTAAATGCCCCATTAAGCACCATTGGATCCATCATCAGAAATTGGAAGGTTCATCACAGCACCTTGACCCTTACTAGAACAGGCTGTCCCTAAAAACTAAGCATCAGAGGAAGACATCAACTGGTGAGAGAAGGCTATAAAAATCCAACAGTCACTGTCAGATGTCTACAATGATCTTCGGATGATACTGGAGTGAAGGTGCATGGGTCCACAATTTCAATAGCTCTCTGTAATATAACCATTTACAAGGGGGTAGCAAGAAGCAACTTTGGAAAATCCACACAAAAGCACGTAAGGTATTTGTTACAAAGCATGAAAAAGACCCAGTTTAGATGTGGGAGAAGATTTTATGGTTAGTTGAGATCAAAATGGAACATCCAAGAAACAAGAAACACCATACCTATGGTGAAATATGGTGGTGGCATCATCATGCTGTTGTAGGAAAAATTATTAGCTCAATTAAAAGTTTAATATCTCCACCAATATGTTCAATTAATTAATTTTAATTAATTA
>JABFEB020000124.1:12636417-12649919 GCA_019775895.2 Stomatorhinus ivindoensis | reverse complement strand
TTCAACCACCCAGTTGAGTACTCTATGACTATGACTCTTTAAGCTCAACTGGTAGATTGAAACAAAATCCTGGTTTGAAGTTTTACTTTCTGGACCTGAAATGTCCACCTCTGGTTTTTTACGAACTGTCGCTAACGATTTATGAACAATAGCGAGTGAAATTGACAACCTCGCAGAAACGGACTACGTTTTATATCGAGTCGAAAGATCAATGGACTGTATAATGCAGGTTTATTCCGAGATGGATGTTGACCTTGACCAGACGGTGTTTGACGGTCTTCAAGAGGTCGCTCGCCAGCTGTATATCCTCGCGCACCGCCCACCTTATTAGCATACAGGTCGCCTAGGTCGTCAGGTCGCCAGCATAGTTCAAACGGAGTAGATGCACGTGGCCGAGTTACAGCCTCGCGTTTGGTGAAGTACTTTTTTCTATTTTACATTGAAATAAAATTGTTTAACTGATTGCGGCTTTTTCTCGTTTTTAAAAATTTGGGCTAAAATAGTTGTGCTTGTTTCGCATTTGCTCTTTTTCGCTCGGGTATGCCTCTACTTCAATATGGTGTCTAGTTAAAAGTTTGGGACTTCTGTCGTTTGTACTTAAAATACGGTGTTTCGCTCGGGCAGGTCTCTACTTGTTTAAATTCAGCCTGCCTTTCTTTTAAAAATAACACTAAAATTTTTCTTGTTTAAAACATTTTAGTGCTTTTTTCTTTTAAAATACGCCGGGGGGCCTGTGTATACTGCGGACGGACGGAGCCCCGCAGGACGTGTATGCGCTAACTTACGTTTATCCTGCTATGTTTTATTATTCCTTAAAACGTAATTAAAAATAAAATGTAATATATTTTTATTCTATTAGTATAAACAGCAACCATTATCACCCCAAACCATATTGCCCCCACCCTATCGGCAACACGTGGCATAAGTATTGGACACCCCCCGACCAATCGGAACAAGTGATTCCAACACACATGCACACACACACCAACATACAGGTTTGTAATTACCCAGAAGTAACCAAAAACAAACCACAAGACTTCTGGCATTTTTCATGTTTTGATTGTAGTCACAGATCTTTGTGGGGACCTGGAACATCCCCTCAAAATAAAAAAAGTTCTTTTACATTGTGGGGAACATTTGGTCACCACAATATAACATAAATATAATACATACACACTCACACACACATATACTCTTAAAGTGATCCAGATAACAAGTCCAGCATTGTTTTATGGCTCAGATGTCTAGGGACCTAGGAATAGCAGCCTGCGCCTTGAAGACAGAGGTCCATCCTCGTATGAGCTGGTAAAGGGGGGGTGCACATTTAAGTGATAAGTGGCTGAACAACAAACAAAGACTGCTGGTGGTCCCCTGCCTTAATATGAAACCACCCCCTTCCCTTCCTGCCTCACTTACTACAGACACATAATCCCTCAAAGAGAGAAAGATTTTAAGTTTAGCATGTGTATGTCATATTTACAATTTAATAGAATAGAGAATAGAACAGAACAGAATAGAATAGAATTCTTTATTGTCATTATGCATACACATAATGAGTTTTTTGTTGATAGGACTCGGATTCAAGGCAGAATACATAATACACAATACACTATAAATAATAAACAGATAAGTACAGTGGAGGAAATAATTATTTGACCCCTCGCTTATTTTGTAAGTTTGTCCAATGACAAAGAAATGAAAAGTCTCAGAACAGTATCGTTTTAATGGTAGGTTTATTTTAACAGTGACAGGTAGCACATCAAAAGGAAAATTGAAAAAAATAACTTTAAATAAAAGATAGAAACTAATTTGCATTTCATTGAGTGAAATAAGTATTTGAACCCTCTAAGAAAAAAAGACTTAATACTTAGTAGCAAAAGCCTTGTTTGCAAGCACAGAGGTCAAACGTTTCTTGTAATTGATGACCAGGTTTGCACACATTTTAGGAGGAATTTTGGTCCACTCCTCTTTGCAGATCATCTCTAAATCATTAAGGTTTCCAGGTTGTCTCTGTGCAACTTTGAGCTCCCTCCATAGGTTTTCTATTGGATTAAGGTCCGGAGACTGACTATTCAGATATTATTGTTAATATCTAGATCTGTTATGTCTGTATGCGTCTTTAAACAGTCTTAATAACTGTCTGGTTGAGCATAAATGGTTACAGTCCACCTGGAGACTCACCTGGTTGGTAGAAATAAATCCTGGTCTGGATTTGTAGCTTCTGGGCCTGAAATGCCCAACACCACTAATTGGTGTCTCTAATGTATCAGTATGTGTTGGACAGTCTCAGGGCTGCCTATGACCCTGACCAGGGTAAGTGGTGGATGGATGGATGGATGGATGGATATGTTTATGTTTAGTACATGACCTTCAGTGTTCTAAAATGAGGAAATTTTTGATTAATCGTTTAAATTTCTATTCCTTTGTAGTCAAATACCTGCTGTTTTTGGGCTAGTTTATGCATATACTTTACATTAATAGGCTTTTTCTTGTTGACTGTTAATGATGTTACATTGTGAATTTCTAATTTGGAAAAAAAGAAACATGTTTGCATGTGATTTGACTCAATGACATTTAATGGTAAAAATTGCTATAAAGCAATGAAATTGAAACAAATTAAGTGAACCAATGTACCATTGGTCCGCTCAATGAAATAAAGCACATAATCTAAAATATAAATACAGTAAAATATAGCCATGCAGATTGGTTCCATTTATTAGGGAATTAAAGCTTGATGTTGTAGATATCTAAACAACTTTAATAAAGATTGCAAATGCATCATATAATAGCCGTGGCATATCAGCAGAATTTCAGATAGGAAGAAAATGGTTCTGGTACTGATACAGGTCATAGTCTCTAACATTAATAAGATGCATACACTTAGTTTAAGTTAGAATTGTCATTATTGATCATCCAGTCAATCCACCCAACATAGTTTCTCACTTTTGTGTATACACCTGGGAAGGATGGGTTTGCACAGCTAACACCCCAAGAAACAATCCCTTCGAAATGACCATTGCAGACAAGGGGCCCTCCTGAGTCACCCTGCAAAAACAGAACATTCAGAATACTTAAACGTAGGGTTTTCCCTCAACAAAGCCTTCAACATGATTTTGTATCCTCAGTATATGTGCTGTGTGTTTGAGGGATATGATCATGTTGGGAAACTTCATAATCTATTTTCATTTGTACTTTTTTCTGGTATTTTTTTTATTCTAAATTTTGATTCATATTCTGTATACATAAATACAACAGGCAGAAAATCAAAATGGAAATGGATGCACTCACTTGACAAGAGTCTTTTCCTCCAGTAGGAGAGCCAGCACATAACATGTTATCAGTAATTCTCCAATAATAATATTTTTGGCAGTTAGAGATAATTTCCACATCAACAGCCCGTAGTTCTGGGGAGAGATAGTAGCTGTAGATCTGTGTGACTCCCCATCCACTAACTGTGCATGTGGTTCTTCCAAACAGTTGGGGAGTGTTACTGGTGGGCAGGGTTGCTGGCTGAACATTAGCATTCAGGTGTGCAGGACGACTGAGCTGTGTCACAAAAAATGCATCAGAAAAACGAATACAAATTATACCAGTACTAATAATATACATGCACACGAGCAGTTGTTACACATTTGAGTTCATACTAAGAGATGTACAGTGGAAACCGCTTATAGTGATCGTGGTTATAGTGATCAACCACTTGTATGGATCAAAAAGCTTGGGATAGAATCATTCCTGTACAAGTAATGTTTCAATAATTTAATTATAGTAATCATTTCACAGCTTTAATTTATTTTTATCTATTTATTTTTTTTACTTTACTTTGATAGCCCTACTTTGCTACCAGAGGCTAATGTAGCATGCACAGAAGACACAGAAGACATGATGGGACAAAGAGAGTCATTTTCTGTCAATAACTAATACAGGTTCATCAAAGCTTATGATAAGCTGTGAAAAATGAGCCAACGAGATGCAGCAACTAAACTGTAATAAGTGCTTTGAGACAATGTAATGTGAAAATGTGCTGTGTAAATAAAATTGAAATTGAACTGAATATTTATGTACAATACGATATTGCATTATAGCATATTTGAATTATACAGTTGAGTAATTTAACTAGTGTAGTATTGTAATTTGAAAAGTGTTTGAAACAGCTGTACCATATTTTGAAATCAAGAAAATTAAGTAAATAGCAGCGCTGTCCATTTTATTACCTTATATTCATGTAATAAATATACAAATGTCAATTAAATGGTAATCTGCCTGAGACATAAAGAAGAAAAAAATCAGTTATAATGATCACATACTGATAGTGATAAATTTCACTCAGACAGACGTGATCATTATAAGCACTTTCCACTGTATTTGAATGAGAAGTCCTTGAAAAAGGTATACTGTAATACATTTCTTTATTAAACAAGTTTAATTGATTTTCTTACTTTTATCAGCATAATGTCATTGTTGAAAGTCTTGTAGTTGTAGTTGAAATGAACAAATATTTTGGTGACATTTAACTCTTGTTCAAATCCTTCTTCTTTGGAGAAACTATGTTCACTTAAAACCACTTTGATTAGAGAACTCCTGTTGAAAAAAATCCATTTATTTCTCATTTTAGACCAATACCTGAAGAAAATAGTTCTAGTTTTAGGTACAATTGCATTGCATTCATTTTTTTCTTTATCCTTTCCTTCTCCTTTCTTACAAGATTTAGTACTTACGGTCTCCAGCAATGGGCAGCTGAAATAACCCACTGAGCCTGGATAAGTGTACCTCCACAGTAATGGCGGTGGTTGTACTGAATAGATGCTTGGTACTTAATGGAGTAAGGATCAACTTCTTGCCCTCCAATAATTCTTTGCTCAAATGTTCCTGAAAAAAAATATTTAAAAAATGAATTTAAAACAATTTACTTAATTTACTTGTTCATGCACATGATATAAGCAGATATGTTCAAGATGAGAGGAATGCAGGACTGAACCAAAAGTAAACAATGGAAGCACATTGTATTTTTAAATTTATATGATAATATCACTATAGCTAGCACAAAATGGGTAACCTATCTTCTATCTTTTGTAGAATCAGGAATTATGAAGAAAGTTCCCTACAATGCATTTGATGCCTTCATCCACAACCTTTGTCCTCACAGCTATTGCTAACCTATCTCATTTCACCTTCCACATGTGGGAATCATCATTACTAGATCCCCAGAATATAACTGCTTGGTACTTTTAGTTGGATAATTAGATCCAGTATTAAATGCAATTGTCATTATTCTCTTCGATTATTCATTAAGTAAATACTGTATTACATGAGAATTAATAGATGTATTGCTAATTATGCAAAATGTTTGTTGTTCATTCAACATAATATTGATTTGTAATGTCAAGGATAATATATACTGAGTAAGGAATTAAATAAGGCACATTTACCTCTCAGCTTGAAAATCACAAGCAAGAGCACTCCAGGATGAAAACCGTGTTTCATATTTTGTAACTTGGGTTACCAATGTATAAGTGGCAATGACTTTATGAACTAAAAACACAAGATGAAACAAAATAAACATTATGCTAACAGGAATATTTACAGAAATAAATTTCCAAGGGATCAGTTAGAATTATGTATGCTATGTATGGCACAATTCCATTATCCTACTTAAAGCTATTATTGCATTTTTATAATTGCAAAACTGCAGCAATTATAATTATATTATAATATGACATATTATAATATGACAGTAATAGAAAAAGAGAAATAAAGACACACAAAAGAAAAAGATATATAAAAGAAACGTAGAAAAAGACTGTGATCACAAAAAGTCATTTTTCCTTGATATATATTATATATAATCATACAATTGCACTTAGTTACTGATACTCACCCAAGGCAGATGACGCTTTCACAAAATGTATGTTTCACTATTTACACAAAATACAGTTCTGAAGTATTTATAGTGTAAATCTATCCCTGTCCTGCATTCCCTGCAATGAATCAAAGCTGCCTCAAAGAATAATAAAGGAACTGACCTAGAACATCACAAAGATCTCAGTGTCACACACAATATTTCTTCTAAGCATTGCTGGATTTATCTTTGTTGGCTGTAACATATCTGTGACTAAACGGCAGGTCAGACTGTATCTAATTACTTTGCTTTATTATTCCTTGAGGGCAGGAAGACAAAGCAATAGCAAGAGAGAACCTGGCATTAATTTCTGTTGCCATTAATATGGACACTGCAAAACCAGAACAAAAAAATATGCGGGCAGTGTAATAAGACTTCTGGAAATGTTTTTTACAAGGGAAAACATGAAACCGCTAATTTGCACTCACCACAAGGATTTGCCATGGAACTAAAGTCAGCCTGAGCATGTCTGTGGGTCCTTGAGCAAGGCCCTTAAGCCTCCGCTCCCTGGGGCCCCGACAGGTGGAAAGTTGAAGGAGGCATAAAAAGAATTTCCCCACAGGGACAATAAAGGATTAATTATTATTATTTTATAAGTTTAAACCATACGCCACCTACTTTGATGACTTAAAGAATTAAATTTATTTTTCAAATTTGAATTTCAAAATTGGAAAAAAGTTATGAGGTATGAGGCAGCATCTGCTACCCATCTAAGGCAACCAACTTTATACTTTTAAAGATCAAGTGGTTTTTCCCCAATTGTAAGCTTATAGTTCTTCTGGCCCAGTTAGTTTATTCACAAGTTGCTGCTCTTTCATTTAATAATTTAAAGTTATTACTACTACAAGGATTTACTTTTATTAAACATGCCCCTAGTAAAAATTGCACTAATTAATAACTGCAATAATTGCAATAGAAACAATATTGTTCTCTGTATTACAAAAACCTAATATCATCATAACATTAAAGGCAAATATTCAAATTAAAACAATTTCAATAAATGCTTCAAAGTGAATTTTCACTCATTTGATTTCAAAATGTGTCAGTTGATATTTTATTTCAAATGCATACCATTTTTTTATGCCCCTATTTATAATATGGCTATAATTCTTTCTGTTTCATCACAGGCACAAAAGATTTTACAACAGGAGGCCAAATGAAATGATTCAAAGCAGAACTTTACTGCTCAAGGGCAATGAATTCTCTGGATGTCAAATTGGTTTTTAAAGCAATACTGACTATAAAACCAACTCATATTCAACATTAAAGGTCAAACAACTCAACTTTCCTGTTTTATCTGTTCCTCACTGTATGTGTATATGCTTAATATGGCTTTCATTGTTAATTTCCTCAGCAATGTTTACTCCAAGATTATAATGCTACCTAAAACAAAACTCATTTACATGGTAAGACTCAAAATATCTGTACATATGTGTGTGTGTGTGCATATAAAGATTCAACCAGACATAAACACACAAACAGACATAGCAGCTACTAAAGTGAGACATCACAAGAGGCTCTTCTGCCTGATGATCCCTGTGTCAATTAGGGTGATTGCTTAATCCATGTCAGGGGGCACAATATGAGCTATGACAGGGTCTTTAAACAACCATTTCAATTTCAAATACCTGGAATTCACTATAGCAGTGAGTTTTTCCTGTGTACTGGTTGGTCAGTCTCCTATAATCATGCATGTGTCACTAATGTTAATGTGAAACAGCTGGAAGAGTCTTTCAATTAAAGAATCAAACTAGAAAAAGCACATGAAGAATTGATCTAATTAGCCAAGAATAGAAGCCATTCAGTTTTAAAGTAGTTTGCAAAACCTGAAGTACCTCATAGTGTCCCCTTCACATGGATTAGTTAGTCATCCTAATTGACATAGGGATCATCTGTTATACTGAGGATCTGGTAGATTAGTTAAGGCGGATGCATTGATGACACAGTAAAACAGCGGAACTGTTGAATCTGAAATAAGTTGTTGAAATGCTATCCAAATAACCACCCTGTATAATAATGCTGCAACAGTTTGTACACCTGAGTTCATTCAATTTATGAGCTCAGTAAAGATCTGAGTTATAGCTAGTATTATATAACCCTATTCCACTCCTGACGCACAGAGAAGCACACAAGATTCTCTTTTTATGGTTACACCCATTTATCCATCCTGGGTGCTTGGGCTCAATATATTACCAAGACAAGATTTAAAGGAGGTGACAGGTGGTGGGGGTCAGGAAATGTGTCACACACAGGACAAATCTGTATATAAAGCAAAAGGCAGAAGCAAAGAGAGCAAAGTTGACTTAAACCTCCTGCCAGCCAATCTCAAGAGAAACACTGCTCGGCTCTCCTCCATCAGAAATGATGTGCAAAATGCTTCTGTCCTGGACTCTTCTGCTTACCGCTTCAGGTCCACTTCTCTCACACCCAATTGTAGATTCTGCTGAGATGTCCTACTCCCTGCCAGGTGAGTTACTACTCTAGGAGCCAAAAGTCACCTTTGGGTAAGTGAATTTCATTGTTTGACTCCCTTCAGAGAGCAATTTGACAGATTTGGTGTCGCAGATTAACATGCCGTCTCAATGGATATAGTTGCTAGGGACTATGGCCATGAAAAATGAGGCTTTGGTGCATCTCCTGTGAAACTTTCTATGCAGCAGAATAAATACAGATTAAGTGAAGGTTCCAGTATATTTTTGGTTACTATCATGTGGCTAACAAATACAACATGCATTAGTGTAAATGTGCAATTAATGGTTTCACTAAGCTAGGTTACCATTACGTGCCTAGCTTATAAATAGGTTTCTATATGAGATTTGATAACTTTGCAAAATTTATCCAACAGGATTTTTAGGCAATCAAAAATAAATTCATGTACTTTTATTGTAGCTAATTGTTTTGTTTGGATTTGTTGGGCAAAAAAAAAACAGCATATGCATGTAGTCTAATAATGTATATTAGATCAAATTGGTTTTTGACTACTGGTGGCTATATATCAGCTTCCAAAATGACAGTGAATGTGCTCTTTACTATTTCCTGCAGTTATCCTCACTTATAACTATAGTTCACAGTAATAATTTCACAACAATACGTGCCCCAAGAATTATAGATTTCAATGTATGTGAAGGTAATGTAATATCTTTATAATACTCCTTTGTGTTATGCTAAATAAAATTAATTGATTGTAACCTTGTACCATGTAATATGAGAAGTTAATGTACTGATGAATTTATAAATGGTGAAGAGTCAAGAACTAGATCAGTCAGTTATATGGGCAATTTCTGACTATAAATGGATCTTGTTGCAGGATCACTAGAGGAAGGCCAAGCAGCTAGTCATGATGAGTTACCTCTCACTTACCAGGCCTACTTGTCTCCGAGTGGCATGTACTTGAGCTATCCTGCAATGGAGACTGGGGAGTTAAGCAAAGATGGTAAGACCTTCCCTCAAATAAAAAAGCTTTAATATGGAACTGAACAAGCAGGTTGAGTTTTTAGCATAAGGTGTAAAAATAATTACAAAATGTGTGGTGCAAAGCTTTAGGAAAAATCCAAGTACAGTGGTACCTCAGAACTCAATCTTAATGCGTTCAGAGCTCCAGATCAAATCCTAAAAAGTTTGAGTTCTGATCGAATTTTCCCCATAAGTAATAATGGAAAACCAATTAATTGGTTCCGGGTCCTGAAAAATTGCACCTAAATATGTTGTTTTAGCATTTAATCATAAAATTAACCGGATAAAACAAGAAGAGCATATACTGTACTAAACACATCTAAGCACATTTATCAAAACATCTATTTGTAATGTAAGAAAATAAATGTATCCAAACAATGTGTAAAGTTAAAAAAAAAAAAACTATGTCCTGCCCTGATCGTCCGCTCCTTCCGTGTGCCATGCCCCCTCGTTACCCCGTTTGGAATCCCCTTGTGGTCAGCGGTTTCTGGTTGTTGTCATTAGTCCTATGTATTTAGTCCACATTTCAGTTTATTCCCCCAGTCCAGTCATTGTATTGTCCATCTGCGTTTTGCCTGCCTTACCTGTAATTAAACCCCATATTCACCGATACCCTGACATCTGCGCCTTTGTCTCCATTCCATCCCCACTAGGCACAACAATATTATTATAATTAAATGTATTAGTGGTTTATTATTAATATTAAAATAATTAATAAGAAATCTTTATTTTTAAATGTATTTTTTATTATAACTACTATTACTCTATCATTGTCTAAATGTATTTTTACTGTCTAAATATATGTATTCAGCTAGTGTAAACACACACGGTGCTATCACAGCAAATGCGTGACTGAGACTGAAGTGTTCCACTTTTTTTCCACTGAGAGACAGACCACGTGACTCATTTTCTCGTACAAGTTATCTTAGGTCCGTGTTCACGGTTTGAATTCTGAGATTCAGATTGATCTCTAGGTAATTTTTTTTTCTAACTGGTTGCTTCGACTTTAAGAAATTCGAGTTATAATGAGTTTGAGAACTGAGGTACCACTGTAAATAATCACTTTATATAAGATGTATAAAAGAGGGAGCAGGTATCAAGGTGTAATACAAGATCGCCCAATCCTGGACCAGGAAACCATGTTATATATTTTAAATCTGTTTTCCACCAGAGAGGTTATTAAGAAACATGTTTCAGAACCTTTTTTCCCCCCATAATTTTTGGTGTCTCAGTGCCTGAAGTGCAAACTTGGTAACTAAAGAGAATTTTTGCGTCACCACATGGGACAGTAACACTGGTGTTATTTTATCAGATTTGGGGGGTATTCCACAAAGGAGGATTTCTTGCTTAGCCAGAAGTTCTTGGATTTAGTCTGGGCTAAATGGATTTTTTTTCCATTCCCTTACATTTAGCCTAGACTACCTTAAATCCAACAAGTAATCCAGCTAAGCAAGAAATCCTGCTTCATGGAACAGTCCCCAGGTTTGAGATGGAGTTATTGTAATTACCGTATTTTTACGCATATAACGCGCACACGTGTATAACGCGCCCACGCGTATAGCGCGCGGGAACAAAGGAATTATGTACAAAAAATTCTGCATAGCGCGCCCATGCGTATACCGCACATGCTGCCCATTGAACTGAAAAATCCTCCCGCCACCCCCCAGACATAGATCATACATAGAACGATAGCGTCTCATTTCCACGACGATAATGACATGACATAAATCATAATCATGATCAAATCGTTTCCTTAGTTTTGTTTCGATAGGACATTTTCATCTCCATTAAAATATTAACAGACGACATCAACCATGTAAAAGAAATTTTGCATAACGCTCACACGGAGATACCGCGCGGGAGGGTTGCGTGGTTTGTAAAAACACGTATAACGCACACGTTATATGCGTAAAAATACGGTAATATTATTGATACTGTAGCGGGTTGATATCAGAATTCTCAGCGCAGAGGTGCTCTTATTCCGAAGGCTTGCCCTGCTTCCGGTTTTCAGTCCTTTTGTTACCTTGGCGGCAACCGGATCTGGCTCTCTGTTCTTCTGGTGTATGTTTAATAAAAAAGAGTTTTACCTTTTCACGGAGATCTGCCTCCCGTCTTTTTCCTCACGCCACAATACTTTATTAATCCCTGTGGAGAGGTTCTCTTTTGACCTACCCCATCCTGCTCTCCAAGAGACACACATACAGTTGAGAGCAAGCATGGAGCATAAAAGCATAAAAGCACATGGTCAGCCAAGGTCACCCCCTCAATGTATTCATCGTAAATCACTAAGCCTCTGTTAATTGTATAAATATTAAGTACCATATAGATGCCATTGCCCCAACACATCACTGCATAAATGACTGTACTGGCAATAACACACTGGTAGAAGACATGTAGGACTGACAAAATAACACAACATTTATTTATCTTCCAAGCATCGTTCCTAGGCGACATAGGACACAAGGCTAAGGAGAACAACCTGGGCAGGATGCCCACAGAAAATCGGGCGAACAAGGGATTGGAAGGTCACTGGTTTAAATCATGAGGGTGGTAAACTGATGCCCCTTAGCAAAGCTCTTAACCCCCAGCTCCAAGGGTGCTGCATACTGGCTGACCCTATGTTCTGACCTCAAAAATAGCTCTTGGTCTGTGTGGGGTATGCAAAAAGACAATTTCCCCGCAGGGATCAATAAAGTGTTATGATTCTATGCTACACGATGATAACAATAATAGTTGCTGCTTATGGTAAATGCTATAAACGCTACCTTTGCTGTGCCAAACCTATATGATGTTTCCCCTTAGGTCTCCTAGCAGCTGGAACTCTTCCAGAGGGAGCAGTAAAGAAGGTAAAATTAATTCGTAAGTGAAAGTAAATCCATTGTTGCTATTGGATAACAGTTGTATACCTAGGTCTAAATTCTGTCTTTTTAGGTTGTTTTCAAGAATCAAAGCAGACTGAACCCCTTCGCCAATTTCCTAGGAACCAGGAGGCAATTTAGGAAGAGAGGAAATGCGTCTGAATGCTTCTGGAAGTATTGTGTTTGAGAATAGCATCCAAATGTCAAAAACCTAATGACTGAGGTAGTCTCCTTAAAAACAATTACTGAGTTTAGTTATTTACACATTGCAGTTTTTGAATGACCAACCTTACAGAATTGCAAAATAAATTTGTATAAACAAAAGGAAAAATGTGATATTTTACTTGAGGTGAAACAGAGCATGAAAACAGTAATTCCCACACAGTTTGAGATTATGAATTTTTTTTTACACCTATTACATTGTAAAAGTGTGTGTATATATATATGCCTTTTGACAGCTGATGTAAATATTACACAAAATAAAACTTATTTGAAAAACCTTTTCAGTGTCAGATTGTAACAAAGGCTGTCAGATATAAAAATCTGTTTGCTCAACCAGAAATTGATATATAAATAAAATAATGAAAATGTCATATTTGCACCAAAATGTTTGCTAAACTTTATGCTGATGTCATTGTTCCAAAAACAATGATCCAAATGAAAATGGGTATCAAGATTAAAGTTCCTTAATGTTTACAGAAAAATAAAAAAAAATAATTTAAAAATAATTACTCTGCCAAACTGGGTTGGATAAGTAGTTGGAAAATGTATGGAATTTATATTAAATTAAAAGTACGATGTAACATATAGCTAATCACTTTCAATACTCAACTGAAAATCGAAAATTATATTTTGTCAATGTATTTATACACGATCAGTTGACAGTACCACCAAATGTTCACCAATCGAATTGTGGTGTCCTAAAATGAACTTTGTAAATTAATCAAAAGGAAACTGTGTCTGTTTATCTTTTCTTTAAGGCTGGTGAAAGGAACACTGAGTGTGATATGCTCACCAAATATTATTACTCCAGTTGCTAAACTATGGTGGTCATGCAGAAAAGGCTGCAGCTGCAGACTAATCTCACCACAGAGAATGTTCTGAAGAAAGATGCATTTTTGCTTTGATGGTTTCATGTATGTTTGTGAAGGTTACAGTTGCAAGAAAAAGTATGTGAACCCTTTGGCATTATACAGATTTCTGCACAGATAGGTTATAAAATGTGATCTGATCTTCATCTAAGTCACAACAATAGACAATCACAGTCTGCTTAAACTAACACCACACAAATA
>JABFEB020000124.1:12605836-12633244 GCA_019775895.2 Stomatorhinus ivindoensis | reverse complement strand
CAATTAGCACTTCTGGTATTATACTCTGAGCTCTTTTCCTAAAAAAAAAAAACCTGCACTTTCCCAACAGAGTATTACATCTATGGTATGCATAGCCTTGGTTTTATTGAGCTAGTATCGGAAGGAAATTCATTGTGACGTCTTAAAGCACTTATGTAAGTCGCTCTGGCTAAGGGCATCTGCCAAATGCTGTAAATGTAAATGTAAACTTGTAAAGGAACAGGTACTGTATAGCGCAATTCCTCATTGTCTGCCTTTATAATGCTGGCCCCAGTTCAGCACATAGCTCCAAAAGGATTGCTCTTGGAGATCTGAATTAACTTATAAGCCAATAATCATCATGGACCAAGAAATCACTATGATCCCTGAAAAGCGCTGTCTTCTAATCCTTCCATAAGCTATGTCTTCCAATAACGCATGAGCTGCCATGGTAGTTGTAATAGTTCGGTCATTTTCTGCACCATTTTATTGTTACAAATCGATTAAAAATCAGGTGTAAACAACATTTGTAAACAACATACCATTAATATCGGTGAATTGTATAAAGTCAGCGTCATGATTGTGAGTTTAAAAAGGGAAACCACAATAGCAATGACTTGCCACTGGGTGCCGTCCATTTTCAAAACCGTGCAGAAATGTGTGTTAAACACACATGTGTTAAACAAAAAACAAAAAAAAAAAAAGAAATGTGTGTATGCCATGTCTGGAGCTACCGTGAAAATGTGTGTAGCGGTACGCCAAGTTTCATTTTAATACATCTCGACGAGAGCGTGGAAACGGACATACGCAACATTTTCGTGCGTACGCACCGTTTATACATGAGGCCCCTGGTCTCTATTCCTTTTGGCACACCAAAGGGGCAGAAAAACTCATCCATGAGGTTCTTGGCTGGGGTTACTGCTCTACAGTCAGGAACACCTTGACCACTTGATAAAATAATCCATAGCAGACCTGCCAACCTTGAAGAAAATGTTGGAGTAGCACCTTATGCCTAAAAAAATTTGTACATCTGTGCGACCATAAACAGACATAATACACAGTATATTTTGGATAGTCAATTCATAGTCAATTGAGAAATCTAATATCAAAGTGAGTGTGTTCCTGACTTAGTGGCACTTAAGTGCATTTTTCACTATATACTCTGTTGGGTTGTATTAAGTCACGAGCCTCTATACGGCTAAACGCAATATTGCAGTTTTTAGAAAGTTGAATATGTAACAAAATGAAATGTATCATACATTTAGAAACAATGTGAATAAATGCATGTGAAAAATTCATATAATTAAATAAAAAATATATAACACTAGTACAGTTGTGGCCAAAACTTTTGTGAATGACATAAGTATTGGTTTTCACAAAGTTTGATGCTACGGTGTTTGTAGATTTTTTTGTTCAGATGTTTCTATGGTATACTGAAGAATAATTACAAGCATTTCATAAGTGTCAAAGGCTTTTATTGACAATTACATTAAGTTCATGCAAAGAGTCAATATTTGTAGTGTTGGCCCTTCTTTTTCAAGACCTCTGCAATTTGCCCTGGCAAGCTATCAATCATCTTCAGGGCCAAATCCTGACTGGGGAGTTTCCTGGCCATGGACCCAAAATGTCGATGTTTTGTTCCCCAAGCCACTTAGTTATCACTTTTGCCTTATCCATCATGCTGGAAAAGGCATTGTTTATCACTAAACTGTTCTTGGATAGTTCGGAGAAGTTCTCTTGGAGGAAGTTTTGGTACCATTCTTTATTCATGACTGTGTTCTTTGGCAAAATTATGAGTGAGCCCAGTCCCTTGGCTGAGAAGCAGCCCCACACATGAATTGTCTTACAATCCTGTAATGTGGGCATGACACAGGACTGGTGGTACCTTTTCTTATCTGGTCAATTTTTTTTTCTGGATACCCCCAAAAATTGGAAAGGGGATGCATCAGAGAAAATGACTTTACCCCAGTTCTCAGCAGTGCAACCCCTCTTTTGCAAATTATCAGTCTGTCCCTGATGTTTTTGTTGGAGAGAAGTGGCGTCTTTGCTGCCCTTCTTGACACCAGGCCATCGTTCTTAATTTTTTGCCTTACTGTGTGTGTACAGATGCACACACACCTGCCTGCTGCCATTCCTATGCAAGCCCTGCAATGGTGGTGAATTAACTTTAGGAGACGCTCCTAGCACTTACAAGATTTTCTTGGGCACCCTGAAGCCTTTTTCATGACAATTGAACCTCTCTCCTTGAAGTTTTTGATTATTCGATAAATGGTTGATAGGTGCAATCTTACTAGCAGCAATATCCTTGCTTGTGAAGCCCTTTTTGTGCAAAGCAATGATGACTGCACATTTCCTCACAGGTCATCATTGTTAACAGAGGAAGAACAATTATTTCAAGCACCCAGTCTGCTATTCTAACTCAATCAGCATGACAGCGTGATCTCCAGCTTGGTAACACTCTCACCTATGTTAACAAGAAAATCACGGAAATGATGTCATCAGGTCCTACTGTGGCAGGGCTCAAATGCAGTGGAAATGTCTTTTTTGAGAATTAAGTTCATTTTCATGGCAAAGAGGGACTGCAGTTAATTGCAATTCATCTGATCACTCTTCATAATATTCTGGAGTATATGCAAATTGCCATCATAAAAACAAAGGCATCAGACTTTGTGAAAATCAATATTTGTGTAAATCTCAAAACTTTTGGCCATGGCTATATATATAAATATATAAGGATGTTTCTCTGAGATGCGTGATTTGCATAATACTATTTTTGAAAATATACTTCAAATAACTATTTCTGATCACTTCATCTAATAGTGAACCATGTTAAATATATTTACCCTGGAGCTGTGAACCTACCCTGCAGTCTGGAGGAACCTAAGGCAGCAGCACTTGCCCCAGGTGCAGACTCCCAGGAGATGGCGGGAATCCAGCGTGTTTTGATGGAGGTGTTAGCATTGATTGTGCACAAGGCAGCCCAACCCACATCGGACACGCCCATCAGTTTCCTGCAGTGAGAAGGGGAGATGCCCGCTGCCACCCTGGCACTTTCTGCCAGTGCCCGCCAGAGAAAGCAGAGACTGCGGAGGCACGCTGATCCAGTGCGGGCATCAAACTGCCTCAACCTGATGTTTCCTCCACCTGTTCCTGGTGTGATCCCTGCCAAACCCGTCCTGAACCTGTCCCAGCTCCACCTTTCATCCAGGACAGCATCTCCAGTAGTGCTCCAGGTGAGGTATCTCCCTCCTACCTTGTGTGCTCTCTAGGGCAGATGTCAGAACCTGCACCAAAGAATAAGAGAAGGAAGCAATCTGGAGCTGGAGGGTGCATTCGAGCAGCTGTAGGATTGGCTATGGGAGCTTGTTCATACAGCAGAGACAAAGGAGCTAGATGGTGGAGAGCTACCTTTTCGACAGTGGGTGGAAGCTCGGCTGCTTGTCCCTGACGCTCTGGCAGACACACATCAATGCTCCCCGAGCTCCTGCCACCGACAGCTGAGGCACAATCAGTGGACTGCGTCTGTGCCTGATACCGGTATGGCTTCCTTCAACCTGCTTCCTTAAGTGTCCGAATGTCTCTTGCTTCCTGAAGCACTCAAAGTTCCCTCTCCTAGCACCAGGATGTCTGAGTCCCACCAGTGTCCTGAGGTGTTCAAGCCACGCCCTTTTCCCAAGGCTGCAACCGATCATTGCTATGCATTCCAGGCATATCTGGCAGTGATTGCCCAGCCAGCAGCTCACCTCTCGAGAGAAAGAATGGCCCACCTCCAAAATATCCGAAGATGACCTAATGCAGGGGTGACCAATCTTTTCCACAAAGGGCAAATGTGCAAGTAGGTTTTCGCTGCAACTCACTAATTAAGTTACTAATTAAAGGACTGATTGGCTGAGGAGTCCACACACCTGGGTTCGAACAGCTGACCTACAGGTTATTCCAAAAACCTGCAGACACACCAGTCCTTTACGGATAAGATTGGCCACCCCTGATCTAATTGCAACCCTTACCTCAGAAGCAGATCCCAGGGAGGTGATGGCAATCCAGGAAGTCCTTGGGGCCCACACGGAGGAGAAGGCTGCTGATCCGCCTGCTGGATCCCCACAGCTGCCTGGAAAACTGCCCACTGGCTACCTGAAGCCCTCTGTTACTTCCAGTTCCAGACTGCAGAGACTAAGAGGTAGGCCTGAGCCTGCACCCTGCTCAGAAGAGGTCACTTTGTTCGTCACTTACATTTGTCACTATTGCTTTCGTAGGCTTCCTTCTGGTGCTGAAAACACCCGAACGGCTGAGTACCTGGCTGTCGTGAGACACGGTTGCCGTATAAGTGAAGAGAGATACGGTCTCTAACTTGGTGACTCCAAAAAAAAAAAAGCAAGAGCCTGGAAAATTGACAACAAAAAACATGATTATGAAAATCTTAGGAAACTTCTTGGAAAAAGTCAGTTTTATCCAAAAAAATCTCAGTCTGTGCTATATATTTGTGTAATATGTAAGATTCATTTTCAGATTTTGTTTTTGCATTTGAATTAAAATGGACCTGATCTGACTTGAGAGGATTCAGATATTCATTTACAATTTTTCTTAGGTTTTGTTTTCATTTTAATAGATGAATTACCAAAAGATTTCAAAGTACCATGAGTATGAAGCTGCACTTGAATCAAGTGGGAAAATGTCTCCTCTACATTTGACCATAACTATGGAGCATGTAATAGCTATGCCAGCCAGGGGACTGACTCCAAATCTGAGGTGCCTTGGTCAGGATCAATGACAGGAGTATCTGACATGTAACATCCACACCATGCATGTTGCTTTAGGATAGTAGAATATATTAATTAAAACAATAAAAAGGGTACACAGTTGGTCTCCCACCATGTGCACTATCATCAGCAAAAAATATGTCTGATAAACGAAAAAAATTCACCAGCCCCCCGATTTGTTTTTACAACTCGACTACTGAGTATGGTATGCTATGTGCAGCTCTCCATAGTGTTGGATAACATTGTATGAGAGCGATGCCGCTCGCTCCCCAGGCCAGAGGGATAATGCCCCTCCCTGTTGCCCTGATTGTCCAGAACCCGAGCACATGAAGGTTGGCCAAGTGTCTCTCACCCTGGGGGAGCACTCCCGTAAACAGCAATGTCTCTGCCTGTACTGTGGAGCTGCGGGGCACATCAACCTAGCCTGCCCCGTGCACCTGGAGCAAATGTTGCCTGAAGCCGTCCAGGTAAGGGCAATCTCGCCTGCTCTCATCTCCAAAAATCTGATGATTGTTCTGGTTATTTTGCAGTGGGCCATGAGCCTGGTATTATTAGTGCTTACGGAAATCGGTGCATTGCGCAGCATTCGCAGAGGTCAGTGCATTGCGCATGCACTCGCCTATCGGCCAGGCAGTCAGTATACAGATCAAATAGTGACGTACACGGAAAACCAGTGTGCGCATGCGTCCGCAGATCGGGCCAGGATCGCAGATTGGGCAGCCACATGCACATCTACATCATGCATGAAGATGTGGGATCGGGTGGTTCAAGATGGCGGCTGGTGCAGTTGTGTCTTTGTGGGGCTGAACCATGATCTTCTGGTTTTCTCACCTAATACCTATTTAACAGTGTTTACCTAAGCAACTTTGGCTTTGATAACCCTTAGTCATTAATTACATCTATCCTTGAGCGGATCTTTGGATGCGGAACTGTATTCCTTCTCTACCTTATACGTTGAAGGTCTGCAAGCTCTGAGTAGCTGCTACTAGTGAGTATTATATTAAAGTGACAATGGCCTCGTTGGAACACAATGGCTGAGAAAAGAGGATGAGACAACATATAGGGAAAAACAAGTAAACAACTTTTTAGAGAAATGCATGGAAATAGTTTAATAGATGCAGTAGCTGATCTTCATTCATTTGCAAGCTCCAGTGCTGATGCCTTCCCACTACCAAGCTCCGTCACCAGCACTCCAGACCCTAAAAAAGGATAAGGAGAATCTCGTTTATCTGAGCTGCTGGAAAATATCGTGAGAATGATAGAAATAAAAATTAAAGAAAGTACTAATAGTCTTGCACAGTTGATAACAAAGAATAGTCTTGAACTTCTAAAAGAGCAATCCGAAATTCTTTTTCAAGAAATTCAGGAGATGTAAAAAGACATCCAAACAGTCAAAGCAGTTAATGCTAGTCATGAGAAGAGGATCTCAGACATTGAAGATAAGGTCAATGAGGCAGAGAGGTATCAGAGGCGGTGGAATTTGAGACTGTATGGTTTACCTGAGGAAGATGGAGAAGACATCAAAGTAAAGTTCATCAACATCTGCCGTGCCATCGTCCCAGAAGTAGGTGAAGTGCTGCACATTCATGTGGACGTCAGCCACAGAATTGGCAGGAAGCAAGAGGGCAGGACCCGTCCGATTTATCTCAAGATCAACAAAAGAACAAATATGGAAAATGCAAAAACTTCAGAAGAAACTTCACTTCACTTCGGCGAAGATCTGACTGCAAAGGATAAAGAAACACGGAATAAACTGTGGCCTAAGGTAGACGCAGCTAGGAAAGAGGGAAGGAATGCATTCTTTGTGGGTGCCAAAACCATAATTGATGGTAAAGAGCTTAAGTTGTAAGTTGTTACACTGGTGAAAATTCTTTCTAGGTTGAAGGTTTTTGATTGGCCTAGTCTACACGTTTTCTGGTACGGTATGGTTATTGGGTGACTGAAAAGCAGTGTTCTGTTACTGTAGAAACTAGCTGTTTTATCTCTTGTTTATTCTTATACAAAATATCATTTCTGTTAATGTAAGGGGTATACGTAGCTTCTTAAAAAGGAAAGTTGTTTTTTTGTTTTGTAAGAATTTCAAGGCTATTTTTTTTTTACAAGAGACTCATGCATCAGCTGCCGACTTTGGTTTTTGGAAAAATCAATGAGATGATGATATCTGGATGTCTTATGGTAGCAATAATTCTGCTGGAGTGGCTATTTTCAAAGGTACATTTAAAGGGAAAATACTGAATTATATCACTCATGATTTTGGGAGATGGTCACTCTTGGTTGTAGAAATTCTGGACAATGTTTTTATTTTGGGCAATATCTATAGGTACAATGACAGCCAAAGAAAAAAATCTTTTTGGGAGTTTTAAAAGGAAATAGTCACTTGTCTGATAACCTTTACTAATGCTCAGCTAATTTTAGGTGGTGATTCGAATTAAATCAATGATCCAATGATTGATAGCTGCCCTCCAAGATTTCGAGGCTCTTTTGGGGAATCTAAAAGTATATGTTTAAGATTTAATTGCTGTGATATATGGAGGAAAAGAAACCAAGGGAAACTACAGTTCACTTGGTGCAGCAAAGATTTTTCTAAACAGTCAAGGATTGACTATTGGCTCATCTCTAATGAATTAGACCAATGTATCTTGGATGTGAAAATTGAATCCTCCATACTTACAGATCACAAAGCTATTACTCTGTCTGCCAGTCTGGTAAACACAACACAACGGTTTTAACCCAGTTAAATGTTACACTATTAAAAGACACCCTTCTTAGGCAATCCATCAAAGCCATTGTTGCTGAAAATTTGGAAAAAGGCAAAAAACATAATTCTTATGCAAGTCATAATATTCCCCTCATAGATGTTTGATTTGGAACAATAAAGACACCAGACACAAAACAAGAGTTTATATGTGGATAAATGGGTTAACAATATTATTTTTCTGAATCAGCTTTTTAATGAAAATGGCAATCTAAACACATACACAGAGTTTATAAGGAAGTATGGAAACTTTACATCTCAAAAAGAATGGGCATCTATTATTAGAGCTATACCATCTGTTAGAAATATTAAGAGATTGTTGTATTGTCATTTGTGTTATGTTTCCCTAAATGTGTAAAAGACCGCATACAAGCCATTCGAAATGTATGTGTACTTAAACATGCTTATGTTTCTGATACAGTAACCATTGAGCTCTAGCTAAGCTATGTTAGAAGAAGATAAGGAACCACCCTGCCTAGTCCAACCAGGTTCCTTATCTTGCTTAGTAACGGTCTGTGTGCAAATAAAGGAGCTGCAGGGGAAGGACCCCTTCGAAGTCGGCTGAGTCAAACCCAGGGATCTGTCCCTGTAACCTGACCGGGCTTACCTCGCAGCGAGAAAAGGAAACACTAGTGTCTCTCAGTTCTATTATGTCTGGGGACAGGTTGTGGGGATAGGCTGGAATCAGCGAGAGGGTTTTTGCAAAATAGGATAACCCAACACCATCAGGTTTATTGAATTTGATGCAGGCTTATGGTCCCGTTGACGTTGACTCATAGTATAAATCTTATGGTTGACGGAGTGAACATCAAAGATAAAAGATGCTCTAATAAACTGTTCAGGAAAATGTGTCAGGTACACTCAATACCCCAACCAAAAAATTGATGGATTCATTAATTGGTGTCAATTGGAAACTTGTTTGGAATTATAATAGTAGATTTTGTGTCACCAATAAGTCCATATCCAGCAAACCAGGTTTTACAGAGATTCATAGTCGGTGTTGATGAACAATGTTGTTTTTATAAGTTCAATGTGGACTCTATTTGTAATCTTTTTTACAATTGTATGTATGTCTTTTCATTTTGATTGGAAGTTGAACATATGTTTAATGTATTTTATAATAAAAAAATTTAATTGGGAAAGAAGGATGTGATTTTCTTTTATGAAAAGACTGATATAATAATCAATCCTTTATTGTCCCAATGGGGAAATTCCTTTTATGCCTCCCCCAACTTGCTCTTTGTAGAGGAAGGACCCACAGACATGGTGAGGCTGAGTTTGAACCGGCAACCTTGTGATTACAAGCACACAGGTTTCGCCTACTGAGCCACACGCTGCCCCCATTATATTGAATACAATATGAAATTTATATTAAATCATTTTATTTTACATGGGAAATATTTTATTCATAAATGTAGTAAATGGACAAAGAAGGAACCCAGGATCCAGGACTTTAAAATTGAAATGGACTTTATTTCCAAACCCTGCATGGATCAAAAAACAGAAAAGCTGTTAAGACTCTGGATGCTAATGATTACTTTTCCTCCTTTCTTTTTTCTGTGCAATTACCCCTGTCTGTATCTTGCTGTATTTTGTTTGGAACATTTGTTGAGTGTATTCAAATGAGAACTTTGCTTGTTTGTTGTTTGGAATGCTTAAAAAACAGTATGCATGAACCGGATCCGGAAGCTACGGATCCCGTTGGGTGTACGACAAGACCCTCTTGCATCCCAGGCTTACAAAGAGCGTTTGGCCGTCATACTCACGGTTTCAAAGACTCAGGTTCAGACAAGAAAACTTACGGCAAATCTGTATTATTTCATTATAAACCTAAATTTAACTACATCAAAAGCGTTGGGGTAATTCGCAAACGCCACAGGCTATTTTCAAGGTGATTAATCTGTGACATACATGAAAATGCGGCAGATTTGTCTCGAGTTGAAAATGTCACGCCAAACAGCTGACCAAAGCTGGAAACCGTCATCCAGTATTTTTTCCCCTCTGCATTGTCATTTGAGCGGCATACCAAATTTCGTTGCACACTTTACAATGACAATAAAGGCATATAAATACTTTTACAAATGCTTGGGGCGCTATATACACAAAAACTGCGTAGTCGCATTGATAATTTTACAGCATGGAGCATATTCTTATTTCAGCAATGCATGTGCTTATACACTACAAACAACGCAATTTCGATTAAACTGAATTTTTTATTTAATTCCCAGAAATGTGACCACGCCATTCAAATGCAAATAACACTACAGATTAATGATGCTACATGATGTGGTGTATATACATACTGCAAATCGGGTAGTGAAATGTTTAATATTTTTCTGTGTTGCATATTAGGTTGATTAGGTTGTGCATAAATTGTCTTAAATTGTTCACAAAGCATGGTTGTGTGTGTATGAATAGTTATGTGTGTATGAAAAGATCATTTAGCTTTACATAAGGACTGCATAAGAAACTAAGTTATAAACAAACAGCCTAAAACTATCACAGACTAATATAGATAAATGTTAAATGTATTTCAAATATTATTACAGTTTATGTGGTGAGTATTTGGTTTTAAGCATTTTCATTTCTCAAAATTAGACCCTTCTCATTATTTCGGCAGTTAAGTGGGACACTACAATAATGAGAAGAAAATAAAATAGAAGAGAAGAAAATAGGGCTGCACTATGAGCTACTGTTCTATTCTACGTACGATTTCTATGTTCAAATGCCACGTTCCGTACGCATTACATCACACGTGGATATACGTATTACGTGTACACGAGGCGTACGAGCAAGTTTGAAAAGAGGAAACATTTGTTTCAAAAACAGACGTGTACACGGTAAATCGAAGTAAATACTGTTAATATCAATAAATTGTATCCACGTCAACATAAATATGACTATACTGAGAAATATTGCTAGCTTTTTTTTCTGTTCTACAAGACGCTGAAAACCAAATAGATAATTTCGAATATAGAAGTCGTCGTATATGTAATTGTGTGGTTACATAGCTAGCTGTTTTAAATGTGCATTTTCTATAGTGTAGTTACTATGTAATTGATATAATTCAAATTAATAACAGCGATATCGTATTTTGACTGCTCACTTCACGCTCAGTGTCGCTTTACTTCAATGACATGCAAGTAATTTCGCGAGTAATTAGCAGCAATTAACATCGTACTATTCGTTACGTGGTTACTCGGTATATTATTAACTTGTTTTATTTTTCTTTATATTGGTTAACAAATTTACCACTGTAGCAGAAATGGCGATTGTCTAAATTGCGCCAAATTGTATAGTGAGCTGGCAAGTTGCATTGTCTAACATTTATGTGAAACAATAGATTTAAATCGATAAGAGAACGCACATATTTAGATTATTACTTCTATTTGTAGTTTAATTCCTATATTTCTACTTTAGTATAATAACAAATATTTGGATGGCTAGGTCAGTGAGTCTCAGCCAGTATTGGGATGGTGGTGATGTAGCATGGCTCCGCGAATCCAGCTTGAGAGAGCCGCCTGGAGCTGGGCTGACACTGTGAAGCCGGAGGATGTGACGGAAGAGCACATCGAGAAGGCGTACCGTGTCCGAGTGCCGGCCTGTAAAAGGGTCGTATGCAGGTGACCGCTAAATGCATGCCTTCAATGCTCGCGAATCTTAGAAATAGACACTTGATACAAGTTTTGAAATCGAATGAATATGTAATGAGTTAACACGCATTTCAGTTTTTTGCGTGTGTGCTAAAAATTTGATTCACCACATAACTTGCCCTTTAAGTAAATAAAAAAAAAACTTGTCCGGAAAAATCTAATTTTTCGTGGTTATGTGATGCTGGCATAGACGAATGTATTTGGTATATGACTAAATTGGATCTTGAGTTGCAAGTTATTTCAGGGGTTAAAATGGAAAAGTGTGTTAACGGTAAATTAACATTAGAGAATTGTTATATGTTGGGGTTTGTTTAGATCGTAAGTAAAGAGAGACTAGTGACAGATCTAGATTTTTTTTACTGTGCTAGCAATATTGGTTATTTGTGGGATAGCAATCATGGGTAACCACAATGATGTCTTTGCGGAAAAATTAGGTATTAAAAGGAAAGCATTACTACAGAACACTCATTGACTCCTTGTTTCTTTGTATTGTAATTTAATGTGTTTTAGACTGCTATTTCAAAAGTTGTTCTTATGATATAATTTAATATTTTTCTTTTTCTTAAGGAGAAACTGTAAAGGAAATCCTAATTGTCTTGTTGGCATCGGAGAACAAGGGTGGCTAGGTGAAATAGATGAAAATTCCTTCCACAATATTGATGATCCAAATTCAGAAAGGCGAGACAAGGTACTACATATGTTTTCCTTTCAAATAGTTCAGGACAGTCTGTTAACTGTTGTAATCAATTAATATTTCTATGTCTGTGGTTGAAAACTGTTTTCTTGAATATTTTATGTAAACTGTTGTTTTTCCCAGTTTTAATTTATCTAAAGTTTTTCTGTCCAAATGAAACTCTCATTTCCAGAACAAGTTTGTTGGCTTGACAAACCTAGGAGCGACATGCTATGTGAACACATTCTTGCAGGTATGGTTTCACAATCTAGAGCTGCGCGAAACCCTTTACCTATGTCAGAATTCCAGAGCGGAGGAACACAACATGGAGTCAGGTCAGCAAATTTCCTTTTTATGTTAACTTAAAAATGTACTATAATAAATAAATATTACCATGTACAACAAAACATTCGTCAGTTGCATAGTGCCTAATAGTCTTATTTTCCAAATGTATAAATCTTAAAGAATATACCTCAGCCTTTGCATGCAAGACAGGAAAAAGTGCTAATCAGTTATTTTTTGAACAAATGTGTAATATGCCGCTATTCCATATATAGACTATGAGCCCCAGAGTATATGTGAACATCTGCAGTACCTGTTTGCATTGCTGCAGAACAGCAACAGAAGATATATTGATCCCTCAGGTCTGGTGAAGGCATTGGGTTTGGATACAGGACAACAGCAGGTGCTTATTTTTATGTACTTAAAAAGGTTTCCCCTTTAATAACAATAACATAAAAATGTACTATTTGAATACAAAAAATGTCAGCAGAATGAAGCAAGTATTCCTTAGTATCTCCTTTTTGGCCTCTTAGGATGCTCAGGAGTTCTCCAAGCTTTTCTTGTCCCTCTTGGAAGATACCCTTTCAAAACAGAAGAACCCAAATCTGCAGAATGTAATACAACAGCAGTTTTGTGGGCAGTCTGCTTACGTTACTGTGTAAGTGAATTTTAACTATTTTATTATTGTAGTTAGACATATTATGTCAATGAGTTAAATCGCTTTTCAGTTATATTCATCTGGGAAGGAAGAATGAATTAATCATTGTTGATTAATGATGCAGTAGATGATCAGTAATGATTTACTTCTAGTCACAGTTTCAGTGCTTATGCTCTTTTTAAATAGATGTCTCCTAATCATTGTTATGAACAATAATCATTTTTCAGAGTCAGAGTTTTTGTTGATATGTAGACAAACACTGTACATTGAATCATTATAATTAAATCCATATGAATTAACTCCTTTTAGCAAGGCAAATTTGTGTCAGAACAGTGATATGCAAAAGTGCAATTGTAGTTTACTTTTGGAGGTGAAAATTACTAATTTTTAGAGGAAAATTACTAAAGGTTTTAAATGATTTTTATCTCCTTTAATTCTTAGACCTGTTTTAAAGCATGCTCTATATATTTATACAAAATGTGCAGATTTAATTTTTAAATTTTAATCATTTAAATTTTAATACATTTTGTTGATTCCAGTCCTGTCTTGTACTCTAAACAGACTGGGTTTTCAGGGCCCTGGTGTTATAACTGCATTTACATAAAATTCTGATCATATTGCAAATTAGAACTAAAATTTTCTATTGTCCTTATTTCTCTCAAGTTTCAATTTCTTACTGTAGTGTTATCCGTTTTGTCTCCTTAAAATTGTTGGCATCCATGGTATGGATCTAGTGATTTGTGGTGTTCTGCATTACAGATGCAATCAATGTGGTCGTTCGTCTCTACTTCCTTCACGCTTCTATGAGTTAGAGCTCAGCATCCAGGGCCATAAGCAGCTCACAGAATGTATTACAGAGTTTCTTAAGGTAATATAAAGTATGACTATTCTGTTGATACTGTCCTTAGTAAGAGTGGGATTTTTTTCCCTAGTTAAAATCTAGTTCCTGGGTTTTTCTGATATTTAATAAAGTATTTTTCACAAAAATAATCTAGATCTCTTATGGCAGTTTTTAACCAAATTAACCATTTAACCAATTATTTAAATCATAGCGACAGTAATATTCGTATTAAGATTAATTTACATATATGATGTTGAAAATATATGCAGATTTGCCCCTGGTCCATTCCATTTTAATGGTGTTTCTATAGGAAGAGAAGTTGGAAGGTGACAACCGATACTTCTGTGAGAATTGTCACAGTAAGCAAAATGCAACCCGCCACATCAAGTTGCAGACCCTCCCACGCACCCTTAATCTGCAGCTGATGCGCTTTGTTTTTGACAGGTAACGCCATGTATCTCCTACACTCTGAGACTATGAAAATTACTAGTTTGTTTGTTTTTTGTTTATTTATTTATTTATTTGTTTGTTTGTTTTTTACAGGCAAACTGGTCACAAGAAGAAACTAAACACCTTCATTAGTTTCCCTGAAGTGTTGGATATGGGACCCTTTCTGGAGGAAAAAGGTATTTATAATTATTTTTGTTATTTTCATAGTAGTACATTTAAATTTTAAATTATTCTGACTTGAATGAAGTATGTTTTTGTTATATAAAGGTTAAAATGATGTAATTCTTTGTCATAACAGTGCAAGCGCATTTGCTGTGTCGTGACACTGTTACTGAAAGATATGTAACGCTTTGTATGACGAATGCGTTCTTGTTATGTCAAGCAGACTGTATCTGATTAAATTAATATTTTATTCCTTTCTAAAAACATTACCTCTCAGCTGGAGGTGTTCTGAATTGCTGCTAATAGGACCTTGATTTAGACAAGCTTGCTCCATAGTTATATGTTCCTTGCTAGGTCTAGTTATGCTAAAACAGCTTGCAAAAATCAATGCACCTTATTCGGCTGAATGATTTATTGATTTAGAATTGAAATTGCAGTTTGAAACAATGGAAGTTGCAAATTGCAAAGGGTGCAATTAAGGATATGCCTTGAACAGCATGTCTGACCAAGGGTTTAATACTGTTTTGAGAATAGTTTTATAAATGAATGCCGTCCTTCTTGTGTGACAGTCATTCTGTCAGTTTGGAGACTGTTCTTAGTGTTCAGGTATAAAAGTTTGCACAGTTATGGTTACTTGTGGCTTGATATTAAAATATGTATATGCCTGGTCACTAGAGACTCAAGGTGTTTACACAAGGGTTAAAAAGCAGTAAGTTCATGTTGGAAGCAATTTGTATCTTCCCATCCTTGCATTAGAATATAGACACGTTAGGGCCAGGCGATATATCAATATTATATCATGCATGTGCAATAATCACCAAGGCTTCAGATGACAGGCAAAATATTTGGTCAAACGCCAGCTTTGCGGCACTATAAGGATGTTTATTTACGCCCACAATTTGTTAAGCAGATTAATAGTATTACTAAATTGAGGCATTTTAAGACACCCAAGAATTTGTTAAATCATATCCTTATGTTTAATAAACCTGTCAGACTTAAAACTGCAAGAAGTACCACCACACCTCTGACGTCTTTTTACCTTGTCTATCCACAAGATCTCCTCTTTTAAAAGATATCATGACTGTCTTCATATTCCCAGCAGTGTAACTGATTATTTTTTTCTCTCCTCCCAGATGAAAAATGTGTGTATGAGCTAAATGCTGTGCTCATTCACCGGGGCATCAGTGCTTACTCAGGGCACTATATTGCTCATGTGCGTGATGGCCGCACCAAAGAATGGTACAAGTTTAACGACGAGGAGATTGAAAAAATGGAGGGAAAGAAACTGCAGCTTGGAATAGATGATGATATTGGTAAATGTTGTTGATGTCCCAATATAATGTACACTTTGTTTAGTTTTCCTTGTAGACAAACTTTTTCAAGTATTGCCTTTCAATTCAACGGTTTCAAAAGAGAGCACTTTTTAATTTGCATTTGCATTCAAATGATGATTGCAAATGAGAGAAAGGTGGTACTTTTGTTTCTGCTGAATTCACCTTATAAAGCTGACACTACCTTGTAGTATCCTGCTGAAAACCACAATCTTGCCCAAGCCCAGGAATAAACTGCACATACTTTGAATGCCCCATTAAAGTGTAGCTTATCATCACAGCCTCTTGAACATTACTGAATTTCTTGCCTTTTTGGTATCTAAAGATTTCTGTCTTTTTGAGGTATCTGAAGGATTTTAAGAGATCTCAGTAATGATTTAACTGTTTTGTTTAACACTTGTTTATTGTTTTTTAAAATTTTTATAAACTGAAAAAGAATAGCACTGTAGTTTGGTGGTTTGTACTGTAGGGTTAAGCCACCAGAGGTTGGATCCCTCTCCTCATGTCTGGAGTATGCATATTTTCCTTGTGTTGTTCAGGTTTACTCCAGGTCTCTTGTGCAGTCCACAAATATGCAGTTAGGTCCATTGGTGTCAAATTATCACGTTGCATGTGGGTATGCATGCTTGTACCATGTGATGGACTGCCCTCCCACCCAGGGTTTCATCTGTCTTAATCTTTCTATTTCCTGCGATGGACTTCAGGCTCACTGTGACCCTGTACTGGATAAGCCGCTATGAAAGATGGCTGGTTCAAAATACTGAACACACCCTGTAGGGTTCACAAACTTAAGTGCTGCTGCATTTGTTAGATGTTTTTTACAGATTTGGTCATTTGCAGAATGTTTAATGCTCTTCAGCTATCTAAAATATAGTGAATAGACTGTTGTTCTAGTTTTGCAGAACGTTTTGCAGACATAAGAAAATATATTTCAGTAAAGAGAAGGCAGTACAATTAATTTTTAATTTATTAAATTTCATAATGGCTGTTTATATTTCAAGACAAGAAATTTTAGGAACCTTTTTTTAAACCTTTATTGTAATGTCTCATAATGATAATACGTTGCACCATGTGAAAATGTATAACATTAGGATTTGAAAGACTAGCAGTGAATGATAGTTAAAAAAGAACCTTTGCACTTGTTCATAGTGATGGGTTATATAACCTCTTCCAAATACAATACATTGCTGGGCATAATCTGTATTTTAATGTTTTATCTACTGGGTTCAATAACATTTATTTGTCTACATGGTCATGAAACCATGGAATGCTAAGAAATGCTTTGTAAGCTTTAGCCTATGTATTTTAGAAAATTTTTTGTTCTTACCTGTTTAAAATGTGAATATTTGTTTTCAGCTGAAGCAAAGTCTCAGACACGTAAACCCAAGTGCAGTAAAGGGTACCACTGCTCTCGCAACGCTTATATGCTAGTGTACAAGCAGCGGACAGAAGGTGATGATAATGAAAAGATTATAGAGGAGGTACCAGGTGAGAGCTCATTTTCCCTTTTTTTATGCTTGTAATAAATGATGCATAGAACATTTAGTAATCGGGGACACAAATTATGAAAATTAATGAATAATACTGTCATTCACTGCATAATTTGTCTGTAATGCCCACTGTATTAAAGATGTATTCTGATATGAGACATGTTCAGGCTGTTTGATACCTCTGCTGACTGTTTTTTCTAGACTTCCTTCAGAAACTAGTGGACAGGGACAACAGAAAGTTTGAAGAGTGGTGCATAGAAATGGCAGACATGCGGAAACAAAGTGTTGACAAAGGCAAAGCCAAGCATGAAGAGGTGAAGGAACTCTACAAATTGTTACCTGCGGAAGACGGTCTGTAAAACATTATAATACAGTATTGCAATTATTACTGGAACCCATCAGCTTCCTTGCTTTTGACTATTATGTTAAACATTAATTTAACTTAATCTGCTCTTTATAAACATTGCTAAAAAAACTTAATTGACTTACAAAACTAATTGTATATGTTTATTACTTTTGGACAATTAAACTTCATTAAGAGAACAAAGAGATGCATGTTTGAAAGTATTTACCCAGATTCTATATAAGAATTTTAATTTTGTTTTAATGTAATCAAATATGCCATACAGAAGGTTGTGTTTTTTTACTATTTCTGTTATGTCTTTATATAAGATGTAATTTTATATATTGAATATTAATTAGGTTTACTGTCTTTCAATATAGGTCAGCCATTTGAGTTTGTCCCCTTGGAATGGCTTAAAAAGTGGCTGGATGACTCAAGTATTACAAAATCTATTGACAACTCCAAATTCCTTTGTTCCCATGGGAAATTACACCTAGACAAAATTGGAGACATAAAGAGAATATCTGCAGATGCTGCAGAACACTTCTTTAAACGATATGGAGGGAGTCCCAGATTAAATCGTAAGTGATAACAGAAGTTTGTATATGAAGGTTAATTATGAATCATTCACTTTCTTCTGAATGGATTGATTCTGTGTGTGTGTGTGTGTGTGTGTGTGTGCGCGCGCACGCGCTCGTGGGTGCATGTACAGTGGACTGGATCTTCTCAGGGTATGCCCTGCACACCATGCTTTGTGCTTCCTGGAATAGTGTCTGGGCTTTTAATAGCTCTGTACTTGATAAATAATTGTAAAAGGATGATAGCTGTAACTACTGTTAAGGGGTTCTGAAAACACACCCTACTGTATAGGGTTCTGAAAATGTCAAGTATCGGTGAATGTATTACAGGTGGTTGTGCACATTCATAGAATGGTTTCCATTAAATCTTTGAAAAAGATTTAATTATCTCCCCTTGCCCAGCTTTCCATCTTTTCTGTTTTTATGACAGTTTTAGTAAATATATATTTTCTGCTTGCATAGGATATTGTAATTTAGTTAATTGTTTTAATTTTTTGTTAGTTGATTTGTTTGCTTACAGATGACAGGTTCAGTAGAACATAGAATTTTTTTAGTAGGTCAGTAAATCAACGTATAAGTGTTACTTTAAGCAGTTATTCTAAATGCTGACAGGAGGGCCAAACACAAGTGGCATGATCACTTGCAATCTACCTGGGCATAAACTGAACTGTCAGTTTTGATTTTCCTAATGGGGAGCATGTTTCATTTCATGGAGAAAAATGCAAATGCTCTCAGTTCTCCTAGTGCCTTTGGAAAACTACAAACACGTGGGCCATTAATTAGACTGCATTAGAGATTTTTCAGCCTTTTAAGAGGACAAGGTCTTGTGTGGTCAAACTATCACTCACTACTTTATAGTGAATGCCAGGTGAATTAACTTTTTGCTCAATGCTGGATGTTGGAACTTCAGAATGGAGGGAAATGTAATGGTTTGTCTGACTTGGTAATAATTTGTCAATAATGTGAATTTAAGCTTTCAGTGTTACCTCCTCTATATGTATGTATGCATGTGTGTGTGTATGTATATGTGTGTATGTGTGTATATATATATATGTGTGTGTGTGTGTGTGCGTGTATATATATATATATATGTATGTGTGTGTGTGTATATAAAGGACTGTCAATAGATTTAAATATTTAATCGTGGTTAAATATGCTGCCCATTGCTAATCACAAATTAATAGCAAATCACGAATTTATTCAACATTTACCATTAAGGGTTTTTTTCAGGTGTTAATATTCTTATCAATATTAGAGTTGGCAAGGCATGATTGCTTTTTTGCAATGTATGCATTTATTTTTGGAAATCAATTACCAACAATAAACAACAACAAAGATTGTCCAAAGGTCATCAGAAACCCTTCATCACTTCAGAAAAACTGAAGCCCAGCAACATTGACATGTTGACCTGCTAAATTTTACATATTACTTAGTCATACAACTAAGTATAGATCAGTGGTCGGCAACCTTTTTAAAGCAAAAAGCCATTTTATCCTAAATGTCTGACCCAAGATTTACAGTCCCATTGGATAGAGAAGAGGGTTTGAGATATGATTGTTATTGCAATATCAGTATACATGCATTTAAAACAGAACTTCAAGTGCTTAGCTTCAAGAAATACAATTACGGGGGGGTTCTTGGTTTTAAATGACATGGCCGTGTAATAGTGCAAGCATGACTATTATCAAAAAATTGTTCAGTTCTGTAGCGATAGTCTTCACCCTCATCCAAGTTTGTTTTGCTCTGCAGTTGTCTGCCCTTCACTCTCTGCTTCACTACTTGTAACTGTGCTGAATGAGCTGTGCAAAATGTCCTCACCACTCCAAACTCTGCTGGCTATATTATGTAAATTGGACAAAATATTATTATTTTACGCAGATCTGGGAAGGAGTGGTGGCAATTTACTGCAAAAGTATACGAAAGGATTACAAATTCGAATAAACTTAATAAGCCTACATCCAATCTCGGACACTGACGGAAACTTCATGAAAGTATGCCATTTGACCAGGGACATACTCGTAGAGAATGACTTTGATGAAGATGTAAATTATGCAGTTAAGACAGAAGTGCGCGATGGACCACCTCATTCACATATAGGTAAAGAAATACCTAAATGGAAAATAAAAAATAATTAACCCATAAATAAATTATTTATATTTATGAAAGTATCATAATATGTTAAGACATGAAAATGCGAATGCGTCTATCGTTCTGAGAAGAGCCACAGCCTGCTATGGTATTTAAGACTAGATGTACTTCGGTGGTAACTCATTTCACATCAATAGTAACTGCAAATAACTAATGTCTTGTTGATGGACCCATCTGACAGTGTTGAAGCCGAGCCTGCTATTCAAAATACCTTTTTCTTTGTTCATTATTTTTCTCGAGGTGCCATCCGACTCAACACGCGTTATTGCCATCAAAAAAATGAGTCACGTTATAATGAATTCCCGTTGATGTGCTATTATCACATTAACTTAGACAGATATAAGGTAGGTGTGTGTGTGTGTGTGTGTGTGTGTGTGTGTATAAATTTATTTTTCTTTCTTTCTTGAAACAACGATTTACACCAGTTTATTACTACTTTATGGATTTTCCAGTGTGACTACAATGTGACAGGATTATTTGTATTTATATTAGATTAAATAGTTGTGGTTTAAATGATATGGTTTTCATGTTTACATAGGTATTGTCACTATTCTTATTATTTTAATATTCATGCAAATAAAAAGTCTGTAATGTAACTAATTTGTAATTTTCAATACAGAGCTTGGTAAAATGATTACTTTCCTTCCTAAAGTGGTCCACACAGTTCAAAGCGGGTAATATGTCTCTTTGGAAGCACATATTTCAGATCGATGCTGTCAAATGGCCATGTCCAGCCATTCTTAGAGTGTCAACTGTCAACTCCCTCAATGCAAATGTTACTCAGTAAATCTTACTCAGTAGGAGGTTCCTGGTAGTAAGCAATAAACACAAAACTGACTAGGTCAACAGAATGTCCTGAATATAGTTAGTGACTATACATAAAAACTAAATTGAAAAAAGATGGGACACTTTGTGTGTGTCTGTGTGTGTGAGTGATTTCTTATGTAACCTTCCTTTATGTTGGTTTTCAGTAGTGGTCATTGCAACTGTGTAGTAGTTCATTAAGGAACAAGCCCTAAGTCATGTAATATGTAAGATAATATTACACCTGTTTTGTACCCCATGTCTAGGGTCTTCCCTCTGTAAGGAATGTGTTGTACAACAATGCAGAGTGCTACGGCTCAAGAATCAGTTAAACAAAGACTACAAAGATGTTTCCAGTCTTATGAAAACACCAGTAAAAAGGTCAGTGTTTTGGTAAATAAATAATAATATTCTACACTGCCATTTATAGCTTCACCTTGTGTCTGTTTTGTAGTAATGAAGGATTTTGGGTCGGGAAAGCCTCCTTGAGATGCTGGAGACAACTGGCACTAGACCAATTAGAAGAGAGTGAAAAAGAAACGCAGCAACCTAATGGAAAAACAAATGGGGAAGGACCAGAAATTTCTGCGCTCCAAGGTAGCACATTCAGATTGTAGCATTTTTCATATGCTGAATTATCTGGAATATGTGCACAACTGTATTTGCTGTATTTGCTATCTAAAAATATTCTTCATACAGAAAAATACAGAAGTATTAATGTTACAGACACTGACAGCAAAGATCAAGAAAATGAAGAGATGAAAACCTTTAATGAAGATATTCTCTGTCTTCATGGTATGTACTATGTAATCCTGTTATTTGTTTACAAATTGAAGGAGGTATTTATACATTTTACTATAAAAGATGTGTTTTGCATTCTACTTAAAAGTTAATATATTCTGTTATCTAGGGGGCATGTCCATATCAGTGGGTGAGAAGAAACTAATCTCTCATGATGTGTGGAGCAGGCTTAAAGTGTACTTCCCCAGTGCTCCGGAGTTTGCCTACAATCAAGACGCCTGTCAGCAGTGCATAGTAAGATTGCAAATTCATTTAAAGAGCACAGTTTCAATATTGTAAAGCACTTATAAGGATGTATTTAACAACACCACACCACAAAAACTAAACATTTCATTTCTTGATGATTACAGTTTTTATAGACAACACAATTTTTGTCATTGCGTGCTTTCTTAAAGAAACAGCAGGGAACTGAGTTGTCTACTTAATAAAAAAAAAAATCAAAACATCATTTTAGGCTGTGGTATTACTGGTTTCTGTCAATGGGGTATCCATTTACATGGACATTTCTCATTTCTCCAGAATGGCCTGTTTTTTGTCTTGGTGTTCATGCATATTTCATGGGATTTTAAATAGTGTTATTTGTATGAAGTAGAGTTCACTACTTAATAGTTTGACTTTGTTTCAGTAGTTTTATGGAAAGGTCCATATGATTCAATCATACTAGTGCTGCCACAAATTACTTTAAAAAAATAATCTCTCGACTATTTTTAACGATTGGTTGATTAATCTAAACAATTTTCCTCCAGAAAATCAAATTGGCCATTTCATTTAAATTAATTTTATTTTGACATCAACAAACTGTATGTCATTGAAGGACTTTGGATAACAGACAGTTTTTTGGCATTATACGGACATTTTGGTCACCCACAATAAGCAGATTAGTAGTATTCATGAGAGGCTATTGTGATGCCCAAAAGTTATTAATCTGTATATGTTAGGCATATCCATGTGCACCACATGTGACTGTTTTATTGTACTATGGAAGTAATAAGCGCCAAAGTTTCAGTGAAGAAAAGGACAGCGCACCAACCACAACGTGTTTTTAAAATGTGGTTAAACAAGGTAAAAATATGTTAATTGATGTTGTGCTGGTACTTTTTGCAGTTTAATGTCCAACACTTTACTTATTTTGTTTATTTTAATTAGTTTATGTTTTTGTTTGTTTATGATAGCACTGGTACTAATAAGGCCAACACACATGAAAACACACAATGACACTGTCAATCAATGCTTCTGTTCTATCCTAAACATTTTCTTAAGTTATTTGATGGAAATTTTAAGGTAGCAGGTGGACTTCATGGCTTTAATAATGAGTGTATTTAGCAGCTATAAGGACAAAACATATTTAAAGCTCTCCATTTTAATGGTCTCCATCGCGATTCCATTTTGACATTACTATTTATCAATAATGACTGTATGAAAAGGAGATTGTTGATATCACCTGGCTTCACATTTCTCCGACTCTAGTTCCTATGCTCTGTGCACAGCCAGACATCGTGGTGTGTTTAATGCCTTTATGATATGAGAATAGTTTGTGTGTGTAGAAATATGTAGAAATTTCAACAGAGCCTTAAAGACTCTTATTGTTCACAGTCACTATCAACAAGTCGGAGTCAAGTCCAAGTCAAAAAATAACGAGTTGCTAGTCGACTCCATAGTCAATTTTTTTTATTTTTTTTTATTTTGAGCACCAGTTGTTTTGTGCCTTTCATTCATAAATACACTCCATACTCTATCCATGACATGGTTCTTAAGTAGGTAGTAGAAGGTTAGTGGTGTTTGAGTCTGTTGTGGGCAACGATGTGTGGCATAATTTACTAAGTCCAGTTTTCTGCTCCATGTCAGATGTTTTATAACCAAACCACATCTTTGCTACAAATGTAGCTCCACGTTTGGGAACAAGCTCCTCGATTTGTCTTGGCTGGTCCATCTTTTTTTCGGAGCTACTCTGTTCTGTCTGTTTCACTCACCATGCTGGTATTCACGTTTCTGTAGGGATGGGACGTGTCAAGTTTTTGCAGCACAGGCAATCCGCGTTCTCGCACGTTTGGCTGGCATAATTGATGAAAATCAGGCACCAACACACACACATGCGCACATGCTGTAGATGAATCTGATCTGGAAAAGAACAGATGAGGTGGCAACAACCATCATTCAAATAATGAAAAAATATTGCCGTAAACGGTGTATTTTGCTACACTATGAAATAAACGATAGTGTAACATCAACATTTTTTCCATATCTGATATAATCATTGCACAGCCATACATGCAGCAGTTTCTTGTCGTAGCAGAGCAAATCTGTATTTGATTTCTTGTCATAAGTAAAATGCTCATAAACTAGCTTGTATTCCATAAATGTGCATAAAATGTAGCTTATATTCCTTAAAAGAAGTACAAACTGGCCACAGAAAGGTTAAAATCACTGTAATTTCTTGTCAGAATAGTGCAAATGCACCTAAAATAAATACGCATTGGCTCGTGAATGCATACTTGCATACTAGTTATGTGTATCCCTTTGTATATACATCAGTCAGCCATAACATCAAAACCACTGACAGGTGAAATGATTCTGATTGATTTAGTTACAATGGCACCTGTGAAGTACCATTTTATAATAGGGAAGTGAATAGTAAGTTCTTGATGATGTTATGTTGAAAGCAGGAAAAATGGGCCAGCACAAGGATCTGAGTAACTTTGACGAGGGTCAAATTGTGATGGCTACATGACTGGGTCAGATCATCTCCAAAACAGGTCTTGTGGGGTGTTTCTGGTATGTAGTGGTCAGTACCTATTAAAAGTTGTCCATGGAAGACTAATTGGTGAATCTACGATGGGGTCATGGGTGCCCAAAGCCCATTGATGCATGTGGGAAACGATGGCTAGTCCTTCTTGTCTCATCCAACAGGAGAACTACTGTAGCATAGAATACTGAAAAGGTTAATGTTGTCTATGATAGAAAAGTGTCACATGGTGCTTCGCAGCTTAACGTGTAGCCACATACCAGTCAGAATACTCTTGCCGACCTTATCCAGTGGTGAAAGTGCATAGAATGGGCACTTGAGCATCAAAACTGGACCATGGAGTAATAGAAGAAGGTGGCCTGGTCTGATGAGTCACTTTTTCTGATGCACCATGTGGAAGGCTTGGGTGCATGTGCACCGTTTACCTAGGGAAGAGATGGGATCAGGATGCACAATGGAAAGAAAGCAAGCCAACAGATGCATATTAATGTTCTGGGTTATGTTCTGCTTGGAGGTCTTGTCTTCAGGTGTTCATGTGAATCTTAGTTTGACAGCACACCTTCAGACATCTTGTGGAGTCCATGCCTTGAAGGGTAAGAGCTGTTTTGGCAGCACAAGGGGGACCTACACAATATTAGACTGGTGGTTTTAATGTTATGGCTAATTGCTCTGTGTAATGGAAAGCAAAATGGGTTATTCAACACTACCCAGTTTCTCCATGTTGCTACCTTCATGTTTGAACATTTATAGGTTTTTGTTTTGGATTTGCACCAAAAGATTTTCCCCCAAATACAGGGTTGAGTCTCTTGTTTTAATATGGGACTGTATTATTTGTGAGAGATCTATTGTTGTATCATCATGCGCATCAGCTCAGGCCTTTGGAGAACATTTAATATGCTTGATATTCTGCACTAAAGTTTATTCATTCATTCATTCATTCACATTTTATCAGATGTTAGAAAGGGAAGGAAAGGAAAATGAAGCACTGAACAGGATGATGGCCATTGAGCAGAAAACCAACCTCCTTAATCTCTTTCAAGATAGGAATCGTCCAACCCTACATAAATGGCCAGAGGTATCATTCAAGGGTTTATAAAATTTAAGCATTACGGCTACAGAAATGTCACTTTTCATTAGGAACTGCAAATTTGTTTTGGAAAGATTTTTCATTCCCCCTTCCTTTTTTTTAAAAAAAATCATAGGACACAGATGTTCTGTACATTGTTTCCTTGTTTTTTGTGGACGAATGGAAGAAATTTATCAGGTGAGACTTTAATATATTGAAAATAAGTGTTTTGTAAATGATGAATTTATGAAAATTATGAATTATGAAAATTCTGTTAAAATGTGAAATTCTTACTAATTCTATCTCATTTCAATTTTTTTAATTCTAGGAAACCTACAAAGAGTAGCCCTGTCTCTAGCATTGGTAACAATGTCCTGCTCTGTCCGCATGGAGGCTTCATGTTCACATACGAATCTATGGTCAAAGGTGATGCTCATCAGTAAGTGCAGCTGTTCTTTTGACTTATGCTTCTTTTAAATGTACTGCAATAATATGCCATAATCATATTTCCCCTTTATGTGTAGGTCAAATTCAGTGTTTTAAATATTCTGAATGTTGGTGGTTGCTGTCATTGATTACCCAGATCACTGGAATATTATGCAGGTGATAGACACACCTGAATATACTGTACTAAAGCAATTCAAGCACCTTTCTCAAGGAATGACCACCTGAACCCTTACTATAAAACTTAAAATGAGAAACTGAAGGTCATTACCTAAGACTCATTATTATGTATATTATTTTATTTATAATGTTGTCTTCTCCTGTATATATTAATACCCTTTGTGAACAAGTGGTAATTCATTTTCTAGAAAATAAGATCATAACCAGGAAGAGAACGGAAATATAATTGAAAATTGTTTAAGTAAAGGTAATTTCCCGACAAGCATTGCACATTTTTAAACACTTAGATGCGGAAGCAAAGACCACCTGATGCACCAGAGGAGTGTGTTTAAAACCATACAATTCATGGCTTGGAGTGTGTTAGCCTGCTGATGTCACTGTTACTAGACATTTGGCTTACAGATTTGTGCATTATAATTTTGCGTTTATAAACCGAAAACACCTTGTTCGAACGAATTCCACCTACAATGAACAGGGTACCCACGGGGTCTTAAGTTTTTAGAAACCATTGAATTTAATATTCTGAAAGTATTGAATTTCATTTACGAGGGTCTTAGTTTTTTTCTTCTCATTTTTGTAGGATTATTTAAATACCATAATGTTGTAAATGGCTGTCAGATGCACAACAGGTATTACATGGAAAAGGCCATCTATTTAAGTCACGTGTCACTTGTCTCGACCCGGTCTGTATGGCCTACTCAATCCATTCCTTCTGGCTCCAGTTCATCTACAGTGTACATGTACGCATGTGTATGTCGCTGCCCAATTTATGGAAGCCCCTGATATATGACAATGCATGCAGTTGAGTGCACCTACACTAACAGTGTAGTAGTAGTAGTAGTAGTAGTAGTAGTAGTAGTAGTAATAATAATTATCATGATGACTATTCGATTATCAGTATAATTACTATATCTAACATTAATTTAATACGATTTAACACTTTATTGTTCCCTAGAGGAAAAAATTTGGGTGTAACAGGAAACTTATAACCAACACACATTAACAACTAAAGGATATTATTCATAACATAATATCAGATAATAAGCCTAATATCTGAGTAAAAGTAGATCTCGGCATCTATTTACAGTGTGAAAAAAGGGTGGAGATGTGTGGAGCGGTTGAGTCATTTAGCCGTCTGAAGCTGGCGGTCCCGCTCAAGGGACCAGAAATCTCGCTAAGCCATTTAACAAACTCCTTGCATTTTTGTCATAGATTTTTTTTTTTAAAAAAAGAAACACACCCCCAGAGACCTTAAAAGGTGTACTTTTCA
>JABFEB020000124.1:12581041-12596157 GCA_019775895.2 Stomatorhinus ivindoensis | reverse complement strand
GTAAGGTTAGTACACAGTCATAGCCATAAATGCAATGGTACTAATTATTGGCATAATTTCTTTCGGTGTTTCGGTTTCGGCCTTCGGCCTTGGTTTCCTCTTTTTTGGTTTTCGGTTTCAGCCAAGAATTTTCATTTCGGTGCATCCCTAGTTTGCAATCACACTACATCAATTCTGTGCCCAAATCCAAATAATCGTGTTCTGGCCCGTCTCTCCAAGCAGGTCAGGGCATGGTTAAGTGTATGACGCTTGGGCTCAATATAAAGCAATCACACTAGTCAAACGAACTGGACTTTGAGGGTCAAATGTGTACCAGCATGGTACAGATCTGCTAGCATGAGTACACCGTAAAGATTGGTTCAAACTTCTCCACACGCATGCTAGCAGGTGTGTTCGCTCACATGATGTGTTTGATGCCACTGTGTGCCTCTGCGGACAAACACCTGATGCACTCCAAATTTCTGTCCATGCAGCGGTGTACATGCAGCTCTGGACACACTGCACATGATTAGTTTGCTAGCATCCACTTTAAATTCCAACATGGGTCCTTTTGATGAGTGTTGGGGTAGTTTATAAACCTTACAGACTATTTACAAGGTTTATTCTTTGATATTTCCCGACAGTTTCAATTTAAAAAAAAAAAAGAATCATTCAACAAGATCAGCAGATTAGTTGAGAATTACTTGAGGATTAAAGGCTGCCCCTTTTTTGTCCAGTCAGGGGACGGTGCCAAGCGACAGAAACTTGGTGAATTTGTTCGCAGTTCTACAGTGATGCCCACCTCTCAGAAATCAGGCATACGGAGGAGTACACGCCACCGTAAACTGCGTGGAGAGAAAGCACTCATTGTTTCAGCCAACCAGACTCTTAAGGAGCTGAAGATACAGGTGGGTGAGCAAAAGTGAGGATTGTTTGAAATTGGATGTGAATGTAAATTGTCACTGGAAGATTCGTGTTTTTTGACCCAAACGTTTTTTTCTATCTTAAGTCAGAAACAGAGTGATTAGTCTGTTTACAGGAAATTTAGATTGGGATAAATAGATACATCATACTTCCTGGGAGTTTTATTCCCTGAGTTCCTAGAACTGAGCATGTGGAGTTCACATATTGTCCCTGTTTTCATACCGATTTCCTCCTGCAATCCAAAAACATGCAGCTTTCTTTTGCATTCAACACGTTGAGTACGAGTTCTAAATGCTAGGTTATTATTCTTGACTAATATATCCTAGATATTGACACGCATTGTTTTTGCAAGATATATAACATTATTTGGTAATGCTTTGCATTAACTGCACCTTCGCAAGTCTTTTATATTGCATTCATAAAACGTTCAGTACGCCATCATAATGTATTCATTAGGTATCCATAAAACATTATGAAGATGCACTGAATGTTCTACAAATGTATAATGAACGCATTATAAAGGTGCACTTAATGTAAAGCGTTACCCATTATTCTCTCTGCTTGGGTGTGGTTATGTTTTGGCTCACTGGTGTATATGCATGTGCAGAAAAATAGTCATCTATCATTGTTAGATAATTTTCAGTTATCTGTGAGTTTTTATGATGAGAATGGTTCTTTGCAATCACATTAAATGCCATTGATGTATTTACAGATTATGCATGCCTTCTCCGTGGCCCCATTTGACCAAAACCTCAGTATAGATGGAAGATGTTTGACAGATGATTCTGCTACTTTAGGCAGCCTTGGAGTCATACCAGAGTGTGTAATCTTTTTAAAGGTATGAGTGGAAAAAGGAAATTACTTGTTTATAATCACAGATCATTTGTTATAATTTTATAATTCTGGTTTTAATAAGTGTAAATTTCTATTACCACCATTAATCTAAGCTTGTACATTATTTCTTTGAAGATTCAAATCAATAAAATCTGAGAAAATATTTTTAACAACATAATGCAGTTTAATTCTAACAAAACTCAATTACAATTTTCCTCTTTTCTCTAAAAAAAAAAATTTATGTCTCCTCTTTCCCAGGCTGATGAACCCCTAACAGATTATGCTGCAATGGATGATGTTTACCAGGGTAAGGATTTTTAATATGTTACTTCCAGATAAGTGAAATGTAAAATTGTTCTTAGTTGTTTTCACCAAAGGAATCCAAAACCGAAAGACACCAAGATCTTTTATGAACACTTCCATTATTGAAGGGTTTGTTGATCTCTCAGATAACTGGGTCATTTCTTCTTGGAAGGTGCTCATTATATGATGAAGATCCGTTGCTTACAACTAAAGCTATCAATCACTGTTGCATTAAAAATTGGGGTGATATACTGAATAATCTTGACAATTGAGTAATCGTTTATAACATAGCATAAAATAATAATCATTGCAATTGGCATCAAGCAGGAATCAGCCTTGGATGGGGTTCCGGCCCATTGCAGGATGTACTCTTAGTCACGCACTAATGCATGCTCTCAGTTTGTGTAGTGCCAGCACGTTTTTATTTTTTGTAAGGGGAAGGAAACTGGGGGGTCTGCTGTAAATCCACACACACTGTGTTGCTGCACCAACATGTCACCCTCAGCACTAGGCTTGCATACTGTGCAATGTTAATATTGACATTGCATTACATGTACTTAGAACATTACATTGCAAAGGCCACGATAGTCTGCCAGGTTGAGACCATCCATAAGTTGCACTAAAATATATTTCCTTAGTCACAGAGAATTAAACTTAGCAAAGCCTTACAATTTTAATGGTGGTTTAACATTATCTTGTGTGTGTGTATTTTTCTTTTTTTTAAACAAAAAAAAAGCTTAAAATTCTTCTTTATCATAATCATTCTCATCCTTGCTGTTTGACTCACTCCTTGTCACTTTTGTGAGAAATTTGACAGTAATGTCTTAGGAGGAGACATGTCTTCCAATTGTGTGGAAATATTTTGTATTCCATATATGCAGTATTTAGAAAATGCATGTGAATTGTCAGCCCCAATTTCTGTCTGTTGGCCCGTCTCACAGCAACACTACCAATTTATTTGACAGACACTTTTGGTAGATAAGTTCCATTTGCCAGTTAATTTTCAACTCCTAAATATTGCAAAAACTTCAAATATCGCAATGTGAACATTTTCTAATATTCAGCCCTACTCAAAACACAAAATATGTTGACAATAAAACATATGTGGTTGTTATGTACCATTTTATGCAAGATAATGTAGCTAAGCAACAGGGCTACCCTTCATTTTAGAAGTGACCATTTTGAGATACAGGCATCATAGAAAGTAAATTAAGAAATAATTTAAGTCAGTGTAATGACAAAGTGGCACATATTTACAGTTTTGGGGAGTAACACATTACTGTAATATTCTTACTTACCCTAGTAAAAAGTATTGTAAGGGATTTCAACTTCCAAAATAGTAATATTTTTACAGTTACGAATCCAACTCAATTTTTTTTCTTGTATGTCGGCTTTTCTTTTATTATGACGTGCATGTGCAGCAGATCAGAGCAGTGCTACATAAAAAAAACTCATTAATAATTGAGGACAAGGGAGAGAGGAGTAGTTTAAAAATTGCAAGTGTAGGAGGCTGGACAAGATGTGAAATTGAAATGTGAAGGAACTTTTATGTTTCGTAAATGTTTGGTAAAACCTTAAATTCCTTAATACTGTGAGAATTCTTCAGTTAAAAAGTTGGGAGAGGCCAGTACTTCATTTTTATATTTATAATATTTCAGACCAGCTCCAGTGTTTGTGGTTAATCAGTTTGATTTTTGACTCTGTGCAGTGTTAATCGTTTAGATAAAGTGGGTTCCTTTTTAAAAGAAGCTAGTTGAATGACCCAGTTATTGGGGGGTTGGGCAACTAAAGTATTTCAGTAATATAATGAGTAATGTAACTAATTATTTTTGATGCTAAGTAATACATGATACTATTACTCTTAAAATGAGTAAAAAGTAGCACATTACTCTTCCTGAGTAACCTGCCCAACAGCGCATGTCTGTGGCTAACCTCACATCATTGGGTGAGTCTGTCAAACCTAAATGTCTTCTTTTATGATATATTTGCATTGTTGTCTTGTGGTGGTATTTAAGTTCCTCTTTGTAACACTGACAGATGACTGCATTTTCATTGATTTTTAACGTGAAGTGTTTCCAAACAACTGAGGCGTTTGCTCTTTTTTTGGACCCTCATCTACAATGTGTCATCTTCCTTCATCCATATTGCTAAGTAATTGAGAAAGCAAATTTTAATTGATGCTTTTAAAAAATTAAGTTTGAGTAATCTTGACCGCTCTAGTTATAACAGTCTACTGTTTTTTTTCCTATGCCTTAGCTGAAGAAGAAGCTGTATTGAAACTATTATCTATGCTTGTTGTTTTTATTTGTTAGAGGTTTTGATTTCTCTGCAATTATAGCCTCCAGTAACCATTAAAACCCACAAATATATACATTATGTTGAAGTGATTTGCTTTTAACTGTAGCTTTTAGCATAGATTGCTGGATTGCACTTGAGCTTAATGCAGGGAGGTTCTAAGTCATATGAATGTCATTAATTTGTTTGACCCCATTTAGAACATGAGTACAACAAGTATAAGTAAAAAAAAGTAAGTGGATCCACCAGAATCTCTGGTGGGCAGGGAAGAGATTACTAGGGTTGCAACTATTTTTCTATTGATTAATCTAAGGACTATTTTAGTGACTGGTTGATAATTCTAAATAATTCATTTTTCTCCATTTAAGTAAATTTTATTTTGACAACAACAAACTATATGTCATTGGAGGGCTTTGGATAATGGATGCCGGCTTTTCAGTAGTATGTGAATGTTACTTGGACCCACAATTAGAAAAGTAGTATGCTTAAAATATTACTGAGAGGCATATCATGATGCCCAAAATATAGTAATCTGTGTTAATTTGGCATGTCCTTATACAGTAAAACCTTGGATTGCCAGCATAATTCATTCTGAAAATGTGCTTGTAATCCAACGCACTCGTATATCAAAGTGAATTTTCCTATTAGAAATAATGGAAACTCGGATGATTCGTTCCACAACCCAAAAAAATTCATATAAAAATGATTAATGCAAAATATAAAGTAAAAATACATAAAACAAATTAGCCTGCACTTTACCTTTGAAATGAATCATGGCTGGTGTGAGAGACGAAAGAAGAGAAGAGGAGGGTTATTTTGTAGGACGACTTTCACTATAACTAACGGCATCACTGCTATCTGTTGGCTCACTGGAATCTTTTTCTTTTTGTGCGACTTTAACAAGGAACCTATCCAATGACAGCTGCTTTAGTCACCTTTTCGATTTCGCAGAAATGTGGACATTGCATTGTCGTTAAACAGATTCATCACTCGCACGTGCTTTTCTCCTAAATTTTGACTATATGAGTGAGGCAAGCAGACCAAGACCAAGCATGGGAGACAATTACCCACAATCCCACAGCTGAAGAGAGAACCACCATCAGCTCAGTTGTAGTTACGTGACACTAGACAGACAAAGCATATACGTAATACTATACGTGTAAAGACCTTGCTTGTTTATCAATTTAAAATTTATTTAAAAAAAAAATCTGCTTGTCTTGCAAAACACTTGCAAACCAAGTTATTCGCAATCCAAGGTTTTACTGTGCTTAATATATTCAGTTAGTGTGGCACATCACATGTGACTGTTTTGTCATACCACAAGCACTGACGTTAAAAAGACATTGCTGGTGTGGCAATAATTTTTGCAGTTTAAAGTCTAACTTTTTTTGGTAAATGTAGTTTTCATTTTTATTTCAGTACACAATTAATTTTTTTTATTTAGTGACTTGTATAAGAACATCCCAAGTCCAGCGCACACGAACACACACACTGTCACTGTCAATCAACATAGAATGAGCCCAGATTCTAGCCTAAACATTTTCAATTATTCAATGGAAATTCTGAGGTAGCAGGCAGGCATACACTCATTTAATAATAAGTGTATTTAGCAGTTAAAAGGACAAAAGAAATTAAAAAGCTCTTCCACATTAACAGTGATTTAATAAACATGAATAGACAACACTTACAGTGGTTTGGCCTACTCTGGTGGTCTAGATTAGTGCCTGTGTTTTCCCTTCAGGTGCTCATACATAGTGGTAGTGCTACTGTGGTATGCCATTGAAATATTGCATAATGTACAAACCACCATTTTTAAATGATAATTTGAACTACTCTCATAGTTATGTAGCGATACTGAAGGAAAACATTTGTTATAATGAATTAGAAATCAAAAAGGTACCTTCATTAAAATATTTTTTTAAATGTGTCAATTTAAAATATTGATATATTTTCAGTGTTAATGTCATTACATTGCCTGATCAAGATTCAAGAAGGTTTATATACAGATTGATATCTGCACCTACCCAGACCTATTAGATGGATCTGGTATCGGTTATATGTGACCAATTCACATCCGATACAGTGAGCATGAACGTCAGATAAGAGCCTCAAAAATGTTTAAAATATGATGTGCAAATGTATGGAAGATTATAAGCACAAAAATTCAAATGGCAATTAATTTTGCAATTGGCAATTAAATATTCAATCAGAGCATGCATTTATCATTTCAATATTTAATCTGAACATGTAATTTTAAAATACATTTTGCAATCGGCAATTCAATGTCCAAAGTGCTTATGCAATCCTTAATTCATTGCAAAATATTTTGAATAATAAATAGAATAAAAAGGCACTGAATTGCATTTCGTATTGCCATGGGATTTTTCCCTCTTTATTCAAATTCAATGGTGTCCCTGGCAATTGCATTGCATTGCATGTTGGGGGGGAAAACTCAATTTGCCAACTGTCAGAACGCTCATCAAGGCGGACCTTCATTAACGACGTCACTTCCTGGTTTAAGACCTCACCAGCATTCAATGGATTTGTTCATTTAGAGAATAATGGCGACAGAAGAGCCTGTAGCAAATATTTGTGCCTTAGCAGGTGACATGGAAAACAATCGGGTGTCAGCAATAGATGTGTTTCATAGGTTGCTTTTGCTCTCACAGAGGGTAGAGGAACTTTCCATCTTAGCTGGACTTGACACAGGAAGGGTGCAAACTAACCTAAGCCGTCAGTGAGGCACAGAGTGGGGAGACCCCCCATCGAGATACCTGTGGTGGCCATTGATGGCTACCTCGATGGGCTAATATTTGTGCTACTAGAAGCTATTAAAATATTAAAGTAAAATGGGTTCTTGTATTGAAATTTGTGTTGGAATCAGTTCGGAACTGAAAAAATGTGGATCGGCCAATCGCTATAAATTCTGGCACAAATGTGAACTAAATTAAGGTTTTAAAACATTGAATTGAACAATGCTGTGAATGTGTGGTTTTAAAAGAAAATAATTATCAATAAACACTGGTAATTTTCCCTCGGTATATCAGTTTTTTTCTCATAACTGGTTATCATACCTCCTAGTAAAATAATCTTTTTTGGTATGCATTGTTACTTTTTGAGCTGTTAAACCTGTTTTGATTAAAAATGTATAAAGTGCTGATTTTCTTTTTTCCATCTTTTAGTCTGTATGCCCGAAGAAGGATTTAAAGGTAAGGATGTTGGTATATTTGGACTATTACACAGTAGAGCAGGGGTGACCAATCTTATCTGTAAAGGGCCGTGTTTATGGGTTTTAACTGCTACTCCTTAATTAGATTACTAATTAGGGGACCGATTGGCTGAAGAGTCCTCACACCGAGGTTTGAACAGCTGACCCACAGGGTATCCCAAAAACCTGCATACAGATTGGGCTTTCGCGGATAAGATTGGCCACCAATGCAATATATTATTCCACAGCAACAGGATATTTTTCTAGTTTCATCCCTATTTGTTTTCAAATAAAATGCACGTCTTCTCATTTCACATGAACAGTTTTAATAACATAATTAGTTTATGTAAAATTAAGGTTCTGTGTTGAGATTTTTCATAGTTTGTTTATTTATTTTGTAGGTACTGGGCTTCTTGGACACTAAACGAAATTGCCACTCAGTGGAATTCATCATTACCTTTTGATTTATTTTACAGTGGCAGCTTTATCATTTTTGTTGAGTTGATTTCCAATGTGTGCTTGCTTTCAAAATATCTTCATTCATTATCTAAAACTATAATTGTGCTTCTTATAGCATAAAAATTAATAAAAAGTTATCTATAGGATTTTTTTCCCGTCTCAGAGTTGCTGTGGCATTTCAGTTTTACAGGTTCAGTATAAATGTGGTTTTTACACTTCAACTCCCAGAAGAGCTACAAACATCAAAATACAAATGGAACTGCATCACATCATTATAAGCTGAATTTCAGTTCCTCTAGACCTTCTAAAACTTAACATGTATGTCACAAATCTTTAGCATACTCTACGCTGGTCTAAATTAAAAACACAAATGAAGGAAACTTGATTCTGAATCAGAATTTTAAAAAAAATCCAAAAAAAACTGTAACTTTTTAAAAATCTCAGCTTGGTTTCCTATGCTCCCAACACTGCAAGAGCTACAAATAATCAACAAAATAAAAACGTTGGAACAAAGACGATTATCACCACAAATCTATAGTATAGACCTTAATTTATTGATTAATATTAATCATACCATGGATCACAATAGAAATGTTGTAGCAAGCCCAACGTTATTTACACAGCCCAGTTTTCAAGACAGTTATAAAACCTTTATCAGAAAAATGTGAATTAGGGAAACACAACGTAATTTGCCAGTTGAAATTGAAATTGTGGTTTCTTACATTTCAAATCAGACATACTAAAGTCAAAATTTTATGGGAAATACTTTGCAAAATAAACACTTTTCAGACTAGACTTGCACAATGTGTGATGTCATGCACATGTAATTGTCATAGCACAAGGACCACAATAGTCAGCTGGGTTGAGATTAGGCTTGGGCAGTGTCTAATCTTTTAAAACTGGACATTATACTGCATTAAACTTAATTTTCAAGAGTATAGCTTCTTTGCAGTATGGTTTCTTATGCTGCTGTTGGTCCCCACAATAACATTTGCTATACTGAAATCATTATTTATTTGGCAAACATTTTGCTAAATCATTTTCACTGCCATAGGAACATAGGAAACAAAACATAATAGGTTTTAGGATTTAATTATTTAAGACTATCTAGTATGTAGCAGTATTCAGACAGGATTAGTTTTACATGTTGAGTTTCAATGTGTAGTTTAACAAATATATGTAAAATATTTAAAGCTACAGTATACCAAGGTGTCCGCGCGGCAGTAAAATGCAGTAAATGAAATCACACAAAATTAAGGCCCTTGAAAGGTATTAAAAAGTAGTAACTGGAATTTGACTTGGTAGTAAATTTTTCATCATCCACCTCAATATATTATGAGTTTCCCATTTGTCTGCGGTTTTAACTTCATCTAATTAAAAATTATATAATATACGTGCTATCAGGACCCGAGTTGGAATAAATAGCCTATCAGAGTGACGCTGACACCATTTCTCTGCCTTTTACCTCAGTTGAGCCAGGGTGATCTAAGGTGTTGATGTTAGGAGAGCCTCTAAAAATAGCTAGTAGCCACTTGGCGGTGAAATGGGGAAATGTATGTTTTCTAAAAGTACACGGACATCGATGCACACAAAATATTTTTGTGCTTCAAACCATTTCGTGATTTGTGCAAAATCGTGTCAATAGCTACTATTATAGGTGCTGTCAGCTGTAATGACATGGTGGTTTAGCATTTTGGCCTCATGGTGACTGTTGCACATGCCTTTCTTTCCCAGATTCCTTTACGTACAAATTTTTTTTTTTGAATGTTCGAATGTATCTGTATAATGCGCAATGGGACAATACATGAATGGGTTAATAAGTTTAAAACTAGACAAGACACATCCAGTGGGGTGTGCTTTGATCAGTGAACAACAGGGAACAATGCACACCCCTTGGGTTTTCAGAATAACTTTCTCTCTAACAGTTATTAATTAATACATTGTATGCACATTATATGCCATTGCTCCATTTCTATAAATAATGATAGAGAGAGCCCTTCATAATTTGAGCTAATGTTGTATGGATCATCCAGGTATGCCGTCATAGTCTTCGGGGAAATTATATTTGGAGGGGCAGTGCTCATATAGGGCTGGCTTACGCAGAAACCTCGACTTAACCAAGAACAAAAACTGCTCAGAGCAGGTTTGAGACTTAGCATAAATTTCCATAGCAGCATGCCTTGAGTAAAACCTACCCACCTTTCGTATGATGGGTTAATTGCAAAGTTACACCACACGTCATCAAGTTACTCCTAAAGTTACTCTGATAAGCCAGTAACCCTGCTTCGTAGTACAGGCCATGGGGCAAATGCAAACATAAGGTCAGCTATGAGCATCAACATTGCCATCACACCACCTCAGCAGCAAACTAGCGTGACTAGCACCACAATGGCTACAGCAGACCTTCCTGTAACGAACATCGGCTCTCAAAGCTACGATGACCAGATAATCCATGTCAGTGAGGACACTTGAGCTACGTTGGGTTTTACAAACTAATTTCTAACTGAAAGGCTCCTGTGCTCGGCTAAATAGTCCAGCTCTTCTTGTGCTTTGACTTGTTTGTTTCTTTGACTGAAAGACTCATCCAGCTGTTTCACATTAGCATTAGTGACACATGCATGGTTATAGGAGACTGACCAACCAGTACACAGCAAGAACTCAGAACAGAACAAGAACTTTTATCTCACGTTGCATCAACCAATAAATACTAATGGTTACCACCCATTACTATTCCAAGGAATCTGGACAGTTTTTTAATCCACAGTGTAAGTTATTGTTACAAGTTACCTCATGATGAAATAATTCACTATTTTACTCTGAGTGTATAAGAATGTGTGTCTGTCTTAGTGTGTGTGTGTGTGTGGGAGTGTCACATGACACAATTTTATTAATGTTTCTGGATGTTGTCAAGTGTCATTTGTTTTAAGAAGTGTCAAGTTGACTTTATTATGTGGGGTTAAGGGTTATGGTTAGGATAACCCAAGGGCTAGAGTTAAGGTAAGGACAAACGAAACTCAGCTTGACACTACAAAAAAAACATGATATTTAATGACAATACTTAATAACAGTTAAACGTTAATTTACCTAATATCTATGATGGGTATGAAGATTTACCCCCCTCCCCCCCCCAAAAAAAGGCTGCTGCCCGATTGTTGGTAGTAAAAAATATCGTGGAGGTAGTAAAAAAAAAGGCAGTAACTCTAGGATTCCTGCATAAACCCTGTATACAGTTCCTATGTCTTTCTGCTTTAATAGGTACACTGCTAACATAGGCCCCAAACATATAAATAGCCTATGCCCACTGAATAGAGAAATGAAATAGTTTCGAACATGCTTTTATTGAACAAATTGCACACGAATACCCAACCAATTAAACAGAACATGGATTCAAATAAGGCATTATAACTATAAGGAATTAAAGTTTAATTTCCCCTACACTCTTTAAAATATATTCTTCTAAACAAATCAAAAACACTTGAAAAAATAAATCTGGCCAATAAGCAAATGTTACCATAAAGTTACATATACATTAATAAAAAGTGTTGCTATTGAGGTAAATATATATATTAATGTTATCGATTAGATTACATTCCTGCATCCTCCTACAGTCACTCGAGAAGCAACTGAAGCTTTTGGCCAGGAGATGGTATCATCAGGTGGTGTCCAACTGTCCTTGGGCGTTTCGACCCTGAACCACGACGCCCTCCAGTTGGCGGGTCGGCAGTGATGGCCAGTCACTGCTCGTCCTCTCCTAGCCTCCAACTTAGTTCCTGCTTCCTACTCCATAGCCAACAAGAAGCTCTCTCCGCTGCCTTGCCCAACTTGTGAGCAGCCTTCTTCCTCTCCCTCCCTGCCTTTCCCAGCGCTGTAAGGGCCCTCCAAACTGACTGTGCAGGAAAGCTGACCTCAACTGGGAATAGCCAGACTTGGGAGGTTTGGACCACCTGGGGAAAAAGGAGTTTTCTCCCCAGGTCCACCCTCAGCTCCCATGATAGCGTTGTGTGCAGGAGGCCTTTCATGGTCCTCTTCCACTCAGTGATATTGAGCTAAAAATAATCTATAAAATATCACTATGGAAATAAATATATGGTTGTAATCAATAAGACAAGTAGCTTTTGAATAAGATATACATTAATGACATCTAATATGTTGGTGATATTGTCAAGCTAAATTAAATGTTTTTATATTTAATAAAATCACACATTTTTAAGACATTTGTAAATGTAGTATACAGTTAAGGTTAGAATTATTGCCCCCCCCCCCAATGAAATCGCACAAAATCCTTAATATTTCCATGGAAATTACCCTAACAAACACTGTTAATACTTGTATTGCTTCCAAAAGAGCAAAGACAATCTAGACAAAGTTTAAGATATTTGATCGATTTCCTGAATTTTAACAAGAACTCAAAAATGCCATGGCCAAAATTATTAGCCCCCCTGATATTTAACGGTCAATAGTGTGGCCTCTCTGTCTTACAACTGACAACCTCTCCCTGTAGTTCTGAACTAGGTTGGCACATGTCTCTTGAGATATACGAGCCCACTCATCCATGGCAAATCATTCCAGCTCATCCAGATTGTGTGGTTTTCCAGCATGGACACCTTGAGCACCTGCCACAGATTCTCAATTGGATTGAGATCTGGGCTTTGTGAGGGCCACTCTAGGACCCTGATTTTTATGTCCTACAAAATGTTTGTGACCAATGTTATAATTAATAAAATGTGTAATAAGATGTATCGCGAACAAGCTAAAGATACGTTAATTTAATCAATCAACCAGACTTTATTTATTTTTCCTACAAGGACAATGCAACACAATGTGCTTTACATAATAAAAAATATCAACCCATCCCTACTACCACCTTCACCCAACTATGTAAAATGAGACAAAAGACTGTATTGGTAAGATACGATTTGAACTAATTAAAAACAAGTACCAGAGAAGCCAATCATATTGTAATATGATAGTCTATCAAAAAGAATCAAATGATATACCTTATCAAAAGGTTACACTTCAAAAAAACAAGTCAAGTAATACTAATACTGAGGTTAATCTGTTATCCATATTGGCCGTGGAGTCATTCACAACCTTGACTAGTGCTGTTTCAGTATTATGGTTAGTCTGAAAACCAGATTGATGTTTTCATTAATATTGTGAGAATTCAAAAACTAATTTAACTTAATTTAACTGATTAAAAACAAGCTTCTCTAAAATTTTACTTAAAATGCCAGAACTAACTAATTTGAAGTTAAGACATGGCATCTAATTTGTTTCTCTTCAAAAGGAGTTTAACCATGGCAGTTCTACAGGTATCAGAAAACACACCCATCTGAAGAGAATAATTAACAATGGTAAGTAAAATGTCTTTAAAACATAAAATGTCTTTAAAACAGATGTGGGAATAGGATCTAATGGACAGGTTGCTGATTTCAGTTGTGAGATGACTTTGCCAAACATCTCAACATCAGCCAGGACAAATTTCTCCAGTGTTTCCCCATGCAAAGACAGGTTCTGGGATCTTAAAGTTTTCATGCTGACGTATTCGATTTGACCTAATAGAGTCTATTTTACTTCTGAAGTGGACTGCAAAGAATTCACATTTGGAGTTGGTAGGCGTAGTGCTGGTCTGTAAGAACAGGATTAATTATATGGTCAATAAAGGGGGACTTTAGGATTTTTCTGCTGGTTGGTTATTGGTTTTGAGAAATGTGCTTGTCCAGGTGCTCACTACTGAAAAAGTCGTTGTTGGTGATTTTAATATTCACATGGAGAATGACAGTGATCTTTTAAACAGGTTTGTTTAAAAAAAAAATCTGCAAACTCCTTTAGAAAATTACTGTATGGACCATCCGATCTATAAACAATAACAATGATGATTGAAGGTGAATGCCTACAAGGAGATGAGCTACAATGAGATGAGTCAGCAAAACTAAGACGTAGAATTTCAAATGTGCTAAAGCTATAGCCTCTTTTCTCAGACACTTCTAGGTACAACACCACCACCTTTGCAACTTAGTCGAGGGTTATGCTTATAACTGTATTCAGCTGAAGTAGATTCATTTAGTGCCATGAATTCATTAAGTATAAGCCAGATCTCGGTCATAGGACACCAAGATTAAAATTAGTAATGAATTCATTTAATAGTAACGTCTTAGGAGTCGGTGATCTTACATTAAAAAGTTTTAGCCCTGCATTACACTTATCTAATAATGGATTTGGTTTAATTTTTAATTAGTTATTATGACATACTCTAGAAATGGAAAGAACCTCAACGATTAAAAGTGCAGGGAACAGACACAGTCTCAATAACATGAACACTAGTTGATGTTAAGTGAGTAGTAGACGGTTGGTCATGCTGGTTTACCTGCCGCCTGGACTTGGCTCTGGCTATTCAGTAATTTGTTTCGGAAAATTTGAGCTATGCTTTTGGACAGGGGATTGGCGCCAGCCCACAAGAAGTGAATATTGTCCCTCTTCAAAAGCCCAGGCAAAAGCCAAACGTCTGCCATTTGTCTATATAACTCAAACAATTTAATGGGCACCATTCTGACAGCCAAAATGCAGCTACAGTAATCTGCTTCACATTTTGTCGCCAGTTCTAGCAGGAATGGGGCCATAACATGTTACTAACAAAGACATCTTCTTTGCAAGGTTGCACACCACTAAAATTTATCTTAGTGATCTTCGTTTGCCTCAGTCGGACATTAGTGCCAATGTGGATAACAGTCTGAGAATATTTACACTTACTGTTAGCCAGTACTTTTAAATTTGCCGAGATCTTGTTTGCTGAACTAAAATTAAAAATGTTCTCAAACCCTCCAATCTATCCTTTTTGTAAATCTTGTGTCAGACATTTAGGATAAAATGGCTCTTTGTTTTAAAAAGGTTGCCAACCTCTGGCATAAGAGTATGTTGTATGCATACATTCTGTTTCTTTTTCTTTTGTTGTATTTTCATATACAGTAATCCCTCACTTATCGCGGGAGATAGGTTCCAAGGCCGACCGCGATAACTGAATTTCCTTGAAGTAGGGTCGCCATATTTATTTAATTATTTAACGTGTATTTGGACATTTTTAAACCCTCCCTGTATTGTTTACAACATTGTTTGC
>JABFEB020000124.1:12566590-12576877 GCA_019775895.2 Stomatorhinus ivindoensis | reverse complement strand
GAGATTCCTGCCTCTTCGCCTTGTTTACCCGACGCCGCTCGCATTCAGGCACGCTGCTTCCACGCATCGTGACAATTTCATATACAATTTAATTTATTTTATACTGCACACTCTGTCCTGCTGCTACTACTAAAAATGCACTTTTGCACTTTTCTTTACTATGTATTGCAGTCAAAATACTGTATCTGCAGTAACATTATTTATTCAAATATCCATTTCAGATCAGCACAGTTACAACTGTCAGCTGCAGTGTATGTTATCTTCTCCTGTATATTGCACTTGTGTAGTCCTGTGTTGTTTCTTTCTATCCCACTCGGCGACGCATGGAGCGCACCTTGTTTCGTTTCACTGAAAACTGCGTATATGGCTGAAATGACAAATAAACCTAACTGAGTTAACATGGCAAACGGAGATGAGTTATGTACTAGACCTGACTGGGATGGCAGTCTCTACTCATTTAATATGATGAGAGAAACTTATGAACCATTTATTCATGGAATTTTCCATTTTTTTTAGATCTGCAATAATCCGTGATTACTGAGACCACACTGAATCATTATCATTATTAAATACACCCCCACACTACTGTAAAATTCAATATTTAACAGCTTCCATTTGTGACAGATCGAGGGACAGAGCCGTTACATGTTTTGCAATCAGCACAGTCTCAAGGGCATGGAGGAGATTCCAAGAGACAGGCAGTTACGCTAGGAGAGCTGGACAGGCCCATAGAAGGTCCTTAATCCATCACCAGGACCAGTATCTCTTCCTTTGTGCAAAGAAGAACAGGATGAGCACTGCCAGAGCCCTACAAAATTACCTCCAGCAGGTAACTGGTGTGAATGTCTCTGACCAAACAATCCAAAACACACTTCATGAGGGTGGCCTACATTTAAAATAGATAAATAAAATTGATATAATGTTAGCATTTTCAAGCCATTTCAGATGTATATATTGGATATAAGATAAAAATTCGATACATCACCCAGCCCTACCGCAAAGTTTTAAGAATATTTGTCAGATACTTTTTTAAAAATAACACTAACAAGAAAAGTGCATATGACAGCACACCAGTCCCCCCACCCCCCAGTCTGGGCAATACAATAAAAATTATTTGAACCTCTAGCATGATGGCTCCTGCAATAGTAAATTAGCATATTTAATGTAAACTAAGATCTGACCATTTTGGAATGGAGAAACTAGGATGCTAATAGAAAGTAATTAGTATCAGTCTAAAATGCTGTGTCCATCGCATTCATGTAAAAATGAAATCCAGTAGCATACCTGTGGAAGTGCTTCTGAGAGAAGCACCCTGGGCTCAGTTCAATTTGTGCACAAAGCAGTGTTTTTACAGGATTCTTGAAGGAGGCATCAGAGCTGAGTGCACGAAAGGAACTAAAGTCATGAGTACCAAGCAGCAAGGTACTGGCATCCTTCATAGCTTTGACATCCAGTTCCCTGGAGGAAAATCAAACAGATAAACAGCTACACCTATAAGATTGAGATTACAGAATACAAGTTTCACTATCAGTGGGCAAAAGGAATAAAATTATTTTTATCAGTTGTTTTCCCTACTAAGAACCCCTGTCTTAACTATGGATTAAACAATGAGTGTAAAGACAGGGTATTAAAATAGCACCAAAACTCAATGTTCATGCATATACAGTCAGGTCCATAAATATTGGGACATCGACACAATGCTAACATTTTTGGCTCATCTCACAATGAGATGAAGCAAAAAAAAAAAGAAAAGAATAACGTTGATCTCCCTTAATAGTGTTTTGAGGAGGCAAGTGTCACTCACATGTCCGATAAGGACCAGCAGAGGTTCTTGTCTGTCATGGGCAATTGAGTATGATGACTGACTTTTGTGGCTAAGCGATAAACATACGTTCTTGAAATGGCAGAATGCCGAGCGTGGAATGTATCTGGCACTTGGATTGCTCTTATAATGCTAGGGAAAAAGGAAAATAAAGGTAATAAGCATCACTCAAGTAGGGCTAACAATGTGTCATTTTCTCTGCCTTTCCACATGTCCAAATGGTGCCTGTGGTGGGCACCAATTGAGCTGGATTTCTGCTTCAGTCCCACGGAAAGGTGTCACTATGGATCTGACTTACAAACTGTAACATTGTGGAGACAGCCAGCAATTTGCCACCCTACACAGGCTGGCATGGAGAACTGACTCCTTGATGGACTACGGCTTTGAACTTGACTATAGTTCACACTTGCTTTTAGTAATCAAGCCCAAACCTTTTTTTTTATGTTAGTATGCCCGGGGCAAGGCGGGCGGGGGGTGGTTGAGCAGCCGGTTGACCTTGGACCCCCAGAGGTTTTTTTCTCCCTACTTGTTTTTGGTTTCTCTCCTCCGTTTTCATCTATCTTTCTTTCTTTAATGTCTTTGACTTCCCTTTTTCAATTTTTGAATTATTCTGTATGCTGGTGACTCTGTTGGGAGGTGCTATATAAAAATAAACTGAACTGGATTGAATTAAAAGCAACCAGTTACAATCCAGGCAACCTGAGAGAAATTTCTTAAATAATATGTAGGCTTGCTTTGTAGGGATGTAATGATACCAACATCTCACGGTGTGATATCGCAATAAGTTTATGGTATGGTATTTACCATGATTTCAAAAAATGAAGAAAAATTATGACTTGATGAAGTCGATGCCCCTTTATTAAATAATAAATCATTTTTTTATTGGTATAAAATTTGTTTTTCCTTAACTTAAAGTGCTTCTGCTTTCCTTTTTTGATAAGATAAAAGTAGCCAGCTATAACCTAAGCATGTGCAAAAATGAATTGCCTTTGACAATGAATGACTGAACTATGTAGTACACAACCCAATGTGAAGAATCTTTTGTGGCTATTCTTGACTCTTCCCTTAACAAGCAAATTACTACCACTGTCAAGCATAGCATTTTTTTTAAGCTCAGAATTATTGCTACACTCAAGCCTCTTCTTTCATATAAGGATTTTTAGAGATTTATTCAAGTCTTAATTTCCTCCCGGTTAGCCTATTGCAATTCTATCTATATAGCCATTCCTCAAACCTCTCAGTACTGCCTCCAGCTTGGTTTGAGCCCATTTGAGATCATCACAGGGCGTCCGATGCATCTTCCTGACAGCACTGATCTGAAAAAAGCAGACGTTCACCTTGCTAGTGATAGCCTGTTTGATTATTGCGTTAAGCAAACCAATGCTGTTCAGTCTGCCTTTCAACAGGTTTCTGATGCGTGGGAAGATCCCATCGATGGAGGTCACACTCTGGTACCTGGCAAGTGGGTTCTGATCAAGAAACCCCAGAAAGAAGTACTTGGGGCTAAGTGGGAGGGCCCATATCAGGTACTGTTAATAACAAATACAGAAGTTAAAGTGTGTGGTAAAAGCAGATGGATTCATGCTAGCCACTGCAAAAGAGTAGACCATGTTCCTGAGATCTAATGCGCTAAGGTAATGTGCTAGTAACCTCTCCCTTAGTAGCCTACGCTGCTTGGCGGACCGACAACATACACAGGCAATACATATTGTGGATTGTCAAGCTTTTCATTTGCTTTCCTGGTAGTCTGTGCAGAAATGTTCCTGGAAACACAGTTGCCAAAACTGACGGTGATGATTATGATTGATTAATTGTGATTGATTAAAGGATATGGGTTTATTTTTCATTTTATTTTGCTACATTTTTGCAAGGTGCCTCACTTGGTTTTTAGAACCCAGTGTAGATTCAAGGCTTTATACTGAGTTTTTACAGTTATATCCTGATCGGTCATTTACTTGTGATTAATTACTCGTGATGATTCACTGTGTTTTGTTTTCCATAGAATCATAGGGGCGACTGAGGGATTTCCCTAGTTAATTTGTAGCTATTTAATTATGTTTAATTAGTTCATAAATTTATAGCTTTCATACTTCTTATTTTTATATTTCTTCTGTCCTTGCTACTTGCTCATCATGTTCTTTGCCTGTCTCATACAACGTACTCTGACCAAGGCCATCTGACCCCCTGGCTCCAGGAGTCTGTACGAAGACCATAGATAAAGGGCCTGCTTCCCTCAGTGGGGGCAGAATCAGACACAGACAGACAATGAACCGGCCGTGTGAAACATCTTTCTGTAACATCTTCATTCTGTCTTAATAAACTGCTTAAGCTTAAGGAACCTGCCTCATCATTCAACTAAAAGAACATGAGGTTTCATTGAAGAAATCTATCAAGATCAAACTTTTTGTGAACTGGATGAACAGTGTAGGACAAATTAAAAAGAGTAGATTTTGCACATTTTGCAAATCAGTTAAAGATGATGTAAGGGATGGAGGTTGATGATCATATTGGCAAATGATTTTCTGAAGTCAAGGAACGTGGGGAAAAAAAATTACAGTAACATTTTACTTCAAAGTAATCATCATTATGCATTCATAAAGTATAAATGTGGCTATATTTATAAAAGGCATAACACAATATGACCATGTTTATTATGCATTATGAATGCTCTATGAAGATCTCACTTATAATGCACTATAGGTGCCTTCATAATGCATTACAATAGTCCAGACGCTCAGGTCCTCAGCAATGTGAATCCTGTGTGTCTCCCTCAGGGAAACATAGGTATGTGTATTTGTTTCATTTTCACTGAGCAATATTTAAGAGTAAGTGCTATAGTTATGCCTAATGGGACATTTTATTATTTTCCCAATGTATACATTTTAACCAACATTCAGTTAATAATTCAGATAATATAATTCAGATATATAATATGACAGACTTCTTAGGATCTCTAGTGAATCTCTAAATGCATTTACTCACCTAATAGGTTCAGGCTTAAGGTAAAAATTAAGTGCTCTTGTTAGGACCTGCCCTGTGAGTGGGGGCTTGCCAGGCTTTCGCTGAATGTCCAAATGTGCAGAGTTACAAAGTGCATGGACTCCGGTGTCAGTCCGACTGGATATGCAAAAGGACACCTCATTGATTGGCTTCAACTTCTGTACTGCATTCTGTGTACCAAAAAATTGGGAAACAATATGTGAAGATTCATAGTAAACCAGATTATCACACACATTCCTCGTAGCTTATTAACTGTGGAGGGGGCACAATATCTTTTTTGTGGGTCCAATCCTAATATATAAATTTTGAGTAACTACTGATACCAATACAATCTGAGAGGAAGGTAAAAGTGGGCTTGCTGCAAGTTTCTTTCAGATAACAGCCTAAATTTCCAAACAGTAAATACATAACAATAAGTAAAATTTGCTTGCAAACAAGAAAAATTTGAACAAATATAAAGTGCAAAATCCTAATTTTACCACTGTATGACGCATGCTTACCTTATAATTAGCTGTTACTTATTAATTACTATAAGCGTTTTTTGTTTTTGCTCTTTGGAATTATTAATATTGTTTCAAAAAGAGACAATGAGAATCTTCATACAAAAAGATATACAATCTGAAAAAGCACATTTATCTTCATGAGTATCAGCTGATTAAGCCTTACATACATACTTCCCAACATAACCATTAAATATAACACAGAAGATACATTTTATAATTTTCTAGACCCTTATTAACTTGGGAGGGATTTTTGGGAGAAATGGGGATGGGGCAAGAGGACACTGCTGTGTCTGGGCCCGAAATTTGGTGCTATGGTCCCACACAGCAGGGTGTTTGAAAAATAAATCAACAGCTTGTTTTATTCTCACCAAGGGGCCAAGAGCGAGAGTACTTATGAACCATACACATAGCATGAGTATCCCAGCTTCCACACAGCACGAGTATCCCAGCTTCCACACAGCACGAGTGTCCCAGCTTCCACACAGCATGAGTATCCCAGCTTCCACACAGCACGAGTATCCCAGCTTCCACACAGCACAAGTGTCCCAGCTTCCACACAGCATGAGTATCCCAGCTTCCACACAGCACAAGTGTCCCAGCTGTCTTAGCCCATTGTTGCCCCTTCCAATTGAACGCTGCTGTATCTATATAATATATATAGTGAAAAATTTGTCACCGAAATCACCGAAAATAATTAGTAACACATGTTCAAACTAACCTCCAAATGATTCTGAACCCCTTGGACTGGTTGGAAAGAAGGAGCCTTCATCACACCGCTGAAAAAAAAAGAAAATTATGCCACCTACTTAAGTGCACTGAAGAGTTACATTAGAAAGTCACAAAGCAGTATTCGTCAGACATTTAATGTATTCAATTAGCTACGATAGCAAAAAACAACGTATTATTAAATAATTAAAAAACGTACCTATATCTGGTACCGAGATATTGAAAATAAATGAGATATCTAATTGTGTTCATGTCGACACCGCATATACACATTCCACCACGAAAAATATAATATTTTAGATGCTGGATTTTTCGAAAGGTTTTAAATTTGACCGCCAAAAACAAATATCACAGTATCACTTATACGTGATCACTAAGCTGGCAGCATATTTGTGCACCAACTTCGCGTACTGTCACGGGACTGATGACGGGCGACCTCGCGAGATTATCGGGACCTGCGTGACCGTGACCCGGACCCGAACCCAAACTCAAACAATCTACCCATGGCACGACAGTCTGCCTTCATTTCGAGTCACACTCACAACATGCCCTATGCACTTGAAGGAAATTGTCACAAGAAAGATTTGAGACAGCCTTGCACTCGCAGCGCCTTTTTACAGTCTTCTTTAGAGGAAAGAGGAAATGCATTACGTAGTGATCTGACAAAAGGAAGAAGCCGTATTGTATTTTCTTTAATGACGTATCAGTTATTTAAATAAGCACAAAGCTTATCTAATGCGAGAAGACGACGGCTACGTCGTCTTATTGCACTGACTTAACAATTTGAAGTATGTACACGTGTCATATTCACGACTACAATTTCTACCATAGCTTAGATGCCATATCATCCAGACTAAAGAGGAGAAGGACCACCCAGCGTATTATTGGGGCTAAATTCAAAAGCCAGCATCTCTGATGTATGGGGGTAGATTAGTACATATGACAAGGGTAGCTTGCATATCTGCAAAGGCATATCCAGGTTCTAGAGAAACATATGCTGCCTTCCAGACAACATCTCTTTCAGGGAAGACCATTTCCAACATGCATAAAACATTACACATTACTTCTGTACCAAATACCAGATATTTAGGACATATAGTCTGAGCACCTGTCCTTTTGTACGATCCTAGCCACGACACCACCGTGGATGAGCGTATGGTTCCAATCAAAGGTAATTGACATGTGTTCTTTATTATTTCTCTGGTTATACACTGCTACTAGAGTTTATAGGTGTTTTTATGTAATCACAAAAAAATCATAATCTTTTTATAAATAATTTTGCAGTTGCCAATACTTATTTATTAAATCTATTAATTAATGTACTTGTAAGACTAGACATGTTGCTCCCCTTTGAAGATACCTTCTTTTTACATGGTCTGCAGACAAGGTGGCCATCTTCAATCAGTTTTCTTTCGGCAGTCTTAGCTCCTTCTGCCAGGTTTCCAACACAAAACAAGCCCATGTTACATGCCGTGCACCTGCGTCTGGGACACTGTTGATAACTTTAATTTAGTGCTGCACAGTAGCACCAGCAAGATGCCTCTGCATATGACATATCTAACAACATTACAGGCAGACATTGTCCTACTGCAGGAAACTTTGCCAAAACAGGACAGTGTGCATTAAATTCACCAGAATTTCCACATGTATACTTAGCCAGTTATAATTCAAAACAGAGGTGTAGCAATTTTAATCAACAAAAGAATATGTTTCAACTGTAAAGACACTATTGCAGACCCAGAAGGTAGATTCATAATTATAAAAATTTCAGCATATAACAAAGATATGTATTGCATATATATACGGTCCAAATAATGATGACCCTTCCTTCTTCCACCACCCTTTTGCTGCAATATCATCACACTCACACACAGATCTTATACTGGGAGGAGACTTCAACTTAGTACTTAGCTCAGAATCTGACAGACGTAATACAGCAGCTAGTTACCACACTTGCCAGTCATATGAAACAGTAAAACAATATATGAATGATTTCGGCCTATGCGACGTCTGGCGTACTTTTCACACCACACTCAGAGAATACACGTTTTTCTCGCCAGTCTATCATTCTTACTCCCGGATACAGTCATGAAAGATATATGTGACACACAAATTCACCCTATAACAATCAGTGACCATGTCCCTGTCACTATGACGGTCACTGTAAAAGTTAGTGCACCACCTTTTAAACAGTGAATACTGAATACATCATTACTAACAGACTGAGTCCATATTTTAATTTCCTTTCATTTTTCACCTATTTGCCTAGTAGATCATTGTCAGACTTCATGTATATATGAGAAGGCCTAAAAGTATTGAATAGCATTTCTAAAATGTCCCAATATGTCTAAGGTCCACCTTGGTTAATGCAGCTGAAATCTCCTTATTTTTTATTCAAACATTCAAATATTAATCACCTTTCCCTTCATCTAAGTCCATATTTTTAATTTGCTTTCATTTTCCTTCCATTTAACTTTTACAAATGTAGCAAACTTCGATGTTTCTTCAGGCTGTGTACAACTGCAGAAATTACAATTTTATAGTAAATTAGCCAGCAGGTGGAGTCAGTGCTCCATTTCAGTAATGCCATTCAATACTGTTAGCCTTTCTCCTGTCTAAATGTACTGCATAGAATAGGATACAGCAGGATATTACTGCTGTTACATGCAGCAGTCCTGCAACTCAGCACTTTGTTAATAATATGCAACGCAGCCTATTTTTACACAGGCAGTATAAACAATGCAACCCTGTGAGATCTAGACTTACCAGACCAGGTATGAAGGTGCCTAAATCTACCTACTACTCAGACCATCAGACCCAAACCATGCATTCAGTCAGGCTCAGGCACTGCACCACAGGGTTCTACATTCTGTCCTACATTTGCTGACCTGTTAGACCGACACTGAACAATCTCCATCCTGGTCCTCAGACCATCTGACCCACAGACAGACCCTCCACCTTTCATGCTGTTTGGCCAAACAGAGGGTGCTACGGCCACTGTCTAAATATGTCTAAGATCCATCTTGGTTAATACAGCTGAAATGACCCTTCAAAATCACACATTCAAAGATTAATCACCTTTCCCTTCATCTGAGTCCATATTTTTAAATCGCTTTCATTTTCCTGCCATTTGACTTTTAGAAATGTATCAAACTTCCGTGGTACTTCAGGCTGTGTACACTGCAACAATTGTAATTACTTAGTCACCACATTTCCCTTCTGTTTCTCATCTACCCTTTTCCCTTTATCATACCTTGATGAACATTTCAACTGTAATGTCCAAATGTCAGGTCTCATCCTATCATACTGGCATTTCCTACTTTCTGACTATTTAAATGCATTGGCCGTCAGTTACAATCTGTACTTAATTTCCCATAATTTGTGAACTACTAATTTTATGCCATTTTATGCATTCCTCTCCATTGCTTCTGTGCATTAGCTTTGGACCCGCTTGTCACTGCTTGCAGTTATCTTTATTATTATTATTTTTCTTCCCTAAAACTGAATGCCCAGCCTAAACCGTAAGTCCTAGGCCGACCAAATTTGATAGTACGATGCCTATTCCTACCCAATATTCAGTCCCTCTGACCCGTCCCAGTCAGTCATATCTCCTGTCCTATAAGTCCTACAACTGAAATTCTTTTTATGGCTGATACAGACAGCCATGCCCTACCAAAACGTCAATGGGACTGTGAAGCTCTGCCTACTTAATTTTTAAATAATTTTGAATTTTTAATTATTAAATTTAATTATAAAAAAAAAATCGGACATTTCTATATCCTACGGCCATTAGTCATGCCCAAACAATGCCCAAATTTGGCCTGTTTTGGTCTGACTGCTATAACTTGGCCTTGCCTTGGCCTATCTTGACCAAATTTGAAATCTTACCTCCCTACACCATGCTCTTGACACGGTCCGAGGCAGGCCCCCTTTTGCATTTCTGCCTATTTCTCCAGAACTGCCAAGCCTACAGTTGAAATTTATTGCCAGTCCAATTCACTATGTCATGACGAATCCAACAACATATAGAACTTGGTTCCGCATTTTTGCGTTTCTGAATGATTTATATTTGTCTGAAAACAGGTTTTTTCGTTAACCTCCTTGGATATTTACCAAATCTACATAAATCTGGTGTCAGTACAGTTTTTCACAGTTGCTAACACACTAAAATGACATGCATAGCACAATTATTCAAACTGACACACAGAGAGCAAAACCTCTTCTCAAGTCTCCAAA
>JABFEB020000124.1:12516095-12532276 GCA_019775895.2 Stomatorhinus ivindoensis | reverse complement strand
GTTTGCATATGTGCCCCCCACTTGTTAAGGGACCAAAAGTAATGGGACAATTGGCTTCTCAGCTGTTCCATGGCCAGATGTGTGTTATTCCCTCATTATCCCAAGTAGACGCGAATAGTACGCTGCGTTGCCAATGATACACTCGACCCCGGAGGGTTAACACTGGAAATTTTAATTCAACACTACCGATTTTGCTGTGTAGCGTAAATGCTGCAACAAATGGTAAATATCTGCCAGATGAAAGAAATACATTTAATCAGGTTTTACAAGACTTTAATACATTCACAAACATACGCACTTTTTAAGCATGGAAACTATGGATGTAACAATACCGTTTGCCCATGGTTCGGTGTTGTCATTTTGGGCCATGGTAACGATAAGGTTTCTGTATTCTTATATTTAAGTTAAAAACACATCCCCCTTTATTTAAACAATGAACTTTTTTCCCAAATAACTGTATGTTTAGCTTGGTAGAAACATGTTTACTTACCCGATAGGAATGTCACGGTACACGGTATCTTATAAAGCCATTCAGTTCGATACAGCGATATTATGATATACCTGTCATATTGTTTTACATACTGGAGTGAATAAAATTTTTTTCCCCAAAAAATTTTCTAAAAACCTGGAGTTGTCTTATTTTCGAGAACTAGAATTTAAATATCATTATACAAGAGCAGATGGTTTATGGAACAGTTCAAAAATATACCGATCTGCGAAACCTACAAAATGAGTGCTGTTCTATCTGTACCGCATGTCTTTACCGCATAACATTATATTCCCTATTATGAACATCTGAACCAAACTTATATGGACAACATACCACTTATCTGCATTGTACAAAACAAGAACTTGGTACAATCACATTTATGAACATTTTTAAAAGAACATGAATACATATTCTAAGCTCACAACCAAAACGGTCTACTGTTCCTATGGATTTTATCTGCTTGGGCTTCGATTTAGTACAACCTGACCGTGTTATGCAAGATAGATTACTGACCTCAGTGGTAGAATGTACTGTGGGCATTAGCTGATCATTTAGTGTGACTTCAGTCATACACGAATTGATTGTGGTGTCTTTGGTGTAGCCAGAATAGGTGTTGTGATGTTCTAGGAGGCTGGATCTTCTGAGTTCAACTGTTGCTGCTTAGTACTGGGAAGGATGTGGTGATTATTCCTCCTGTAGAGCTTCCTGTTGGACTAGATGACATAGAAACATGGCTGCTTACTTACCTCCTTTACTGTACTGAGCTGAAAATATCCTTTGGGGGTCTAGATTCCAAGAATTTCTCCTTCATCTAAAAATAAAATTAACTAAAGTAATAATAATAATAATAATAATAATAATAGTACAATGACAGAACCGTTAGGCATGTATGTGGTGACCATGTGTAGACAATTGAGGTTGCATACCCGTGATAGCGGGTCCTGTATAGTGTCTTGCCTTCCTGGTGTCCAGGTAGGGGATCTTCAGAATCGTGTGCATAGGCTTCGGGCAGCAGACTCAGGAGGGAAACCCAGATTTCCCTCTCCAAGGCCATTTCTTCCAGCTCCTTCAGGGAAATCCCAAGGTGTTCCCAGGCCAGCCGAGAGACAGAGTCCCTGCAAAGTGTCCTGGGTCTTCCGTTGGTCCTCCTCCCAGGGAGGCGTCCAGGAGGCATTCTAAGCAGATGCCCGAGCCACCTCATCTGGTTCCTCTCGTTGTGGAGCAGCAGCAGCTCTACACTGAGTCCCTCCCGAATGACCGAGCTCCTCGCCCCGTCTCTAAGGGAGTGCCCTGCCACCCTGCAGAGAAAACTCATTTCAGCCGCTTGTACCTGCAGTCTAGTTCTTTCGGTCACTACACATAGTCCATAACCATAGGTGAGGGTAGGAATGTAGATTAACTGGTAAATCGAGAGCTTTGCCTCCTGGCTCAGCTCTTTCTTCACCATGATGGACCAATGCAGCGCCCGCATCACTGCTGACTCTGCACCGATTCATCTGTTGATCTCCCACTCCATCCTTCCCTCGCTCGTGAACAAGACTCCGAGATAGTTAAACTCCTCCACTTGGGGATGGACTCCCTCACCAACCCAGTCTCGGATTTGGAGGTGCTGATTCTCATCCCAGCCGCTTCACACTCGGCTGCGAACTGTCCCAGTGAGAACCGAAGGTCACCGTCCGGTGAAGCCAACAGAACCACATCATCTGCAAAAAGCAGAGACCTAATCCTGAAGTCACCAAACTGGACACCCTCAATGCCCTGGCTGTGCCTAAAAATTCTGTCCATAAAAGCTATGAACAGAATTGGTGATAAAGGGCAGCCCTAACGGAGACTAGCCCTCACCGGAAACGAGTCCCAACTTATGGCCAACCATGTGGACTAAGCTCTGACACCAGTCATACAGGGACCGAAAAGCCCTTATAAGGAAGCCCGGCACCCCATACTCCCAGAGCACTCCTCACAGCACTCCCCGAAGGACACGGCTGAATGCCTTCTCCAAGTCCACACAACACATGTAGACTGGTTGGGCAAACTCTCATGAATATTCCAAGACCCTGCTGAGAGTATAGAGCTGGTCCACTGTTCCACGGCCAGGGCAAAAACCACACCGCTCCTCCTGAATCCGACACCTTGCCGCATCTTACCTATAGTTTTAAAAGACTTGACCGAGATTATTAGCCAACCTTTAACTTTTTGTCCCAGAAATCCTTATCTGCTGGTTTGATACTTTCACATTGGAAGCATGCTAATGTAATGCCCATATATAAAAAAGGGGATAGAAGTAATCTAGCAAACTGTAGCCTAATCAGTTTAATTTGTATAACTGGAAAAGTAATAGGAGCTATAATCCATGTGAAGATGGTAGATTACCTGGATTCAAATAACATTTTGAGGGATAACCAACATGGCTTTAGGAGAGGTAGATCCTGTTTAACCAATTTACTTGATTTCTTTGATGACACTACAAGAGAAATTGAGCAGAAAAAGGCCTACGATGTGATCTACTTAGATTTCCAGAAGGCCTTTGATGTTGCCCCCACAAATGGCTCTTGCTTAAGCTTGGAGCTGTAGGGATTTTAGGAGCTGTAGCAGCTTGGATCGAAAACTGGTTAATAAACAGGAAGCGACGAGTAGTTAGAGGTACATTAGTCACCACCCTTTTAGCCACGTGTTTAATCTCCTTATCTCAGCTAATTTAGCCTGGCTTGCACATAGCACGGGAAGTGTTCCAGGGAATACCACCGTGGATGTTCTGCTTCTAAGCTTATCTGTGACTTGCAGAACAGCCCTCCTGCCCTTGCCTATGTTGTTGGTGCCAACATGCACCATGGCCACTGGACCCACCCCAGCTGGAGCCAAAAGCCTGTGCACACGATTGGGAAGGTCCTTTATCTGGGCAGCAGGAAGGCAAGACACTGTACAGGATCCTCTATCATAACTGTCTACACCTATAATTGAATCCCCTACTACCACAACCCCACTCTTCTTAGGGGGAGGGGGCTCCTCGGGGCCCAAGGGCCCACTTGTCTCCCCAGTCTTGGAACCACAGGTGGATTGCCACCCTTTTCCCACATTAGAGGCATAATGTCAGAGTGGACCTGCATTCACAATGGGGTACTGCAAGATTCAATTTTAGGGCCACTATTGTTCCTAATTAATGATATTGGTGCCAATACATACAGTAAACTGGTTAAATTTGCAGACGACACCAAGATGAGTGGCGTAGCAGATACTGAACTGGTAGCATAGAGGCTACAACAGGATCTTGATTTAATTAGCGACTGGGCTGATACCGGACAAATTAAATTTAACGTAGATAAATGTAAGGTAATCCATGCAGGGAGCAGAAATATATAGTACATATATTTTATGGGCTCCACTGAAATAAAGGTAGCTGATTAGAAGAAAGACCTCGGTGTGTATGTTGATACTTCCATTTCCCTCTCTCACCAGTGTGGGGAAGCAATAAAAAAGACCAATAGGATGTTGGGTTACATCTCTAGGTGTGTAGAGTTAAAGTTAAGAGAGGTGATGCTACGATTATACATTTCCTTGGTAATACCCCACCTAGAATATTGTGTGCTGTTTAGCCTTGAGTAAAGGAGACTAAGGGGGGACATGATCCAGGTATATAAGATTCTAACAGGTCTGGATGATGTTCAGCCAAATGGCTACTTCAGTATTAGTTTAAATACTAGAACTCTTGGCCATAACTGGAAATTAGTGGGAGAACATTTTAAAACAAACCTGAGGAAGCACTTCTTTACACAGAGTGTAGTTAGAGTATGGAATAGTCTTTCTGTTAGCAGAGGTGGAGATTTCAGGTCAATTTCTTATGGTCTTACTTTTTCACAAAACATCTCAAATCCTACATCTGAACAGCATTTGAAGAAAATCTCTTTTTGCCGAAACTGCCCACTGTGGCAGAAACCCTCTTCAGATACACTTAGTACATAAGAATGATGTCTTTTTTGTAACTAGCACCAGAAAATAAGAAATTTTAAATCAGCCCTCTAGAGTGTGAAATTAGCATTCATCACTGGACTGAATCCATCTGTACATGTGTCCAGGCAAGGAGTGACAGCTTTGCTTTTAAACTTAAAAACGATTTAGTGGCAAAAGAATACATGAAAACAGAACATAAAAGGCTGCTTGTTGTCAAGATGTTCGTTGAATACCATAATCCTGCTGCACATAGGCACTTGTTCATTATCTGCAATGTAATCTCAATAAGTTAAGCAACTTAAATAGTAAAAAACACCTTGTTCACATTTACATAACAAAAACAACATTTCTTTGATCAGTCTAATGGATTATCATTCAAGATATATCACTATTCTCTTATGAATATGGTAATAAGAGCTTTACTGACATATGTACCTCCTGTAGACTGTCAGGTAACATCGCAGAAAAATTACCAAAGAATAACAATAAATAATTATACTGAATAATAATGACAACACTGTAAAAATTATGCTGAACAATAAATAATACTGAATGAAAAATAACACTGAAAAATTTGGCTAGCTTGTTTGCATTAATTTTGATTATCCTGTCAATCAGATGAATGCTTACATAATAATGTTGAAGAATCTTAAAAGAAAGCTAACAGTTTCTTGTTGAAGACTTTAAAAAATGTTCTAATTCAGACCCAGAAATAAAATGATTGTTGTGCTCTATACCAGAGAGCAAACGGGCCACTTTTGTCTTTCATGTGGGGGAGCCACATGAAAGGCTTGTTTTAGAAGAGACCATGAAATATTATCCCGGGAATTGATTGAGCAGAGGGTGAGTTACACTTGCTCGATGGCCAGACATTCCTATTGAGTGGTGCTATACTTAGTCCTCAGAGCATACGACTGACATATAGCACCAGGCCTCCTCTTCAACCCTGAATGTAGATCTTCCTCCTCGGCAGTAAAGCAGTGTCAGCAACTTCAGGACTAACCACAACTGAGGAAAATGCCATGACAGACCTCGAGAAAGACCACAGCATAAGAAACACTAAATGCATATGCAACTGAAAGTGTGTGATTCTTCTGGTTAGCAAATTATCCCACCCTCTCTGAGGGCCACTGCACCTCCCATTACTGTGCCAGTAAGGTAACATCTTTCCCTTATTAGAATCCTTATTTTAGTCACTGAGACTATGCATTCTGCACCAAAGTCTTTCAAAGAGCCTTATGGAGGTAAATTCCCATTAGCATTAAAGAAGCTTTATTCCTCGTTACCGTTCCACCTCAGACTACAAAGCCTGATTTGTTAAGTGGCTTGAGTGGATTGTCATCAGGATGAGTCAGGTTGGTTTCTGTCCTTTTCAGCAATCCAGAGCCTTAGTGATGCCTACCTGACAAAAGAGAAATGCATATCCTGGTCATGCAGCCTTCTGGAATTATCCCCTCTGTGCTCCATTTAATGGACTTTCATATATTAACTGAGAGTGAGAGAGCTTGAGGATTCTGTATCAATAGAAAAGGGGTCAGCAGTCAGAGTAACTGAGAATTTTAACCAGGGGCATTATTAGAAACAAATTAAAAACAAAGATAGAGAGTTAAAAGCTTAAACAGAAAACATGAAATGAAACCAAACAGCAAAATTAACTTATAGGCTACACACCAAGACTGCCACAAGTTATTTCTTTTTCAGTTTTTATTCAAAGACAGTAAACATGATCATTTTAATACATATTCAAAAGCTGCGGGAACATCCGTTGTTTGGATGCAGGCTCTTTCCATGTTGAGTTTGGTTGTCTCAAATGTTATTCTCTCAGTAATGTTACATTGTTCTAAAGAAATACAGTGGTACCTCAGTTCTCGAACTCATTAGAACTTGAATTTCTTAAAAGTCGAACCAAGCAGTTCGAAAATAAAAAAAGACCTAGAACTCGATCAGAGTCTTAGAAGTTGAACCGTGAACACCGACCTAAAATGGGAAATGAGTAACGCAGCACATCTCTCAGCGGGAACAAAGAGTAACGCTTCAATCTCAGCCTCGCATTTGCTGTGGGTATCAGGGAATACAGGGTTTAATTACAGGTAAGGCAGGCAAAACGTAGACGGACAATACAATGACTGGACTGGGGAAACAAACTGAAACGCTGACTAAATACAGAGGACTAATGACAACAACCAGAAACAGCTGATCACATGGGGATTCCACACGGGGTTAACGAGGGGGCGTGGCACACGGATGGAGCGGACAATCTGGGCAGGACACTTCGTTTTGATAAAACTTTACAGAATGTTTGGATACATTTATTTTCTTACTTTACAAATTACTGTTTTGATAAATGTGCTTAGATGTGTTTAGTACAGTATATGCTCTTCTCGTTTTATCCTGTTCATTTTGTGTTTAAATGCTAAAAAAAAACAAAAAACAAACATATTTAGGTGTAATTTTTTTGGGGCCAGGAACCAATTAATTTGTTTTCCATTAATTTTTATGTCGAAAATTCGATCAGAACTTTTTAGGATTTGAACCTGAGTTCTGAACGTATTAAGTTCGAATTCTGAGGTACCACTGTATGCCTTTAGGCTGTTACAGACTGAACAAATGACAACTAAATTAACATAAACTTATATAATGGCAAGTATCAATCCATCTATCCATCCTCCAGCCCCATACCTTGCTGTTAGGTAGCCAGCTTGTGTGGGAAGGAAGGGGGGAGGCTAATGTGGTTGTTGTGGTTGACGGACACCTGGCCAACAAATCAATAGATACGTCCACTACGCTAAATACATTTGTTCATACCTGGCATTAACATGCATCTCTGCATGCATCTCGCCTGACTGCTTGTAATTGGATCTCACCTTCACACAAATAATTCAGATAAGCACATAAATCACTTCCGTACGCAGAATCTGCCCAACATTGAAAATAGGAGAAGGAGAAATCGAAAGCTAGTTATGTATTTCAGGGTAACCATGTCGAACCACAGTGTGGCAGAAAAAAGTAAGGAGGCGGTCACCACAAGTCGAGTGCCAAAAAGCAGGTGTCTTAATTTCAGCATTCCTCAAACACCAAAAAGCCCGTGCCTAGAGAGTCCCCACTTGGGCATGCATGATCACCACTCCCTGCGCCTATGAGCATAGGTAAGGGAGAATGTGAATTCTGCCTAAATGGTAGGAGCTCCTGCACACGGCCACCCATAATTTACAAACACAGACAAGTCAACTTGCGGGGAGGCCGGGCCACTCGACCGGAACCAGTCACAATGGGCAGGGAGGCTGGGAAAGTTGGGCACCCAGCCGCCACTGGAGCAGTCCCCCATGCACGCGCAGCAGCAGGGGAGGGTCCAAGCCCAAATGGACAGGCCTCAGACAGTCCATGAAACCCAGTCCGGCTTGCCCATAATCTCCAGTGTGAAATTGTGTAGCACACGGAACAGCTCATCATAAGGCAGTCGCAGCAGGCCCGAATGAACTTCATGGCAGATAAAGACATACGCGGCCTTGGCCAACCCCCCGGAACATGCGTCTGGGGCACCCCATGCTGAGTCGTGGGAACTGGAACGAAGACCCCAGCCAAGTCCTGCAGAGCGGAGCACTGGCATCCGGTACAGCAAGGGGCTGTGGTGGTGGGTAGGAAGTTCCCTGACACCTGCAGAGTCTGGCCGTAGACTGACTCAGCCGACAAGGATTGTATGTCTGGCTTGAGAACGGTCTGGAGGCCCAACAAAACCCAGGGAAGCCTGTCCACCCAATCGCCGACCCAGAGGCTGGCCTGAAGAGTGGCTTTCAGGGAGTGGTACGATGGAGGGAAGCCCCCAAAACCTGTTCCCCTGCAGCCCAGAGCTCAGAGGTGAACTTGGCTCCACGCTCCGAAGACTCATCAGATGGAACCCCGAAACAGGACACCCAACCACTGATGAAAACCTTGACCACCGAGTACACCTGTCCACCACCATTAGCAGTTGAGCAAAACCCAGGGAAGGGGGAAGAGGCCTGACCAGGTCCACATCCACGTGGTCAAAACGGCGCTCAGGCACCACAAAAGGCGCCAGTGGTATCTTGGTATGTTTGTGCACCTTAGCCCGCTGACACTGAACACAGGAGGTGGTCCAACTATGCACATCCTTCCGCAGCCCATGCCAGAGAAACTTTGCGGCCATCAGATGCTGAGACGCTCGTCTCTCTGGGTGTGAAAGCCTGTGCACTACCTCAAGGATTTGATAGCACCAAACGGCCGGCACGATAGACCTAGCTAAACCCATCGAGACATCATACAGGAGGAACTCCTGCAGGTCCCTGGCTGTAGCAGGCTGCGGAAATGGCCTCCATCTGCCCCATCGCCCGTGATGTGGTGGCTGAGGAAATCAATGGAGGACAAACCAAGCTGGCACTTTTGTGGGTTGGTAATTAACCCATGGCTGCTCAGATGCTCTAAAATGGTCCGAAGATAAGCTATGTGGTCAGCCCTGGAGTTACTGGCCACCAAAATGTTGTCCAGATAGACAAATAGGAACGGAGGGTCCTTCAGGACACTATCCATGAGCTGCTGGAAAGACTGGGCACAAAGGGTCTGAATACTTAGGACCATGTGATATTTCAGTTTCTTTTTAAAATAAATCTGCAACAATTTCAAAAATTCTTTTTTTTTCTGTCAATATGGGGTGCTGTGTGTACATTAATGAAGAAAAAAATTAATTTAAATGATTTTAGCAAATGGATGCAATATAACAGAGTGAAAAATTGAAGGGGGTCTGAATACTTTCCGTATCCACTGGGTGATTTAGCTTTCCCAATTGTGTGTGTATATATATACAGTCATCCCTTCACATTCGTAATACTTAGATTCGTTATTAACTGCAAAATGGAAGGTTTAAAAGTTACTGTGAGAAACTAGATTCCATGGTCACAAAGGGGTCAATTCTCCTATCAAGCACTTAAGTAAAAAAAGGCGCTTAAAATGTTCTGCGCATTTCAGATAAGTATATTCTCCCCTCATCAACTTGGGCACGCCCACTGCACTTAACCTAAAGAAGTCACTGAAAGAAGCGTAATTACTTCATCAACCACGAAAAGGGGGAATTACACCCCTGATGATTTTGGCAACAAGCAAATATTGGATCAACCTCATTAAGTGTAGAACGCTTACTAGTTTGGCGAGTGTCCTGGGGTAGGTTTCCAGAAGCCTTCTTAACATTACACCATTCATACGTTCTACAGCAAAGCTGTACCTTAATATGCCTAAAACATCTGGAAGTATATTTTCCAGAGGACATACTTTTGTAAGCTTGGTCTGAGCTGAACCTAACTGTCTCTTATTGCTGTTGTCACTTCATTATGCTGGTGACGCCCATTGTTCAGAACACAAAAATCTGAAATGAGTATGTACTCCAATAATATGTACTCCAGCCTATGCTGTGACCAGCACAAGTGGCTTATGCTGTTGCGAGCATTTATACTTCTGTGCTGGTTTTTTGTGTCTCTCAGCAATTACACCACCAAATCACTCGGTGATACAAAGTCTTGGGCGTTGTATTTATATATTCATTTGTTAAATCAGGTGATTGAAACAAACAAAAAAAAACATTTAACTTCCTATAGACAAATTTGGGGAAATGTCAAGCTGCTACAAAGTCACCTTTTATGCAATTTCCTTTCTAATGTCATTGTTTATATTACTTTTTACTTTTAATTTATAGCCTTTTGTAAAGTGCGAATAAACGTAGGGGGTTAATTAACTTGGCGCTGTCATCCTGAGTGTTTTGTAGACGTGCTGCTATGATGCCTAGGGTGGATTATTTCTTGCTAGATATAAATAGTGCTTCAGTTTCAATCAGTGATATATATGTACACCTGGGGTGTATACTTTATTCATTCCCCTAAAAAAAAAAAAAAAAAGAATGTTACCAAGACACGATGCAGGCATGTCATCATGTTGGAATTGGAGTTTTCCCTATAGACACTATGAGTACCATTCGTCTATCTATATGTACTTTGTAAATGCACACATTTTGTGTAGGTAAACTATCTAAGGCAGGCCTTACAGTATTTACCACCTTTAATCTTGTTTGGTGTCTCTATAAAGCCTGTGCTTTTTCCTTTGTTGTGGATCAGTCCCTTGGCTGAGATAACAAAAATTTGTTGGGCAATAAGACATATATAAAAACCATGGCTTTAAATGAGTGAGCATTACAAATGAGTATTAAAGCCTTAGTAGTGGGAACATTTCCTCTTCTAAAATAACATCTTAATTAATTAATTTCATATTTACATAATTCTCAAACATTATTGTCTTGCCAGTATAGCTCACAGTATTACTTTCTGCCTATGAATGCATTACAAATGATTTTTTTTACATTAAGCCCTTAATCAATAATTTATGATAATAAATGTATGCCTATTGATCTATGAAGTGCCTGAACCATTTCCAGTCAACCTAAAAGATGAAGTGGGTTTGTTGATTGCTCCTTGCCTACTTAATCAACATTTGGCTCCTTTAATTCTGAAAACCAGGGGCCAGTTGCACAAAACACCTTGGGCCGGTTTCCCGAACAAGGATTAAGACTAGTCTTGGACTAAATTGCCATTTCAACGGAGATTCCCCATTGTAACTCAACGCTAGTCTAGGCTTAGGCTTAATCCTTGACTGGGAAACTGGCCACTTATGTTTTGCCGTTAAGTATGACTCTTAAGGCTTATTTTCACCTTTGCTTGGGATTTATTTAAGGATGTTGCACATAATCCCTTAAAAGGTTTCCTTAGTTAAGGGAAAACCTTAAGGAATTTACTGCATTGAAGCAGATTTCATGGCAGTAAAATTGTAGTTTCCATGGAGACCATTTTGTGAGTGCATGCTCTCACACCAGTTCGTGATACCTGTTATTGCCCCCAGTGTTAATTTCGTTGACAAAAATGTTGATGAAAATATGGTTTGACAAAGGATTTTTTGTGTGACCCACTAAAACTATGCATCCATGACGAGGACAGAATGAAAAGTTATTCACCGCACAGATATAAATATTCATCCATCCATTATCTATACCACATAATCCATCTGCGTCACAAGGAAGCTGGAGCCAATCCCAGCATCTTCAGGCAAGAGGTGGGGTATACCCTGGGCAGGCTGCCAGTGCACCACAGACCAACTACCACACCTATGGGCAACTTAGAGTAGCCAGTTGACTTAATCTGCATGTGTTTGGAAGGATGCCCCCACATGCATGGGGAGAACATATAAACTCCACACAGAAAGGCACCTTGGGTGACCCCGGGATTGAACCCAAGACCTTGCTATTAGGTAACAGTGCTAACCACTGCACCACCGTGTCACCACAAATATAAATAAGTTAATAAAACCGGATTTCATCCCTAATATATCTGATGAAAACGTGGAAGGTAAAAATGGAGGAGAGCTGTGATAAGTCAGTGGAAGGATGGAGAAGTTGGGGATTTAATTGATATTTGGAATTAATCTGTTCAAGCTAAACTGGAAGGATCGTAATAAAGTAGTATTTGAAATAATTGCCAAAGAAATGGCACAGTGCGGACACGAACGTGGCTACAATGCCAAAGAAAAACGAAGAGCCTGAAGTCAAAGTTTATGGAGGCAAAAGACTCAAATCACAATGTGCCAATTTTACAACCAGCTTCTTACCTGTGTAAAAACGTATCCCTGTGCGCATGCGTGATGTTTCGGAGGACCGTTGCATTCACATTACAGTCAGATACAGGTCACTTGTACTTATGAATGTGAACCATCAAGATAGACAAATCCCATCTGAACAAAAAATTGGAATTGAACGGTGTGGTTGGCAGTGTGAACGTAGCCTTAGTCTGCATTTTTACTTTCTGGACCTGAACTATCCACCTCTACAGTTGATTATCACTTGATAATGTTTTTGAGAGTTTTCTTTATTCAAATTTCATGCACTGGTGTTCTGTCTTATAATATGAATAAATGTCATATGCAAATTTTTTGTTTGAGACTACATTTTGGTTTTATATAGTTTAATGATAAATGAAGTTCAAATAAAGCCATTGTATCTTTGTGATTTTTACAAATTACTGTGGCTTGGTCCACATTGGATTTCACAAATACAAGCCATTTCCATACAATCAGAATTTGTTTTGGAACGAATTCTTCCTCATCAGCCATGCTGCACACTCTGTTTATTCTACAACTTTGTCAACCACTCTGTTGACTGTGTATTGTTTAGAACAATATTTTTAGCTGATGGTCTGATGGTATAAAAAGTTATTTATTTATTTAATCAAGTTAGGTAACTGTTTGTCAGCTAGTATATGATAACACTTCTGAAACAGTGTGCTTCGGCAGATGAGTCAAAGGTGAGTCATTTGAGCCAAGTTCCAACCTCTTACCAACTGTGAAGCTTGGTGGGGTGAGTGTTTGTGTTGGGGCTGCTAAGCTGCCTCAGTCAGGCCAATTTGCTATCATACCGCCTGCAATAAATTTTACTCTGGGTTTTGAAGAAATTACATTGTCTTCTCTTAATTATAGCACATTAAAACAAACTACAAATTTGTCTCAATAATTAACAAAAAAATCCACACAAGCGAATGTGAGCCCTTTTTTCAGAAGGAGCACGACTTTATTGCTGGAAGCGGGATGGGAAATTTTTTTTTCCTCTGTCTCACTGTTACTTGAATAGTCTTCTCCAGTCTGAATCATCTTAATTTTTCATTTTCAAATCTGCCCCCGCTTGCTGGATACAGTTCTTCTTGTGGTCTAATGCAATCCTGTCATTTGTTGATGCTGCTTATGGATAACAAAGCAGCGCTTGGTTTTGATGCAACAGATAATGCAAATCTGGTAGAATAGTCATATAAGAATGAGATCGCACAGGGTTATTAATCGAGATTGCAATTTAAAATCGATTAATCATGCAGCCCTAAAGAATAATAAATTAAGAAAAATTAAAAAAAGCCATTTCCTATATCATTTATGTGAAAATTAATACATAAAATACAAGTAACTTAGGCTCAATAGAGAACAAGACCAGAAAGTATACTCTTGTATGTAGGTCTTGATTCTTATAAGTGTAGTTTATGACTTAGAAAATGATTACGTTTTAATTAAAGTCTCTCCAAAGGAGGGAAAAATGGCCTAGAAAATACAGGATGCCTTAAAGCCACTATGCTAGCAGCTATTTCTGAGAAGATCAACTGGCTGCTGTCCATGCTATGCTATTCTTCCCCTAACCCAAGCCACTGTATGCTCTGGTTTCAATGCGACGTAATCGTCCATCTGCCCTTCTCCCCCTCTCTTTTCCCTTGGCCACAGAGGCCACCTAAGTCCCTATGACTAAAAAAGATTCAGCACCTGCCTGTGTGTTAGAAGGTCCATTTCTGTCCTTGTTTATCTGGAAAGTTAACGGCGCATTAAAACTGGACACACATGATGGTTTGATGATAAAGCACTATTTGGATTTTAAGGCACACTGAAAACTTCCCTAACTGTGTCATGGAGGAGGAGAGAAGGTCATTGAATTGAAAGAATTTATTTGTACACTTCTTGGTCCACTCTTTATTGCATCTTTTGTTGTATTGTTTTCATTTGTTGTTAACCATTTAGCGGGACATTTTTTAATTTTTCAAATCGCTCACTCTGTAATAATAAAAAAACACTAATAATATGTTTGCCTGGAGCACAAGTAGCAGCAGGTGCTTTTTAAAAACTATTTTCCACACAGTAATGCTTTAGCGCTACTTCTTATTTCTTTTTAATTAACTGTCTCAAAAGTTCATTTGTTTTTCTTAGGGTTAGCCCTCCATTGTTCATACTGTGCAACTCCAGAGGTATACAGGAGTTTAAAGAGGATTAAAAGAAGAAACATCTTCTTGACTTTAACAGACAATGGATCTATATTTATCAAAATATTGTTTTATATATTTCCATTGCACTATACTGAATCTGCAGTTGTAATAACCTTCGTAAGTGGCGACTGCTGTATATTTAAAGAGTAGTCCTTTGAAGTACATGTTTATACTTTAGAAATTATTTTTCATTTATTCAAATCTGAAAAACGTGTCCAAATATTATATTTTTGACCACCATTTTACAGTTATGTTTTTCATTTGTTTTTCCCTTATTATATTTTACTAGATGTCTGCAATGATTTTTATGGTTTTTCATTTGTCTTGGTGAACCAGGATGCCCTTCGCAATGAGCAGAATTACATTCTTAATGCTTGTGCATGTTTAGGGTTAGTTTTGTGTCGTTTTTTTTTGGACTGGAACAGGTAGCAATTTTATCATATGTATAATGGGAAAGGAGTATGAATTTACTATTCAATATTAACAAATTAATTGACTTTAAAAATTGAATGACATGAGCATGCACATGGCATATTCTGTCATTCAGATAGAAGAGTGTCACTGTGGCCTCTCACCTCTAGGAGCAGCATTTGGGTCTGTGTCATGCTTCCATATGTCTGGAGTTTGCGTGTTCTCCTGGTGTCATTGTGGGGTTTCCTCAGGGTCTTCTGGTTCCCCCGAGCCCCCACAGTCAAAAGGTGAATTGGAGTTGCCAAATTGCCTGTAGGTGTGCCTGTGTGAGTGAGTGGTGTGTGAGTGTGCCCTGTGATGGTTTGGTGCCCCACCCTGGCTTGTTCCCTGGCTTGTTCCCTGCCTTGTACCCCCTGCATCTACGAGACCCTCACCACCCTGAACAGGACAAGCACAGAAAATGGATGGATGGATTCTGATAGCCACAAAAACTGTATTCTTTAATAATCACTTTCATACCGAATGTTGCATTTTTTCCAGCTTCCTTAAATACATTAATGAATGAAAGAAAGAGTAATAATAAAACTGAGCTGGCATTAGTCAGTATAATGTAAGCTAAATGAAACCTGTGATTTGATTTTGATTTCTTGCAACTTTTTTCTTAGCAGAGAAGCTAATTGCTAGGTATTTTTCATAAAGGCTGGAGAGAATAAAGTCATAAATAGTGAAATGTTGTACTGGAATCCTTTGATGAAATGCCATGGTCTGAAATGGACAGACAGGCTCACTCACGCCCCCCAGGATCTGTCAGTCTGTTTAAATGTGAAATGAGTGGCCAAGAGAATCTTGTGGAAAAGAGGGTGTAATATAGAGGGGGGAAAAGTTGGAGAGTGGGAGCACTTTCATTGCTTGTCTGTTTGGTCTTGGCAACAGCAAGGTTTGGACTCTTTCCTATCAGCATCACCATGGAAACAGGCTATGGAAGTGTATCAGAAAACCCTTTTGAACCTGGACAACTGATAATGATGCTCTGTGATTAACTTAAACACCCCCTCAGTTAAAAATAAAAATAATAGGAGATACCCAGAATAAAATGCTTCCTATTTTTGAACTACTTTTTTGTATGGCCAAAAATTATTTTGTGTTTGTTTTGACCTTAGACACCATTTGTCTATAATTTAGAGCCTGCAAACAAACTACATACAATGGTAAAACGTTAAATAACTTATATTCCACTTTCAAATTTAGCTTTTTAATTTTCCCACAGTATTGAAAACTGCAAATAAATGTACAAATAAATGCCTTACCGGTGTTTAATTGCTGTTTCAGAGCCACCAATCCACCCATGGAATTGTCCAAAATGCCTTGGCATACTGAAGCATTAAGAGTTCCTAACTGTTAAATGTGAATGTGGCAGTCTAGAATAAGTAAGTAATATTTGGATGGCATTAAGGTCAAATTCATCTGGTCCCCCTAAGAGAACAACTGGCTTCAGTGCC
>JABFEB020000124.1:12424078-12440170 GCA_019775895.2 Stomatorhinus ivindoensis | reverse complement strand
TCTATCTATCTATCTATCTGTTTCTGTAAATTAGAAAAGACTGTGACGAGGAAGTGATTAAATAAACATGTGAGGGGACATGGTGATTTCTCATTATATGGATGGCAATGGCAGTTGCTCTGGACAAGGAGATGTGTCTTGCAGAATGATTCTGGGAAGGTAAGTGTTGAGTGATTTAAGTGTGTTTCAGGGATCCTTGGTGGTCATGGCAGTAGTAAAGCTACCCATAATCTTTGCAGAGCCACCCATATCATGCAAAGCTTCCGTGTTCATATTATTGTAATAATTATTGTTTCAATTCCTTTATTTTCATGGTTTCCATATCAATCATGAATAAGTAAGAGAGTTAAAATGGCTCAGAGCATGCTGCAAGTGATTCACACTCTTATCAATATGGACACGCCAAAAGCACATTCTGGGCCTGTCTTATTCCCAGTGTAAATTTTAGGGGCTTAAATAGCCCCTGGACAAGCTCTGTTCACTTCTGCTCTTGATCACCGTTCTCCCTTCCTCTTCACACTCTCTGCTTCTCAGTCTCCCATTTTAGCACTCCTGCTCTAGGTCACCAGTCCTCCCAACACCTTTCTTTCTTCTTGTGTTAATAAACATGGGCACTTGCCCATTTGGCAGCAAACTGATCAGTCATATTATTTAGTTCCATCTTATTTTACATGGAGAAGAACAAAAAAAAACTGAATTATCACAAAAAAGTTCTTAGGTCTGTTTCGGTGGTTTTTATAGGGATAAAAAAGAAGTAGCTTGCAAAACTGCAATGGAAAAGGAGTTTGCAAATTAATAGAGGATAATACATGGTAATTCAGTGTAGAATGCTATATTAAAACAGCGACGATAGAATTTGTATTAGTGATTCGGTATATTTTATGAGTATACTGAAGTAATGCTTTTAAAACTCATATAGCAATTTCCTTGTGATCTCAATAAATAGGATGTTTCAGGATGATATATTCTTGTCTACTTATTTGCAAGGGGTCCATTCTGTACATTATTAACAACATACAATGTAGCAGTCCCACCCTTCATTACACGTCTTTACTCATTGCTGTTTTGCATACAAGCATAATAATAACAGGACACATTTTACCTGGAAATATAAGCAAAGCTTTTCGTAGCGTTTTCAAGCTTGCAAACATATAGCAATAAAAGGTATGGGACACCAAACATTTGTGGACCACATACATTAGTGGTTATAAAAAAAATCTATTCTTCTAGTCATCCAGTTTGCTTCCCAATATGAAGCTGCCAAGTTGATTCACTATGTTTACTTGCTTTAAACACTACAAATCAGCCCTGACACACACATTGACTCACTACAGGAAAACTATGGCCACTTTAAACATCTGCAGGGGCTTATGTACAGACTACTGGTGGCAATTTTACAGCTTCTCTTCTGCACTAGAATGACGACAGTTTGTTTTGAGCCTCCCAGTGGATGGCATTTCTCAAAATCAGCTCAAACTCAGAGCTTCAGGTGTCCGCCTCCCTTGGGAAGGAGTGCCTTCGCTATCCCTGTGATCTGTGTGCTCTGTGTACCTTTTTGGTCCTTGAAATGCAATGTTTATAACAATACCTCTTTGTAATGAAAGAGTTCTGTGATCCAACTGCACAGCATGATAGTTCCACGATTCACAAAAGGGAATGACAAGAGCCAAAGCATAATCCTGAAATCAGAGTCAACACAGAAGCCAAATTCAAACAGGGAACGGTCCAAAAAACAGCAGGTAAAATATCTGGTAACAAACAGGAAAATATTTTGCAAAGGCCCTCCTTCAGCAAAGTTTCTAATACACTATATGGAGAAATGTATTAGAATACCTGGCCATTTCACCTACAGGAACTTTTATGGCATCCCATTCTAAATCCATAGGCACCAATATGAAGGTGGTCTCCTCTTTGGAGCTATAACAGCTGCCACTTCTGGGAAGGTTTTTGGAGTGTGTCTATGGGAATTTTTTCCCCATTCGTCCAGAAGAGCACTTGTGAGGTCAGGCACTGATGTTGACCATGAAGGCCTGGCTTGCAGTCCCCATTCTATCTTATTCTAAAGGTGTTTGATGGGGTTGAGGTCAGGGCTCTGTGTGGGTCAGTTAAGTTCTTCCACACCAAACTCACCCAACCATATTTTTATTGACCTTGCTTAGTGCACTGGGGTACAGTCATACTGGAGCAGAAAAAGGCCTTCCCTAAACTGTTTCCACAAAGTTGGAAGCATAGAATTATCCAAATTGTCTTGGTGTGCTGAACTTTTAAGAGTTCCCTTCACTGGAATAAAGGGTCCTAGCCCAATGCCATTTATCAGACTGTGAGACAAAGAAGCACAATTCGTCACTCCACAGAACACATTTCCACTGCTTCAGAGTCCTTCCTATCCTTGACATCGTGCTTGGAGATGTGAGGTTTGCATGCAGCTCTTTGGCCTTAGAACCCCATTCCATGACGTTCCTGCACTTGGTGACCCAGCTCTTTTACTATACATGATCCAATGATACCACTTACAGTTGAGCGTGGAATATCTAGCAGGGAAGAAATTTCACAAACTGACTTGTTGCTATGACAGTACCACACTTGAATTCACTGAGCTCTTCAGAATGGCCCCTTCTTTCACAAATGCTTGTAAACCTGACTGCATGGGTTGATTTTATATGCCTCTGGCAATGAGTCTGAATGAAACATCTGAATTAAATGATTAAGAGTTGTGTCCCAATACTTTTGCCTATAAAGTGTATTTTCTTTCATTTAAGTTTAAAATGTGAAACAGGTGTACTTCATATTCTTTTTTGACAGGTTACGATTTCAGTTTTCTGTTTATTAATCAGGTGCCTCTGTCTAACATACAAAGCAGAATCAGCCAGTCCTTGCACTTTGAGCTAGGCCAGGTTTTTTAAACTACTTTTTAATTGAAAAGGACCAGGATTTCACTTAAGTACTGAGTTCTTGCTGTGTGCTGATTAGTCAGTCTCCTATAATCATACATGTGTCACTAACATTACTATGAAACGACAGTTTGAGTCTTTCAGTCTAGGAAACATGCCAGTCAAAGCAAAAGAATAACTGATCTCTTCAGCCAAACAGAGGAACCTTTCAGTTTTAAAGTCGTTTGTAAAAGCTCCAAGTGTCCTCCTTGACGTGGATTATCTGGTCACTATAGGTTAAGGGACTTGCTCAAGGGCCCAAAGATGAAATCACTCTGCCAACCATAGGAATTGTACCAAAGTTCTAACTCACTAAACCATACACTACCTCATTTTATGAAACACGATTTTGATTTTGTACCATTAAAAAGCCCTATATGCCGTAGCGAGTCATATTCTCTCTATGGTGATTCCTTACTATCGGTCTTCAGTCCTGGCTGGAGTTATACCTGCATTCACTGCTTACCTTGTTTTACTTCAATAACACATTATATAGTGCAGCATGCATTGTGCAGATACTTCACCTAGATTAAATTCCTTTGATAATGAACAATTTACATATTGATTTCCTGTTGAAGAATGAAATGTGTACAACATATCTTAATTATCTAAGTGTATTTGTGGGGAGTTCTGCAGGGGCAAAGGCAATTTTCACAGTTCTGTGTTAATTTTCTGCATATTAGCTACTTGATTCAAGCCAACGGAGAGTGCAGCCAGTAGTGCCATTGGCAGTTTACAGATAATCCAAATTTGTACCACAATCTCTCTATGTAATGGGCCTTATATACAATGTTTAATGGAAAATGCATAATGGAAAACACATTTCCTTAAAGAAAAACATTTGTGATTAAAAAAGCCCTCAAGAATTGAAGCAGAACTAAAACAAATTTGTGACTGTAAACAAGTGTCCCTAAATGCATGATTAGCATTCCTTGTGTTGTGATTGTGTATTTGCATTTTATGTGCATCTGTTTGATATAGTCCTTCAGTGACCAAATCTAACAGATTCTCTTGGTTCTTGCTGTAATTTTACTAGGGCTGCCTATTTTTGCTTCAAATCCAAAAGTAGTAAAGAGACAAGACTGCATCTGTTTAGAGCCCACACTTGTCTCTTTTTAACCCTTGATCTACCTTTTCTCCCCACCTTATGACCCTGCTCCCTTGGCCTTTAATTCCACAATCCAACCCATCCATTGCTACTAACACCTCCTGCCCAAAGACTGCAAAAAGAGTGAAGTCACCACACTCAGGAGCTGGAAATCTGACTTTGGCATCCAGGTGGAAGGTCAGAAGGTGTTTGGAAGCCCACAGACCCCCGCTGGAGAGCCCGTCATTCAGCAGGATTTCCTGGGACATACTCCTTCGCCATCCATCTTTCCTGTAAGAGCCTCTTCCTTTTCTGTGTGTGCTATGATTGGAATAAACTTTCCTTTGTAAATCTTGATCAGTATAAACACAACCTTGTTCATTTTGCCCTCCATAAGCTTTAGACATGTAGTCCACCCACAAGTCTTCAACCAATCATTTCCAAACACATTCAGCTGACATACACAGTTACCATATTATTATATAATTATTGACATATATACCAAGATTGTATAAAAAACACCCATAACCAGAAATACAAGTGGAACACAAACAAGTGGATTTGTGATTGCACTAACAATTTTTATAAAAAACAAATTTTAAAACTACAGGAAATATTCTTCTAAATTTATTTTAAAAGTACTAAAAAAAAAAAGAAAACAGGGCATGAATTTGCTTTAAATTTTCTTTTATTTGACTCATTTATGCTCACTTTTTTATCTTTGATGTGTTATTGCTGTTTACATTCCTGAAAAGATATCTGCATACATTGACACACATATGTGCAATTTGTTATTAGTGATAACCTAGCCTGTTGTTTAAGAAACCACAGAATGAAAATCATACTCACAACTAATGAGATAATGGCTGTATGGCTTCAGTGGAACTGAAGTGAAGTCTGGGAAGAAGTCATTAAAGAGCAGGTGACAGAATGAAGGGATGTGATTATTTTTCTGCTCTCAGGAAAGATGGAGTTCCAATAATGGAATATAGTGGATTTGTTTTCTATTCTGTAATCAATGGAATGAAAAGAATAAAATTTATGGAAAAAGTTTAACTTGACTCACATTTAAAGTAATAACAAAAAAGGGGAAGTAACTTTAAGCTTCATTCAGTGTGCTAAAATACAAAAGAATGTTTATCTTGCTGTACTCTCAGGATGGTTCTTTTAGCACTTTGTGAGGGATCAGAGAAGCAGTGTTTCACAAACCCATCATATTCAAATCCAGGAAGGAAAGCTGGACAAGCAGGGATAGGGAAAAGTAGGCAGGGCTGTGTCTGTAGCATGACCTCAGAAGGCCACATGCTTACACTGGGATTAAAGTTAAACCTAAAGTTTCACAGACAAAGATAAAACCTAGTCCTAGACTAAAATGGCCAATTTCAGCCTGAAACTGAACATAAAACTTCAAATTCTTTTTCGTCCACATCCGTTGTTGTGTCACAAGCCTAAAGAATTGTTATATTGAAAGGGCACCCACAATTAAACTGATATCTGTCAGTAGTTCACAGTATCCAGCGCTATATTGACATTTTTTCTCATGCGTCCTTCCAGAAGGTTTTCGTGGTAAGCTAAGGAAGTGGTTCACCATTACATTCTGCACAGTTTAAAATAGTTTTCAACTATTTCCAACACTGTAATAATTTTCTATAGATATAATAAATTAAAAACACCAGGCAATAGAGATTTCAAATTCCTTTAATCATTAAAGCCTTCTCATCACAGCAAGGCACCATACCATGACCTGGGCCGCTATAAATAAAACTTCTCAGAGTAAAATTTCACTCTTAAATGCGCCACAATTCTAAGAGTGACATGATTTTGCTCCTACTCTCAGACCTAAGGCATGCATAAACATTCTTAAGTGTTAAGACTTAAATTATTTAACAGAGCTGGAATGAACTCCTAAGCCAGTTAGGAGTTGAATGATGACATCTGCACTACGCACACCCAGACAGAGACCACACACTTTCTGTCAGAGAAAGGACATCCTGCAGACATACGACAATAATGAATTTATGTCGGACAAATAACTGTCAGCCTCCATTAGCTGCCAAGCAAGTCGTAAAACAATATTTGCAGCCCATTTGTTTGCACTAATGTGCAATTAGTGTTAATAACAGCAGCGAGTCTAATACTCTAAACCAAAAGTAAAACATTAACTAATTAAAAAATACATGTTTTCTAAATCTAAATCTAAAATGTACTTAAATATTAAATAACACCCACTGCAATAAGCACAAAGATAAACAAATAGACAAGCTGGTACTCAGTCTTTGTTGGCTTTTATGAACAACTCCAGCACACATACTGACTGTATTTTATACAGGTGTCTTTAGTTTTATTTTGAGTACATTTGCCAACCTAGCATTGAGTTGGAAGTGAATAGTGAATTTCTGCTTTCTATACTTTATCAGCTTTCTTATTCAACAAGTGTTGCTCACCGCGTTTAACATAAACATGATCGTATTATGGGTTTTATTACTTTTTTCCCCGGTGACTGTAACTGCAGTTGTGAGGATTAGTGACTGTTCCATTGTCTTTTTTATGGGTAAATGTTACTTTAATGTGATGGTCCATTAAGGAAAACAAAATTTGCCATATGATGAAGCACATTACAACTGGCAGTCAGAGAAGGTAAAAAATGCTGGCAGTTCTAGTGTTAAACTAGATTAGTGGAAATCTGCTTTCTCAGTCATGGTTCAGAATAGTTCTAGTCTAATATAGTCTTGAATACACTGATTTCTTGAATAAAGATTAAAGGTACTCCAGGAATAAATTAAGGCTTAAACTGAACCTCCAAGGGGGCAAGTTTAACCATATTAATGGTGTCTGTAAATGGAGAAACATTGATTACCTGGACTATTTCAATGAAGATCAAGGAGCACCAGGAATGGCAAGAGCCATTGCTCATTGCATCTAATGATTAAAGGATTTTCCTGAACTCATCTTTGTATACTCACCTTGTAAGAGGAGAGCACAGTGGAATATTAATTGGTGATAGTAGGTATGTTTAGAACTTTTTGTTCACACATACCTAAATGCAACAACACTTGATCAACAGTGCTACAACCACGCCCATATCCACAGCAAAACATACAGCAGTGAATTGTAAAATAAGGTAGTAAAACAATAATGTGCATAGTACTCAGTGTTCTACAAAGAGTGCAGAATTTACATGTGTAAAAAGTATCTTTAAAGTGACTGTAGTTTTTAAAGTGACTGTAATTCTGAGGTCAGAGAAGGAACAAAGCTTAAGGGAAGGAGGTGCTTGTTGTGGTTACCTGTGTATGTATGTGTCTGCCCTTGTCAAGCTCCGCTGTTTGTCATTGTAGGCGTTGTATGTGTTACCTGATTGTGTTTGTGTCCCCATTGTGGTCCCTGTTGGTTCTGGTTCTGAAGTCAGTTTAAAAAATAAAGTAATACTGTTGTAGAGCTGCATTGTGGATCATCTTCAATGCCATGGCACACATGCCCTGACTGAAAGAAAATAGTTGGTTTATTTGGTTTAATATGTCATAATGATTAAAGAAGAATGCTGAAACAGACTTGTCCATATGACAAATGTTTATTTTAAAGGCTGATGAACTGATCAACAAAGCAGCCACTGGTATGTAAAGCATTTTTATATCTCATTGCAATACTCTCTTCTTCATGTTCATGCTCAGTTCAACCTACAGTATGTCAGAATTTTTAATTCACATTCTTTCTTTAGGTATTTAAGATGGTCTTCATTAAATTCTAAGGCCAGCTTTTCACATATGATAGTTCTGTTTTGTACTCTGCAGACTGGTACTAGCAAGAACTTCCACATAAGTAGATATGGAAAGTAGAATGTCCTGTTTCACTTCACACCTGTTCATGTCACTTATAAACACACTGGGTAACACTTTACTCTATGAAGGTACATGAAACAAACCTAAGCCCTTCCTGACAGCCAACATGCATTATATTGCCAAAAGTATTGTTACACCTACCTTTACACATACATGAACGTTAATGACATCCTATTCTTAATACATAGGCTTTAATACGGAGTTGGCTCACCCTTTGCAGCTATAACAGCTTCAACTCTCTTCACCTCTTCTGGAAGGTTTAGGAGTGTGTTATGGGAATTTTTGACCATTCTTCCAGGCGAGCATTTGTGAGGTCAGGCACTGATGTTGGACAAGAAGACCTGGCTCACAGTCTCCACTTTAATTCATCCCAATTGTGAGTCAAGTTCTTCCACACCAGACTCACACATCCATGTCCTTATGGACCTTGCTTTGTACATTTGTATGTTTGAACAGGAAGGGACCATCCCCAAACTGTTCCCACAAAGTTGGGAACGTAAAATTGTCCTAAATGGCTTTGGATGCTGCAGCATTAAGAGTTCCTTTCACTGAAATTAAGGGGCTAAGCCCAACCCCTGAAAAACAACCCCACACCATACTTCCCCCTCCACCAATCTTTACACCAGTCTTTTTTATCATGTCAGTCAAGTAGCATTCTCCTCGCAACTGCCAAACCCAGACTCGTCCATTGCATTGGCAAAGAATCATGATTTGTCACTCCAGAGAACACATTTCCACTGCCTTGTAGTCTAGTGGCGGCGTGCTTTTCAGCATGCATTGTCCCCGCTCTGTGATTTAAGGTGGTCTACCAATTTGTGGCTGAGTTGCTGTAATTCCCAATTGCTTCCGCTGTGTTATAATACCACTTTTAAAAATTTCATCACCGTACTTATTTCGCAGGTGGCATCCTATCATGGTACCATGCTTTAATTCACCTAGCTATTGAGAGCGACCCGTTCTTTCACAAATTATGGAAGTGATTGGGACACCCAAATTCAGTGATTTGTAGAGCTGTCCCAGTACTGCGCAATATAGTGACAAAATTATTTTTAAAGGTTTATTCCAAGTTTTGTAGCTGTCATAATTGCTGACATTAGGAACTCCACTGTCTAGTTGACATATTGATATGTTGACTGTCATAGCTTTATGCTGTCATGGCACTTTTTTCATTAAAGTGACATAAAATGTTATGAGTCTCCACTTAGTGACATATAGTGACATAAAGTGACAAAATTTGTCTTGTAAAGCCAGCCGGTGAATACTATTTAGAGGACAGTTACATGGGCACAGTGAACAGCATCTTAATCTCAATGTCACAGAAATTATAATCTAATTAGCATCTAGAGATTATAAAATTAATTATTATTTATTTTTGTTATCTTATAGATGTTACAAACTCGAAGGAAATTGTATTCATTGTAAATGAATAACTAGAAATTCAATACAATTTACAACCAATATAATTATATATGTTCATTGCCCATCAAAATGAGTTATTATTCCATTTTTTTGTCAAGTGTCATACAATGCAAGGTGCATATAAATACTAATCCAGGTCTTTGTAAAATAGTTTCTGTAAATCCTACAGATAACTGAAACCATAATGACGTTACTTTGTGTAATGACCAGATGTTGTGTTGACCAAATATTTTTTGTCATTGATGGAACGTTTTTAGTAATGACCAGAAAATCTGAAAGCTGCCTGTCAATATTACTTGAAGGTGGTCTGTCCAAACTTGAGGTAATTCACACCACTGACCAGTTGGTTGCACATATACAGTATGTATTGGTTAACTCTAGTCTTGTCCTTGATATCATGTGCATGATCTCATTGTCTTATAGCAATAAACTAGTTGACCACACCACACAAACTTGAAAGTTATGCAGAAATACAGGAAAAGAGACAGAAGTAACAGAGCAGAAATTTAGCAGGTTTCATTTTTTTGTACTTCATTTAAATTTAATGCATTAATGAGTGGGTTTTTGCTTGGATATATATTTCTGCATTGGAAATTTTGATTTATAACCGAAATACTTTTGTCTAATATTGCTGGTGCCGACGGCAAAACTTGCCAGCGCTGAATAACGTTAAGCGTTAAGCTCTGTTGTGAATTTCTTTTCTGTTGGTAAGGTAGGAACCGGTCTTTTGGCTACTAGCTCCTAGACTCAGCTGGAACTAGATTAATGCCACTAGTATTGCTGTTTTTGTAGTACTCTGAAGTGTTTGGTAGTCTGTGCCAATTCTCTTATGAAAACGGAAGGTTTTAGTCTCCCATAAGATGTGAATTTGGGGCAGGGCTTAGGAAGATATATTGAAGGTGTATCTGCCACAGACATGCCTGTCTGTAACTGGAAACTTTTGCATATGATCCTTCTAAACTAACGTAACATATTTTCGTCATTACTTAACCCCCCAACTCCTCCTGCTCCATCCTCACTGACCACCGAAGATTTTGCCAACTTCTTTGATGCAAAGATCAATCAACTCTGTCAGACATTCTCTCCAACCTCATCTACTACACTACACATTAAGGATTTCCCTTTGCTTTCATTGGCTTAATTCCACAATCTAATAGCAGAAAAAATCCTGCAAGTCATCTTGTCATGCATTCCTACCACCCGCCCACTGGATCCAATACCTTCCACAATGCTCTTGACAATCTCTCAAGACCTTCTCATCTGATTATGTACCAACAGCATTCAGATAAGCCAGAGTTATTCCTATCCTAAACAAACCCACACTGAATCCCTTAGACATCAACAACTACCAAACAGTATCACTTCTCTTTTTTTTCAATAACCCTTGAACATGCAGTTTACAATCAGCTATTTCTCTATCTCTCTCAAAACAACCTTCAGGATCCTAACCAATCTGGCTTCAAAGTGGCACATTCCACAGAGACTGCCCTCCTGGCTGTTACTGAGAAGCTTCATGCTGCTAGAACAGCCAAATTGTGATCTCTCCTCATCCCCCCTGACCATTCAGCAGCATTTGACACAGTCAACCACAAGACTCTCTTGTCCATCCTTATGAGTCTTGGAATTTGCGGCTCAGTGTGGCAATGGTTTATTTCCTACCTAGAAGGCTGGTCATATCAAGTGACAAAGAAGAGATCCACATCTACTCCACGCAGACTCTCCACTGGTGTCCCTCAGGGCTCAGTTCTTGGTCCTCTTCTGTTCTCCCTCTATACTAGATTATTTTGACAAGGTCATATCCTCAAATAGGTTCTCTTATCACTGCTATGCAGACAACACCCAACTTATCCTTTCCTTTCCTCCCTCAGACACTCAAGTCTCCACTCGGATCTCTGCATGTGTGGCAGACATCTCATCATGGATGACAGCTCATCAGCTGAAACTCAACCCCAGTAAAACTGCTAGTCATCCCAGCTGATCCCCACACCAGGATCTTGTGACTTCCCTGTTCCTGGACTGGACAACTCTCTGATTTGTCCTCTCACATTGCTATCTTTCCCACTCATGTCAAGTTCTCCTCTTCAGCATCAGAAGGGTCCATCCATTTCTTTCCACTTATTAGATTTCCATTTATCAGATTATCAAGAACTTCAAGGAGAGAGGTTCAATTGTTGTGAAGGCTTCGGGGTGCCCAAGAAAGTCCAGCAAGTGTCTCCTAAAGTTGATTCAGCTGCGAGATTGGGGCACCACCAGAGATTACTCAGGAATGACAGCAGTGCATCTTCGTAAGGCAAAGACTTTTGGAGGATAATCTAGTGTCAAGAAGGGTAGCAAAGAATCCACTTCTCTCCAAGAAAAACATCAGGGGCTGGCTGATATTCTGCAAAAGGTACAGAGATTAGACTGCTGAGGACTGGATAAAGTAATTTTCTCTGATGAATCCTCTTTCCGATTATTTGGGACATCTGAAAAAAAATACTGTTCGGAGAAGAAAAGGTGAGTGCTACAATCAGTTCTGTGTCATGCCAACAGTAAAACACCCACTTATGTGTGAGGTTGCTTCTCAGTCATGGGAGTGGACTTACTCACAAGTTTGCCTAAGAACACAGCCATGAATAAAGAATGGTACAAAAATATCCATCCAAGAACAGTTTGGTGATGAACAATGCCTTTTCCAGCTTGATGGAGCACCGAGCCATAAGGCCAGTCATAAGTCGCATCAAGAACAAAATATCAACATTTTGGGTCCATGGCCAGGCAACATCCCAGACCTTAATCCCATTGACAACTTGTGGTCAGTCCTCAAGAGGCAGGTGGACAAACAAAATCCCACAAATTCTGACAAGTACCAAGCATTGATTATGCAAGAATGGACTGCCATCAGTCTGGAATTGAAGTTGATTGACATCAGGGTGAATTTCAGAGGTCTTGAAAAAGAAGGGCCGCAACTGCAAATATTGACTCTTTGCATAAACTTAATATAATTGTCAATAAAAGCCTTTGACACTACTGAAATGCTTGAAATTATACTTCAATGCACCATAGAAACACCTGACAAAAAGATCCACAAACATTGAAGCAGGAAACTTTGTGAAAACCAAAACTTTACTCTCAAAACTTTTGGCCACAACAGTATGTAAATCTTGTAAAATTATAAAGCACAACTCGCTTTACATGGGGCGGCATGGTGATGCGGTGGTTAGCACTGTTGCCTCACACCTCTGGGGCCAGGGTTACGTGTGTGTGGAGTTTGCGTGTTCTCCCTGTGTTGTCGTGGGGTTTCCTCCGGGTACTCCGGTTTCCCCCCCACAGTCCAAAGACATGCTGAGGCTGATTGGAATTACTAAATTGCCCGTAGGTGTGCCTGTGTGAGTGAATGGTGTGTGGCTGTGCCCTGCGATGGGCTGCCCCCCATCCAGGGCTGTACCCTGCGTCATGCCCATTGCTTCCGGGTAGGCTCTGGACCCCCTGCGACCCAGTAGGATAAGTGGGTATAGAAAATGGATGGATGGAACTCACTTTACTTAAGGGTCAAAAATGGTCTTGATGTGTCATGACATTACATAGGCATTTATGTTCGTCTTGCAAACTGTTATTAAAATTATAACTCACTTAGGAGAAAATAATATATGTGAAATCATTCATGTGACTGGAGTATCAAAGTATTCACCGTAAGTCAGTGTTGTACCTACCTTACACACAGTTTCAATGTAAGGAGAAATTGCAGATATTGCATATATGTGCATCACATGGGTGACAGTCTGATTCAGTCCTTTGCAGGGGTTGGGAGGAACTGAATGTGATGGGGGTGTGACTGCCAGACATTATCCTAGGTTATCCTGAGTTGTCCTACCTTGTCCATGCTCTCTGCTGCCTGAACCCCACCATCCTGTTTGCTCATTCTTCCTCTACACCTGGTTGAACTTCCTCTTCGAGTAGATGATGTTTTTCTTTTCCTTGGGCCTTATCTGACAAGATTTTAGGGAAGAGACCCAGGCCAGTTAGTCCTGCTGTTACATTCCCCATTAAAGCCTTAGGCATGACTCTGCCACCTACCATACTTTGTCAGCTCTCCTTTTTCTGCCTGTTTATACCACTAATTTCACTGATGATAACTCTGAGTCACTGTCATCTGTATTGAAGAGTTTGTCTTGCTTGCACCACCAGAAATTCTACCATGAGGCTGCTGAATTGTAGCTGCATGATGTTACTGTTTCTGTGCAGTGCTGGAAAGCTTTTACTGAAGGGCAGATCAAGCCATATGTGGACTAAGCAGCTGACTTTCTTCCTGGGACTCAACTGTATTAATTGGGATTAAATGTATCATCATGACTGTTGAATAGAACTTCCATTGAAGTTTCTGATGGTACCTTCTAATTTCCTCTGTGTGCTCTGGAATTCTGGCGAACACTAAATTGTCCCGCATTCTTCGTGCTTGAATATCGAGCAGGGACTCTTTCATGCTCTTATTTTCTGTAGAGTTTCACCATACCTTCCGCGAGGGATTTTATGGCGTCTCTGAGAATCTTGTTTTCAGATGCGAGCGATTCAACCTTCTGTTGAGTGTACTCCAGAGATTCCCGTAGTGCTTGAAATTCCTTGTGTAGGATTTCTACCAGTGCCAGTCGGACGTCAAAACTGGAAAATTTGTTGTCAATAGAATCTAAGATATCTCCGTATTCCTTATCTGGTGACAAAGGACTGTTTGTGGGGCTGTTCGAAGTACAGTTTGAGCGGGTTCTCTTCGTGGTTGGAGTCACTTGGTGCTTCTTCATGATCACTCATAACACTCATTCACATACTCCTGTAAATCTTCTAAGGTTTCTTCATCCAGGATGTAATGAGTGAACTTATCTATCCGATAAAATACTACAGATACTTTTATTATTATTATTATTTTGGCTTGGATAAGTTGGCATTCAAAGTAAGTATTTTTTGTTTAAATATAAATGGAGCCCTCCTTATGTGCAAATTGCACGTTGCCAAAGTACAATTCTACCTCCTTTAGCATTAACCTTTTTTTCTGAATGTCCTAAAGTGAATGGTTTAATAAAAGGTCAGCTCTGAGCTTTTTTTTTTAAAATCCTTTTTCATGTTATTTTTCAGTTTTCATGTTAACTTTCATTATTTACTGATTTCTTTAGTGGATAATACTGTCCTAGATCAGGAGATGGCAACCTGGGGCAAGCGAGATATTTGCGGTTCTTTGACCAGATCACAGCAGCTCTTCTCTGAACGATAGCCGCATTCACATTTTCATGTCTTAACACAATTATGATAATACTTTTAAAAACATTAATTATTTATTTATGGGTTAATATAATTTTTCATTTAGATATTTCTTTGGCTATATCTGAATGAGGCAGTCTATCGCACCCTTCTATGATGTTTTAACGGCATCATTTACATCTTCCTCAAAGTTATTCTCTATGACAAGAGTACGTTTCCAGTCAAACGGTATGCTTTCCGGAGTTTTCATTAGTACCTGAGATTGGACGTACGCTTCAACATTTATTAGGATTCCTAATTCTTTCATATATTTTTTGTAGTAATTCATCACCACGCCTTCCCAGGTTTTCTCCGATATACATATTATAGTCAGCTGAGTGGTAAGTACATTTGCACTGCTTGTCAGCACAATAGTGGTGAAGAGGAGAGTGAAGGGCAGACAACTGCAGAGCCGTCCTCCGACCTAGAATCATTTTTCATAAATTGCAAACCCTTCTACTCCCCTTGAGTTTACATTCCACCACAAGCAAACGAAAAAAACGTGCAGCGCACGCTGGCCGACCAGATACACAGTGTGTAGTGGACCAACCTGGACTCTCTAGTTATTGTCCCCGGCGACTGTAACAAAGGAAACGCAATGAACTTCCAAAATTTAAACAGCTTATTAAATGTCCAACCTGAGAGGAAAATACCTTGGATCACTGCTACACCACAGTCCACAATGCTTATCATGCCGTACCCCATACTGCTTTGGGCCACTGCGACCATGCCATGGTGCATCTTATCCCTTCATATCAGCAAAAAGACAAAGCTGAAGAAACCTGCAGCAAGGACTACAAGGGTCTGGAACAACACAACCGCAGAGAGCCTTCAGGCGTGCTTGGACTGTACTGACTGGGATGTGTTCAGGACTGCTACCATTAGCCTGGATGAGTACACAGAGGCTGTAACACCCTCCATCAGCTTCTGTGAGGACTGCTGTGTACCATCACACACCAGGGTGAGTTACAACAATGACAAGCCCTGTTTCACAGCTAAGCTCAGACAGCTAAGGTCGCAGAAGGAAAACACATTCACAAGTGGGAACAAGGTACAAGAAGTTGAGGAACAGGTCTAGTGAGGCGGTGAGAAATGCTAAACGACTGTACTCTGAGAAACTCCAACACCAGTTCTCAGCCAATGACCCCACGTCTGTCTGGAAGGGGTTCAGACAAATGACCAACTACAAACCCACAGCCCCCCACTCAACGACCTGTGCCTTGCAAATCAACTGAACGGCTTCTACTGCCGTTTTGAAAGACAACAGGACAGTTCACACATCACCATCCCTCGCAGCTCCTCACACCGACCACCTCCCCCACGCCAACTGCTGGTGTGGCATCTTTGAAGCCTCGCACCCCATCTCTTCATATTCAAGAGGGGAATGTTAACAAGATCTTCAAGAAGCTGAACCCCCACAGAGCTGCAGGTCCAGACTCCCTCTCCCCGTTCACCTTGAAACACTGTGCTGACCAGCTGACTCCTGTGTTCACAGAAATCTTCAACACCTCACTGGAGTCATGCTATGTGCCAGCATGCTTTAAGACCTCTA
>JABFEB020000124.1:12396572-12412457 GCA_019775895.2 Stomatorhinus ivindoensis | reverse complement strand
TCTCTCACAGTTGAAGTGTACCTATGATGAAAATTACTGACCTCTGTCATCATTTTAAGTGGGAGAACTTGCACAATTGGTGGCTGACTAAATACTTTTTTGCCCCACTGTATCTTGGGTGTGCCAGGCACGGACCAGGGAAGCAGGCAAGGACGACGAAGAATCCAAAACAAAAGGCTTTATTCACTGACTCTAAAACACTCGGACAGTCTGACACAATGCTGACATTACAATGACTGGACTGGGGAAACTAATGGAAACACGGACTAAATACACAGGACTAATGACAACAATCAGAAGCAGCCGTGAAACACTGGGAATCCACATGGGGTTAACGAGGGGGGTGTGGCACAAGAGGATTAGTACGATCGGGGCGTGACATTATGAAAGTACAAGATTAAATAAAAGAACCACCTCAGTGTCTAATATTTTTATTAGTGTGACTATTTCTTCACACAGACTTCTGCTCATCCAGGTTGAGGGGAGCATTACACTTACACTTCATGTTTACTACAGCTCCCTTACAAAAGTGTCCTGTGGTAATTAATAGACATATCCTGTGGTTCAATGCCACACACAGTGTGTTTCCCTGTGCTATTTCTTCCTGTTGAACTGGAGATATTCCTGTGGTATTCATGCACTTTCCTGTGGTACTTTGGGGTCTGTGTAGTATTTTGGGACATTTTCCACAGCATGCCTGTGCTATTCCTGTGGTAATGTTGTGGTATTTCTGTGGCACTACTTGCTTTTTCTGTAGTACAGTATATTATGTGGAAGTTCTGTAGTATTCTTGTGGTAGCTTTGTGGTATTCATATGGTATTACTTTTCATGTAGCATATTACATGGAAGTTGTGTAGTATTCCTGTGGTAGCTCTGTGGCATTCCTGTGGTAGTTCTATGGTATTCCTGTGGTATTACTTTAACTCTAGTACATTACATGGACTGTGTAGTATTCCTGTGGTAGCTTAATGGTATTTATGATAATGCTGTAGTTTTACGTGCTTTTTCTGTAATTGTCCTGTGGTATATTCATATGGTAACATTATGTTCTTTTTTACTTTTCTTATTTAGTCAAAGTAAAATAGCCAATGATTCTAAATGGGAAACAATTATCTTACATAATTATTTATACTATTTAATGTTTCATTGAATGTATTGCACCCTTTCCCAGCAGCCTGCATTCTTTTAAGCGGTTATCCAATGCAACTTATGCCTTCACACTGGTGTATGGTTGCCTAACTGTTTCTGGAACAATACAAAGAAAATAACAATAGTACATTCAATTTAATGACAACCCATAACAAGGATATGATTAAAAGAACACTTCTAATAAACTGGTACCTCACCAAAGAGCTGTCTTGCCCTCAGTGGGTCCATTGAGGGAGACCTTCTCAATTTGCATTACTTTGGCTTCCTGTTAAGGAATGGAAGGCCATATCCACCCTTGTGAAGGTCTGTGTCATCAGAATGAAAAAGACCTTCCAGAGTACCACAAATCTGCACCTGAATATGTGCTGCATAATTCTGATGACATCATGTTAGGATGTGATACTTGTGTAATATTTCTTAACTATAGGAATACCACATGACTACCACACGAGATTTTTCATATTTAGTTCCCCAATTCTGATACTTTTTCAGATTTGCCTAGTAGCAATATGCTGAAAGTACCTTCTGATCTCTTTAACCTTGTCCTATCGTCTGTTGCTCATCACCAGAACAGGTTCAATGAGTGAGCATAGGGTTGAGTTTGTCTCCTAAGGTAGCACTTTGGCCAGATATCATTGGCTCATACCAACACACATTTTTTGAATCCTCCTTCCCTGTTTTCTACTCATGCCTCATTATTAGCATACCAAAGAGAAGATTAAATATGAGGAGATGGGAGGACAGACTAAACCCCAGTTAACGCAGTAATATGGCTTGGTGCTGTGTTGTGAGTAGATAAAATCAGCAGTTGCTAGGGAAGGCAATTACGCTTTTTAAGTGCTTTACCTTTCCTGCTTCAGTGGCATGTGGCATGCAGTGACACAAAAAGAACAGTCTCCGGGCTGTACGAGATGTGCAGAGATAGAGAAGTGATTAAATTCTGCTTTATCACAACGATTTGCTACAGACAGCCATTTCCCTATAATAGATTTGGCAGCACTTGCCTGCTTCATGCCAGTAAAGCACTGTGAAATGGGAAAATACAGTTGAGACGTGTGTGATTGTTTTGTCCCCAGCGACAATGTTCTTCCAGGTCCATATAGGTCCTGAAAGAGCTACAAGTGACATTGGTTTTTATTTTTGTTTTTTTCAAATAGCTTCAAAAAAGTGGCGAACAGAATGAGAGATGAGGGAGATTGTAACCATTGCATTGTGTACCAGACACTGCTAACAAGTGATAGAAAAAGAAAAAGATAGACATATGTTTATAATACAGTGATTGTGTTAGCCTGCCCATGCAGCATAGCCCCTACACAGTCAGCATTGCTAGCCTGCTGTCGCTACTGCGCCTTTTAGAAGCAAGGCCACTGTTCTGGGACCTATCCAGGGACATCTGTTTGTTTTGTGGGTTTTCAAAGGTGTTTCCCACCTTCTCAGAAGGGCTCAGACAGACCACCAGGCATCCACCGTCAGCCAGCTGTCTCTTTACACAACCTTACCATGCAAATATCTATATCCTGAGCATAAAAATATCATGAAAAATTCTCATTACCTACCAATTATGTTTCCTATACTTTTTGCAATCTGTCATATACTATTGTTTAAAGTTAAAAGTGTATCATAAAAAGTTACATTCCCCAAAAATTATAATGCTAATTATTATTATTATTATTATTATTATTATTATTAGTAGTAGTAGTAGTGGTAGTAGTAACAGCAGCAGCAGTAGTAGTAGTAAAATTGAGGTTGTTCAAAATAACACTTTTTACATTCATAAACTGGAGTATGTGTCCAAAGGTCCTAGGAGCACGTCAGAAATTAGTGTATTCAAACACGCAGTTATTTATGCATTAGGAGGTCTGAGGGGCAGAGAAAATCCAGCAATTTGAAAGCTGAAAGTTATTTTGAGGAGATCATTTTGTACTGAATAGGCCACAACATTTTACATTTCCGGTCAGTAAAATGTCCCAAAAATGTTAACCAAACAACACATATGATTCAATTCAGTGTTTTATTTTTTAAATGTACACTAAGCACAGGAGCTATTGCCAACTGATAGGGCAGTAAGAAAGAATTTCAGGGATATGCAGAGACTCTGTAATCCACTGTCCCTAAAGAAAGCTTTTATGACCAGGCAGAATAAAGAAATTATTCCACAGTTCCATGTGGTCCATAATTTGCTATTGAAAAAAAAACAGAAAGACCATTCAGCCTCTGCTCTACAAAATCACAAAAGGAAACGGGAATATCAGGCTATTTATACAGTAGTTTAATGGCTGCATCTGCCATATTCTTCTTCCCACACAAGAAGATGGGGGGAATTTAGTCTATTGTTCATGTCAAAAGAAAGGCATTAGGATTTTGTGAAGCAGGTCAGAATGTTTTTTTTCCATCAATGCTCTACATGCACTCATTTCAAAAAAGAAATTCAACTTACTAGTAATGGCTAATGTCCTATTAGTTTTTTCAGATGTTGTTCTTAATATGTATCTGAATTGTCAATCCCAAGGGGCATGACTATATGCGCTGCAGAAGTCAGGAATATCTCGATGCCCTTTCTGTTCAGTTGTCTTTAAAGGACATGGTCACATTACTCTGGTCTACTGGGGTTTCAGATAGTTCAACTTTGATTGAGCCATACAGTATGAAGCTTGTCAAATGTACAATGATGCACTGCTCCTCTGACCCCATTTAAACTTTTAGAGGCATGTCACACTTCTTCATAAACTGTGACATAAAATGGCAAACTGAAACATCCTTCTGGATTTATGTCACTTTTATGCTCAGCAAATCCTTCTCAAATATTTTCTTAGTTGTCAGTGTTTCTTTGCTTGTACATTTGAGCATAATTGTAGTTATTCTATAATATTGAAACTACACTGATTGTCTGATCAGTATTTCAGATAATATATCCGCTTGTGGAGTTACAGGGACCAATGTCCATCTTTACCTACATGACATGGTTTATTATGTCAGTTTTTTTAATAAGAAGAAAGAAAACACATCGGAAAGAGAAATTGATCTTTTATGGATCATTTAGAGAACAAACTCATTTAGCTACTTCAGTGTAACTATGAGTAATCTGAAGTTTGAAGAATATAAAAAAATCAAAAAATACTGATTAAAGACATAATGGGCCCTACTGTATATTCCACCGGTGCCAAGTGTGACAGAAAGTGGATTTGCTAGTTTCATACCAGCGCATTGGTTGTTGGAGTGGTGTTTTTTCAGGTGAGGAGTGGCCAGGTGCATTATCAGCGCATTGTTATTCTAAGACAGGGAAAGGACATTGTGCTTTTGACTAAGTCAGTGGTTTTGACTAACCACTATTAAATGGTATTCAAGGAGCGTGTTTTAGAAATGTATGTATGCATGACGCTCATTATTGACACAGGTATGTGCTCGAGGGGCCCTAATATTGTTATTTTACTTTATTTAATTTTATTTATATACATTATATTATAGCGTACATCTGGTCTTTTCACATAATCATACTGTTATTTAAAAACTAAAAGAAGAACAATATATATTAAGTAAAGAACCAACTCTAATCACATATTGTAATTGAAAGGACATTTGGATTGCTGAAAATGCATTTCAGATTTTTAGATATGTCAGGTGGAATATTACAATACTTCTGTCAAAAGGTTGCAGCATTTTTTGTGGCATGTTGTATGTTACATAACATATTCCATGCGTAATGGGTGCCTGTTGGACATAAATGAAATGACAATAGTTACTACTCCTATTACTACTGCTACTACTACTACTACACTGACACCGAACACAAAGATGACTACTATTAAACAAATGCTCAGCTCTCCTGCCAGGCTCTAGCCCCTAAATATAAAGTATAACACACAGGTGCAACACGTGAGGTCAATCAGGGCAGGATAATTGATAATAACAAAACACAATATGGTAACACAGTAGGGGAGTCTGTCAGTAACCCCCTCCTGAGACTTGGCAGATGACATACAGCACCGCTGCCTGGCAGGAAACCCTTTTTAGGTGGTCTGGTGTCTGCCTGGGGTGTACTGCAGAGACCTTATGCCATAGGTCAGACAGGACTGGTGACAAGACTAGGGCCAGGACTGAAGATGGCACTTGGGGGAACAGGACTGCAGAACTGGGAGGAGACTTAGAGCCAGGGCACTGGTGTCTGGGGAGGCAAGGGCAATTAGGGCAGGGTAACTGATAATTGTGAGACATTATAGGGTACCACAATAGGTAAGTCCGAAAAATATGAGGACTGAATAAAATCCATCGGTATATAAAGAAAATAATATGTAGTGCAATGAAATAAATGTTGAACAAGGGTGAATTTTATGTTTTCTTTGTTCTTTATTGAATGCTTTTGTGTTTGATAGAAAACGTCAGACAGTTATAGCCACATGGTAACCTAATATTTCTGAGATTAAGTCATTATGATGAATAGAGTGAATAGAGAATGTACCATGCTACTTTTTCTGGTTACCTCTTAACTGTGAGTCTGTGAAACAAAATGTCCATTGGTTTAGCAATGTTGTGTTTAGAAGTATTTGCAAAAAAACTTGAAAACTGAAATATTACAAAAAAAAAATAAAACCAAAACCATAAGAAAAATTGTTATTCTACAGTTCATTGCAACTGACAATTGATTTGTATGAAAGAGAAAAACACTGCACTCCTGGGGCCTCATGTATAATGACGTGCGTAGAATTCAAACATGGTGTATGGGCAAAACAGAATGTGTGTAAGCAAGAAAAAATCCAGATGCATAAAACTATGCACATTCCCTTTATAAATCCCAATGAGCGTGAAATTTTACGTAAGTGAACAAGCTCACAGCCTCCCCCCCCCTGACCCACCCATAATTATGTATATTTGCATATGTAAATATGTATAAATACCCTCTTTTTTCTATGTTTTTCTTAAACAACAATGGATAAACCACATCGGAAAAAGAAGCATTTCAGTGAGTGTGAAGTGGAGGTCATGTTAACAGAAATCAAGAAAAGAAAAGTGATATTATTTGGTGATTTAAGTATAGTGGCATCAGCAATAAACGAAAGTTGACGGAGTGGCACAGCTTGGTGGAGTCAGTTAAAAGTGTTGGTTCCGAAATTCGCATGGTGGCCGAAATTAAAAAGAAGTGGTCAGACATTATAGTTGATGTGAAAAAATGAGTGGCTGCTCATCGTACGAGTCTTAACAGCACAGATGGAGGAGGCGGAATTTCTAGTCTCACATTCTTTGAGCAACGAGTTGCTGCGATGATTGGGGACACACTTTAGTTGGGTGAGGGGGACACCGATGTCAGCGTGGGTGAGTTTTTCTCGTACCATACTTGTTTGAATTACTTGTATGTTTATAAATAACATGTAGGGTACAGATGTGGTGTTACTGTAGTTCTGTTTGTTTATTCTTACAGACAATAGTACAAGACGTGCCCCCAGGGCTGAGGACTAAACAGGCAGTGATGGTGCTGCTGTGCCGTGCACATCTTTGGGTGCTGGTTGCACACATTCCCGTGTCTCAGAAACCGGGGGTCAACCATCCGGCCGTGAGCTGTGCTGCAGTCACAAAAGATAAAATGTGAATGCTGTAAGATGTTACCAATGAATTAAAACATCTAAGTGATACACTGTGTGATACCGAAGTTGCAATACTGTTACATTTTGTGGAAAAAGTGGTGGCTCAGGGTCAGGTTCATCGTACCTAAGCTCTTCAGGTACCAGCAAGCCATGATTTTGTGCCAGATTATGCAGCACGCTACATGCATATAGAATGCGACATATTTTTTGCGGACTACATGTATAGCAACACCCCACTGGTCTTGTTCAGGCAGCACCGACAGCCTTAAAGCTGCCTTACAGTGCGCTTCTACCACCGCCCGAGCCCGAATGGGGGGCGGCATTATAACGCCGCTCCTCTTCATACTGTGGGTTTGTCAGTGGCGTGAGAAGCCACGACTTCAGTGGGTACACTCACTGTCCACTAACAACACTACTGTTTCTGAGAATGAACGAATCATGGGTTGAGCCAGACCATCTAGCCGCAACATTAATGCAGGGGCGTCAGAAGCATTTTGAATGGGGGGGACACACTGGCATAAAACTAATGTTTTATGTTAAATGTGGGGGGATCCAAACAAATAATTATGACATGTGAGGGGGACACGTCCCCCTCAGATTTAATGGCGGCGACACCCATGCATTGATGAGACGCATGTTGGAATCGCACATAATTTGTACATTAATAGAATGAAAGTAATTTCCATTTAAATAAGCAGAAAGAAATCCGTTCTCTGAAGGTGCCTTTGTAGCAATGTGTGCGCAGTCGATGGCTCCGATTACATTGGGAAAACTGGACATCGCTGCAAATTGCGCTTTAATGTTTGCCTGATCAACCACAGTGTAAGGAAATTTTAAATACTGTATCTGGGTGACAAGCGGATTATGCCGTCCCATATAGCTGGCATGGCGTAACTCAGTGTTGACTGAGAAATACTTGATCGGTCCGCAAGTTCTCACTGAAAAGCACCTGTGGCTAAGAACCCGTGAGTGGACAGAACTTGTAGAGGAGCTGCTATAGTGCAATTCCTCATCGTCTGCCTATACAAGGCTGGCCCCAACTCAGCACACAGCTCCTAAAGGATTGCTCTTGGAAATCTGAATTGACTTAGAAGCCAGTTATCATTATGGGCTAAGAAATCACTATGATCCCTGAATACACGCTCTCTTCTAATTGTTCCATAAGCTATGTCTTCCAATAACGCAAGAGCTGCTATGGTAGTTGTAATAGTTTGGACATTTTCTGCACGATTTTATTATTAGAAATTGATTAAAAATTAGGTGCCATACATTTGTAAACAACATACAATTAATGTCGGTGTATTGGATAAAATCAGCGTCATGATTGTGAGTTTAAAAAGGAAAACCACAGTAGCCATGACTTACCACTGAGTGCCATCCATTTACAAAACTGAGCATAAACGTGCGTACGCCATGTCTGGAGCTGCCGTGAAAATGTGCGTAGCGGTACAACAAGTTTTTCATTTACAGTATTGAAAGAATATTTGTCAGCAGTCACCTTGTGCTGCTTGTGTTAGGCTAAGTTTCCACTCCCCCATGGTCCTGTCCTAGATAAAGGGAATTTCATTAAACACATAATAACAAATACACTGATGCAGCATTTACTACATTCAAGGGTAAAGTAGGTAAATGACTAGGATAGGGCTTCCCAAGCGTTTGATTGTCATGGATCAGGTTATGAGTGGATATCAAAAGTTGTGGCCCCCAAGCAAACATTCATAATTGATCATCAAATACCAGAAATCTTCCATTGAAATCTTTATTGTTAATTGTGGTACCAGTTAATAAACCAAGATGTTGTGCTATCTGATTTCCAATATAAACCATATATATATAGGGAGTATTTAGACAGATATAAAAATACAATTTTGTGTGTTAATTGATGAGATGCAAAAAGATATTGAAGCTGCACAGTAAATTGTATGCCCATATTTTGTAAACAGTGCAATATTCTGTTATAATTTATTGTACAAAACCTTTGTGCCTAATACAAAAACATAGTATATTGTGAGTGACATACTGCTGGCTTTTCCATTGTCATAGTGACTAGGAACACTTTAGGAGCATTTCTCATTGGTTTCATCTCACCCTTTTAAGTAATTAAATCTCCTTACTTTTAAATGTATATCATAACAGCAACGTACTATAGCAGCAAGTTGGAACACAGCTTGCATTTTTCATTAAACTACGATGTTTCTAAAGGTTGTATATGTATCCCTCTCCTTGCCAGAACATAAATCGGGGCCTTTGTTGTCTTGTCCTCTGAGCTTCAGCAAAAATGTGTTTTTCTGTGGCCAGAATGCAGTTATTGGGTAAATTACATTCCTTCTCTTGGTTTCACTACTACATTGTGGCTTTTTTCATACAATTTACCCAGTGTGTCTCTGAGAAAAATAATAATAATAGTAAAAAACACTGGATATATATTTCACAGACAGCACTACCTTCAGTCATGTTGAAGATAACAACTCTTGATGTTGATGCAACCTCTTGATCTGCTCCTTCTCAAGCAATTCACAGTTTGCCAGCCAACATTAGTTTGCTCAGCCACATAAACAGAAATAGAGTAACAGACAAAAAGAGTGAAAAAAATAACATGATGAAAATGAAAGGCCAAAAGGTAAATGGTAAAAGTGGATGAAGTATTTAAACATGTGGCTGTCAGAAATTTCCTGTTCTGCCACTTTCAGTCCTGGCCGCTGTTCCCTACATTGGCCATGCTACAATAACACAAATACTGGAACCTTCATGAAATGTTATGCCTTGTTTTCAGTGGTGTTTGTGGAAGGAGAATTGTTATATCATTACAGGTGTTGGCAGTATATTGAGTGTGGTCGCACTAGGAATGTTTCCAAATCCACAAGCAGTGTGCAGAGGAGACTTGACAACAGGAAATTTCAGGGGAACTCCAAAGCTGTAATGAATACAGAGTAGCTTTGAAGCCACAGTTCTAGAGACAGAGCTCTATTGAATGCAGGAAAGTCCTGCACTACAGAACTCTCTTTCTGGTGTTATTGTGAATTAACCTTATGTATTAATATTACTATGATTATAATATTTATTCATATTACTTAGCAGTAGCACTTTCAATTGTTGGCTTAAAGGCAATGTGATTCGATACATTGGAGATATTTCTATCATTATTTTTCCATCACAATACAATTTGATGGAGTGATTATTTGATTATTTTGTGAACCTAATTATTAAAACCTTTTTTAACTTAAACAGTGTCACAAATATTACCAGCGGAGCTTAATTACTTAATTAATGGAATACAAAGAAAGCAGAACAATTAACCTGCTTTACTTGCCATTTGCACAAGTATATTGGAATGGTTCTCTTTGCCAATGCCATCTTGCTCTCCATAGCTTGCAGGGTCAGCCAGCATGCAGCTCCCCTGGAGCTTGGGGTAAAGAGCCTTGCTCAAGGGCCCACAGACATGAGACTGTTCTGTTGAGGCTCGAACTGGCAATCTTCTGCTCACAGGCACAGAGACTTAAACTGCTGAGTCACTCACTGCTCAATCTTGGCACCTACATTTGTACTATTATTAAGCAGGGAGAACACAGCTGTGTAAAATTGTCAAAATGGAAGCTCTCCATGACTCAGCGTAGATGGCAATGAACCTTGCTGAGCCAGATGACCTAGATTCAAGATCGATCTGCAACCCAGACTTAATAATGAATTATAAACATGTTGCGGGCCGGTACTTTGACACTTCTTCCAAGGGGTGAATGAGGTGAGAAAACCCCTCATCATTCACTATGGAAAATGGCTGATTGTGCATGGAACTATATCCGTTAATTTAGTAGTTCTATTTTTAACTCTGGTACTGCAAATTTTAATATTTATAAAATTTATAAAAACACATGTATAAAAATATCAGCTAGCAATATTGGCCATGACTGACATATCGCACCAATGCCAATATCTTAATTTTTAATGAATATCGACTAATACCAATATGTCACTTAATTTGATGTTCATCTCTTTACTTAGCTAGTTATCTACATCAGAGACTTAGATATAATAGAATGATATTTTCAGCTACAAAACAGGCATTTCCTAAAAGCATCATGGCGTGTTCCATTCCACAAAACAGGGGCGAATCCCTGAAAAGCATTGTAGTGCTATAATCATTACAGTAGTGCAAAAAGATCATCAGGTAACACTTCCTTTATAAATAAGGGTATACCTTCCCCTAAGATGGTACATTCTGGAGATTTGTGTGCTGGCACTGCTACTTTTTGAGTCTATCTACCTTACCTGTGGAGGAAGAAGTAACATTTGACATGGTCCTTGTCTGCATACATGGTTTTTATGATAACAGGAAAAAGTATATCTTAACAGTCATACAGACTATAATATTACTAATATAATATTAGAAGTGGTTTCCAATTTTTCTCTTGCAATGTCCTCCAAATATATTATTCCTCCATGCTAAGCTATACTCCTGGCCATTGCTAGGCTTTCTTGCTACGTTTTTTTTCCATTGATTCAGTAAGTATAAGTTTGTAGATATTACTGACACTACATGCCATTTAGACATATTACACTGGGAAGAGTACAGCCATGTGGTCAATAAAACACAAAGGAGGATCTTATTATGCCTGACTAGAATTCATTAGTCTGTTTATTTATCATGACATGACATCCCAGCGGGCAGCACCATCACTTCACGCTTTCAACATCAAGGCTCTATGTCCTGCCCCTGCTGTGTGCTGGGAGTTTGAGAGTTTTCTGCACCATGCAAAAGCATGCAGTTTGGTGTACTGGTGTCTTTAAATGTGCTGCAGTGTGTGAGTGTGCATGTTTTGGCCCAAGGATGGACTTGCTTCCTATCCTGGGTGATTCTGTCGCCTTGCGCCTTATGCTGCCTGGGACTGGCTGCAATCTCCTGCCATGAAAATACACTGGAGAAGCATTTGGAAGATGGATTTGTTTGTTTTTGTTTTATTATTTACAAAAAAACACCCCCTCTATTTTTAAATAGACAGCTCTCAAGCATTTTATTTGCAAATGTGCTGAAGACATTAACAAATATGATGCCATGGGAGACCAGTTTTTAAAATGTGTTAAATTTATGATATAACCACAATTAAAAGGAAAGCAATTATTCAGCTGTGGTCAAAATAAGGTTCAAAAGGAGAAAAGGAAACGGTTACAAAAAGCAGAACAGGGTTTGTCAGACATCAATAAGAGTCAAGTAAGCCAAATGATATCAGTGCTTCTGCTTTGTTCACCCTCTGGAGAGCTAAGTGGCGTAATATCTCATTTGATTTAGTTGGCTTTTGATGGGAAGCTAAGCCCAGAGATAAGATTTCTTTTAGAACCTGGCAAGTTGTCAGTAATAAGGGAAATTGTTTTGATCCCACGACAGATAGGTCATTTAACCAGCATCTGCTCTGTGCCAAGAGGCATTACAGTGTCTTACATCCCATTTTCAACCTTTGTTTACCTCTTCTCTAACACCAAGAAGGAGAAAGCTCTTATTAGTAGAGAAATTTTAGAATTATTCGATTGATCATATGATTTGTTAGAGATACTGTCACAACAGGACAAAATTATGGAAACTCAGAGTTCTGAGCAGAGTACACAGTCTCTGATAAAATGGCATAGCCCAAACTGCATTCACACAGTCAGGCTTTCTGACTACCAGTCAGTTCTTCTTTAGCTGTTACACCTCCCAGTACTCAGTGCTGACTGGACTTGGCCTGCTGACTGCAAGCTATGTAGCTAAGATGGCTAAGAAGGACTCAGACACTTATTCACTATTGATATCACATTGGACTAAACCAGGTGATTAGCAACCAGTAACTAAGGGTTATGATCGAGCTAATCAGAAACCAAACCAAGTTAATCATAGAAACAATCAGATAACCAAGAAATCAGACACAATTAGAGAGAGAAAGTCAAACTCAGAAAGAGAACCCCAAGATTAACCAAACATCAAGAGAGAGAAATTAGGGTGTAGGTGTGGGAGATTAAAGCAACTATTTTCTCTTATGGTTTCAAAGTTAAAGTTTAAAAAAAAAAAAAAAAAGATGTGGGTGTATCATATTGGATATGCAGCATGTAATTCGACTTTTTCCGTTGAACAAGATATATACATGCTATGGGTTTGCTACCTAATCTTCAGAAGCACTCCAAAAACCTTCTAGACAGAATTGTTATTTATTTGGAAAGTTATTACTTGGACTTGATACTAAGAGCAAATTCTTTGCAAAGGGCAAAGGTTATAAAAGCAGGAAAGATACCTATAGATACAACATGAAAAGATGGTGTTGTCATATTTACCACTGACTGTCAGACATTTTTAGTGTGAACTGACAGGGCCAGATCTACCATATCAGGGGCTCTAGGCCACCCCAAATCCAGAAATAAATGTCACGGAGGAAGGTCCCCTGAAAGATGTCAGGAATTGGGGGACTCTGGAGATTATGCCAATTAGGCCTTTTGCAGCTGCCTAGTTTGCCTGTACCTAGTTATCCCTGGCCCTGCAAGCAGTTTAAAAATTTCATAGTGGCCGTTTTTTTTTTTTTTTTGGATATTTTAAATGTAATGTATTTTGCCTGTTCTTGATGAGGAGGGCAGGTCGCATCAACTTAAGGAATGATATCCTTGTATAACCAAAGCTGTGGGCAAAAACATTTCCATTCAGCAGAGCAGAAGCCCTTTAATTTACATGCTTAGTTCCTACACTCTTGCCCCCAAAAAATGCAAAGAAGGGTAATATTCATCTCTGGTGACTATGTAATCATTTTTCTGCCTTATGGTGACAGGGAGGGTTGAATTAATTCTTTGTTTTGTTCTCATTCTGTTAAATCCACTTCCTCGCTAATTGAGAAAATAAGGTACAGATTAGTGAATGAATAAAAATAATCCCTACTATATTTTGTGTGACAAAACATCCTGCAACTAAATATGATCTGCCATTTCATCTTAAAATGCTTGGAGTGATTTTGTACGTGACTGCATAGATTGAATTCTATCTGTAAAAACGACCCAACATTTCTTTAGTTGCAACCTCATTTTGTAGTTCATACTTACAATTTGCACTACTGAATATTGTAATAAGAATACAAGGAACTTCTTTCCACGTACATGTATCAATTTTTGACATTTTTCACAGCTGACATTGTTGTTTATTGTACAGCCTCAATGTTCACACTGCAGCCAATATGAGGCTGATAGCAATATTATGTATTTTAATTCATACATAATGGAATGTTTTATGATGGCCACATGGTAGCTGAAGGAAATGCATCCTAACATATAAACTATATAGTATAAAATCCAGTTGTCTGTTTTTGTGTCACATTATGAACATAAGAAATTTACAAACAAGAGGAAGCCATTTGGCCTATCAAGCTCATTTGGCAAGAACTCACCTAATAGCTCTGTCAGGGTCAGCATCCTTCGGTATGTCTTTCGTGTCATTTCCCTGTTTGGTCAGTAGGTGTCGCTGACCATCCTGTCCTCCCTGTTGTAAGTCTTCAGTGTTTCTCTAGCCCCCCTTTGGCTGCATGGCTCAATGAGCCGAGCATGCGGCTACCTGTAAATCCCTTCGTCATATGTTCTAATCCTGCCTTGACTTTTTTTGGTATTTTGTAGAATTTTGTTCCCTATAGTGTTTCATTTGTATCAGTTTTTCTAGTTCTGTGTTTTGTGATTGTATTCGGTTTTGGTCTTTGCTTTTGTTCCCATGATTGTGTTTTACCTGTCTGTTATTTCCCAGTATTAGATTTGGTTTCCTAGTTTCTGTCAATTTCTTAGCAATAACTTGCAATTCAGGTACAAATAAATGTCAAACAATGCAGCCACCTGGATAAAAAGACCAAAGATGTCTATCACCGCTTACATAGTGATAAAGGAAACAGATAGATCATACAAGTGTACTATTCTTATCAGACGTATAGATGACAGTAATGTAGAGCAAGAACAACAATGTGGTGAAACTGGTATAGTGAGTAAAGATTCACTTTAGAATCACTTTTCTCAGAAGCATGAGAGTGTGCTTTGTGAACAGGCAGAAGCCAGAGCAAAGCGTGTTATGGTTGTAGCATATCAAGTCTGTAAGTAAATAAAAGTATAAAAGCCTATAAAGTAAATATTGGTAATCAAATAAATTAGTTTTGTCATTCAAGGTAAGTCTAATAGGATTTTAAAATTTCATGTAACGCTGTCAGTGAAATTTCATTTTATAGAGACGCAGCAGCAGCATCAACAGAAAAAAATAAAGGAATTTAAAATGTGGATGCTTAGCCTGTATATTCTTTAGGCTATTAAGCCCACTGATTTCTCTATTTTTAAATGTGTGGAATGCCATTGCCAAACTTGTCCGTTGTTGCCTATATGTTATTTTAAAATAAATATTTTCTGTTCTGAGTGGCAGTGTTGCCATTGCTCATATTCCTTTATGATATTAGGCTTCGGTTTAAGGTGACACTTGTTAGGCATGCAGATTATTTGTCCCTCTTTTAAATTGGAGCGAGCGTGGAGCAATTTGACTGGAGCGGGAGGAAATTTTAGTGGAGCGAGTAGCGGTGTTGAGCAGAGTGGCTTAGTACGAATTAGTACAGCCGATAACCAATTAATTGGTTTTCCATTATTTCTTATGGGGGAAATTCGATCACAACTCAAGATTCGATCCAGAGTTCTGAACAGATTAAATTCGAGTTCTGAGGTACTGCTGTATATGGATGGATAAATGGAATGGGGGGTTGCCGATGTTTGTCCCCCAGTACATTTAACATAATCAGCACAGACTTTTACATATAATCACTGGTCTCTACAGTATTGGTCTAAATGGAGTGATTCTCAACCTGTGGGTCATAACCCAAAATTGGGTCGCGACTAGTTCTGAAAGGGTTGATAGTGCACCTACTGGATCAGTCTACTCCCTGCACTGCTGTGTTCCAGAATAAATGAGTCGTGTTAAATCAAGCCATCATGCAACCACGTTTGTCAGAACCATATCAGCGTCACAAATAACTTGCACATTTATAGAATACAGTGATCCCTCGCTACTTCGCGGTTCACTTATTGCGGATTCACGACTTCGCGGGTTTTTAAATATACGGTAGTAGTATTTCCTAGTCTAAGAACAACACAAGTTTAGTGACTACGTGCGTTATAGCACGGGCTGTGATTGTCACA
>JABFEB020000124.1:12374764-12393467 GCA_019775895.2 Stomatorhinus ivindoensis | reverse complement strand
TTGCAAACAATGTTGTAAACAATACAGGGAGGGTTTATAAACGTCCAAATACACGTTAAATAATTAAATAAATATGGGGTCCCTACTTCGCGGAAATTCAGTTATCGCGGTCGGCCTTGGAACCTATCTCCTGCGATAAGTGAAGGATTACTGTACACATGTTTTCTATTCACGTAAATAATTTTTTTTCATATGTAACCCTCATTTTGACATGAGTGCAGTCAATTGCGCCGATTACATTTGGGAAATGTACATTTGGCCTGTTTTCCCACAGTGTAAGGGAACTTAATGTATCTACTGGTCATTTTAATAATCCCATCCAAAACGACAGGTATTATTGAGCTTAGTGATGGTTGTGATATCCCAGACCTAGAATAAAATTAAACAGAAGGATAAGCCGTTTGGAAAATGGATGGATGGATGGATGTATTGGTAGATTATTATTGTACACAATAAACAAGCTTTAGAACAATTTCACAGTTTTATTGTTAATTATAACATATACCTGTTGGTTAATTCCTGCTGGTAACAGGCAGTTGCAAGGAACCCCAGGGTTGTCAATACTTCTATTTGTACTAGGATTGCGCGGTTCCATTGGGTTGGTCTCTCTAACATTGGTCCCAGTTCAGCACATAGCTCCAAAAGCACACATCTAGGTAATCTAAATTGGTTTATGAGTCAGATATCATCATGGGCCAAAAAAATCTTCATGATCCTTGAACACCCTTTCTCTTCTAATTCTGCCATTGGTGTAATCTTCTAAGAATGCCAGCGTATCCATTATGTTATGTTGTGCACTAATGTGATCACGGTATTTATGTGTTTTCAGCAATGAGACCATGTTCAAATGATTGTTATATTCATGACCACCACTTATCCATTTACATTTCATCAGGTGCGGAACAGAGATTAAAAGTGCAGATTAAGTTAAGATTTGAGTCGGATTATATATTTTACTTATATATTTATTCACTATTATAAAAATGTGACTGAATAAGTGAAATTAAATGTACGGTGTATGACTCACTAGCACTTAGGAATTATTATTTATGCACTGATGCCACTCACGTGATTTCTCACCCTCTTCATATTCATCATATTTTTTTTTCTCCAAAACGTTTGCACACATAGGTCAGAGTTGGCATACACATGTGCACATTCTGCCATCAACTTTGTTTCTATTGATCGCAACGTTTGCGTAGAAAGAGGCATACACATCTTTTATGTCCTGTTTTGTGCATACGCAACTGTTATAAATGAGACCCACAGATAAGGACGGAAGTAGGAGGTCTCTACAGCACTGGCCCAAGCAGAAGGAAATCTCCAGCTCAAAGACATCATCAGAGCACCCTACATAGGCAGGCAAGGTCTGACCCACTTCCAAAAGTAGGGAAAAGCCAATCCAGGGAAGACGCGATCCATGGTCTAGGCTGAAATAAGAAACCTAGAGGAGGAGCGGAGGAAGGTGAGAGCGGTGGAGCTAGGTTCCCAGGGAGCCTGGAACTCCCGAAGAGGAAGCTGACATGGGCAGACTTATGGAGACTCGAGCCATTCCAGATTTCCTTCTTGCTGAGGACTGTCTACAACATCCTACCAAATCCTGTGAACCTGCACAGATGGGGCATGAGAGATGACTCAATCTACAAGCTCTGCGGGAAAAACGGGACGATGGCACATATCCTGTCAGCGTGCAAAATCACTCTGTCCTAAGGCAGATACAAGTGGTGAAGAGGCATTTGAGAGGAAATCCAAGCACTTTAGAGATCTGGGGCAGGACTGCAGGGACAAAGGATGGCAGACATGGTTGTACCCAATTGAGGTAGGGTTTGCAGAGGCTTCCCAGCCCAATCAGTCTGGAAGTTGCTGACAGCAGTGGGACTAACAGGAAGTGCAAGGAAGAAGGTGAAACAAAGACTGGGGGAGGTGGCAGAGAGAGCCTCCTGTTGGATATGGAGCAGGAAGGAGGAGGCAAGCTGGCAGCCAAGAGGGAGTGAGTAGTGGCTGGCCATCATTGCTGAGCCGCCAGCAGGAGGCTGTTATGGTTAAGGGTTGAAACACCCAGTGAGTGCTGCTAACCATCTGATGACACAACCTCCTGGCTAAAGGCTACAGTCATTATGTAATGAGGAAGAAGTGAAGCATCACAAGATGCACGTAGACACTTTCTGGAATACCCCCCTAGTCCAATAAATATTTACCTAGCTGGCAGTTCATTCTAGGAATACAGACGCTCCTCTACTTATGACCTTTCAACTTACGAACTTTCAGACTTATGAATGAAGAGGACTGCAAGTCCAAATTGTGTTCCTTGGGCTCCCGTTTCCTGTCCGCAACATATTTTTTTTTCTGTGCACCAATTCCGACTAGTGCGACTTTTGGCCGCTACTCCCGCACTCCAGCATAGCATGCATACTCCCAACCTCCCAGTTCTTTATACTTGCGTATATCCTTAAAATGATGTAGAATAACAACTCATGAACATTTCAGGTTACAAACAGAACAATTCGAAATGTAGCTCATTCAGGAGTAGAGGAACGTCTGTATGGCAGCATGTGGCTCAGTGGGCTAAGCCGGTGTGCTTGTAATCACAAGGTTGCCGGTTCAAACCCAGCCTCAGCCTGTCTGTGGGTCCTTGGGCAAGGCCCTTGACCCCCAACTCCCTGGCCGCTGCTACGGGAGGCTGCCCCTTGTGGACAGCTTGCTCTGCAAAGAGCAAGTTGAGGGAGGCATAAAAAGGAATTTCCCCATGGGGATAAATACTGGATTGATTATTATTATTTACCAAACATTACAATTAAGCTGTGGAAATGTTCAATGTGTCCAGTTTTCCTGTTGTTCCCGAAACATTAGGTCACAACTATAAGAACTACTAAAACTAATAATACAAGCATGAATGATGGGCTTGGTAGACCAGTTGGTAACACTGCTGTATGCATTTACACATACCACACTTCAACAAAAAAATAATTTTATTATAAAATAATTGTTCAACATTAATTGTACAAAAAAATATTCACATAATGATGTTACCATGCTAACATTGACAGAACCTTTGTTAAAATGTTTAATGGTATAGTAATAGTCAATTTTGAGATGACCTTAAATAACGTTTGCTGAAGTTTTGGGAACATTCCCCCTGTTAGCTGGATATTTACCTTTATTGTTTTACATTCTTCATTTTAGTTTGGCAAATCCATCTTAGATGAATGTAAACTTAAACATTTTGTCCAACATTATATTTTTAATTTTTAAGCAACTTTAAAGCAAGCTCCTTTAGCAAAGACTATTGAAAACAAAAAAAAATATTACCCAAGCTTTAGCTGACAATTTACATATACATGTACAGATCCCACATGTTAGTTTAGTGGTTCTGTATTTTGTACATAGCAAAGACAAATATGCATTTTCCATAAAATGTGTTTTTTGGAAACAATGGGTGCCTGGTGATTACCCATGTTTGAAAGAGGGAAGCATAATGTGATGTAAATATCTTGTCAGCTCTGCATCTGTTCAGTATTTTTTTACTAAGGAAATGGCAGCACTGAAACCACCAGCCTCAAGAGGTTCTTATGATAAGCAGAGTCATGCTCTCTGTCTCTGCATCAAACCGCTCAGTATTCAGAAACACGCAGTAAGCTAAACTGTTAACCCTCCATTGGCCAAAGTGCACAAGTATGCCTGTGACTCTGCAATGGACTAAAAATGCCATGTCTGCCATTCGATGCCTCCAGAGATGCCAGGGACCTGAAATGGCTAAACTCTTATGGAAGATGGATGGATTATTAATTATCACCAACTTTATAAAGGAATAATGACTGAATATCACGTTTGAATAAGACAGTAATCATGTTTGAGTGTAGATTTGCAATGAAATTTGTAAGTGTTTGAAATTGACTGCAATGTGTTAACAAGTGACCTTAGGAGTGCATTATCTGTTCTTATTTTCAGATTCGCTCTGACCAGGACCGTGATATTCAGATCCGGTACAGCATCACAGGTGCAGGGGCAGACCAACCTCCCAATGAGGTTTACAGCATAGACCCCGTGGCAGGAAAAATGTTTGTGACCCGGCCACTAGACCGAGAGGAGCGCTCCTCTTACCACGTAAGTCCCCCATGTTAGTTTGTAACAGCTCACTCTTTTACTAGGATGTGTACTTCACTTGAACCCAATGATACGTTTATTGTGGAATTTCATTGCGGATGTTTGGCTTTTTGGAAAAAAATCCAAATATTTCATCAACCTCCTTCTGAATGATATTTGTATGCAACAAATGTAGGACTATATAAATGTATGGCAGATTTAAAAAAGATGCAGGGGATAATATTTCTCAATTTTTCTTGAAAAATATTAAACTAGAACAAGGCATTGCTCTGTTACAGTCATTAATACTATGGCCAAATGCACTGAATAATAGAGACAATTAAATTCAGATACATTTATGATGGGGAATTGAATTAAATACGTCATCTACCATCTTAATTTTTGGAGGAATCTATGGTTTTGTGATTTCAGCCACTATGAATTAGAAGCAAAGTTACAGATGCAAATATGCAAAAACATTACATTGTTGAGCAGTTGTCATGTTTCTTAAATGATGGAGACAGTTTTGTTTTACTTATTTTAATTTCTTTTTGTTAAAGTTATGGTATGAAGTTTGGTATAGCATTACCTGCCAACAATAAACTGCAGTGAGTGTTTTTAGTTTGTCCAAATAATAAAAAATATTGGAAAGGTTCCCTCTGAGGAAAACTAATAGAATTTTTGCTTCTGAAACGGTGCTCTTTCTTCTCTTTATGGAAGGCACTTATGCTGTGCCTGCTTGCCCCTGGAAGTACTCTGTTCAGGGAATTGATGTTGCCATTGATACTAATTACATTGACTTATTTAGCAGATACTTTTTTTTCCAAAGTGATATGCAACTGGGGGTCAGCCAGTCCCTGGAGCAATTGGGGATAATGGCCTTGCTCTAGTCCCCAGTGGTGAAATTACTCCACCATGCACAGGATTAGAACCGACAACCATCTGTTCATGTGCACAGTGCATTTTTAGGTGACACAGGATATTGTATCCCATTCCTAATTATTTTGGTTGGGGCACTGGAATAAAGTCTTTGTGACTAATATCGATTCTAAATGGCAAGCTGATGGACATGATGGCTTACGCGGACCAGAATGATGATTTCAAATACATGTTTACGTGCATTGACATTCTATCAAAATATGCATGGATGCGGTGTCTTAAAAGCAAGACAGGTGCAGAGGTAAAGAAAGCGTTTGAAAACATTCTCTCTGAAGGCAGGATACCCAAAAAGCTGCAAACTGATTGAGGGACAGAGTTTTTTAACACGTTGTTTTATAAGCTTACAGAGAAACATGGGATAATACATTTCACCACTGGTAACGATGTCAAGGCATCTGTAATGAAAAGGTTTAACCATACGTTAAAGATACAAATGTGGCTCTATTTTACAGATTATAATACAAGAAGGTATGTGGACATTGTACAAGATCTAGCAAGTGCTTACAATAACACGTGCCACAGCACCATTAAAATAAAGCCAGTTGAGGTAAATGCACAGAACGCAGCCCAAGTGTTCAACAACATATATGGCTTGACGCCTGGTGCAGCTGAAAAGCATTGTTATAAGTTTAATATCGGTGATGTGGTCAGGGTATCGAAAGCACGGGGGAAATTTACCAAAGGATATGAGCAAACTTTTACAGTATTTTACAGTCACCAATGTCTGCCACCAGTGTACAGGCTATAATATTATGACGGTGAGATCAAAGAGGGCACATTTTATGCAGGAGAGCTACAAAAGATCGGAATAGACAAAGACAAAAACTTCAAAGTTGAGAAAGTCATTGCAGAAAATATGCAGAGGGGTAAAAAAATGTTTTTAGTGAAATGGCTGGGGTGGCCAGATTAATTTACCAGCTGGGTCCCTGCTAGCCAAATAGTCCACGTATAATTGCAATGGTGTCTGTTTGTGGCATGCATTTCCACGAAAAGCAGCCATGGAGGAGGAAAGTGGTTTTTATGTTATGCTTCTGAGCAACGCGTCTATGGATGTTTTTCCGCACAATACCATATCAAGGTACACAACAAAACTAGACAAGCCGATTGATCTGAACAGTACATGTGAAGTAGGATTAGCGGAAATCCAGTACCCGCGAACATGGAACACGCTGGTGTAAGAAGACACCTTATTTTACGTGACCAGTGGAGTGTCAATACCGGCAATCCTGCAATACAAGCTAAAAGCGGGGCATTACAGAGATATTGAAAACCTAATCAGTGAAATGAACGATGCTCTAGGAATGTCAAAACTAAAACTTGACTATTTCATTCATTCATTTAATCCTGTAGACTCATAGTGGAGCATAGGGCCGCAACAACACCACGCCAACGGACTGTTCTGGGCCATTTTCTTCAGCTGGGTCCACGTCATTCCGGTGCCCTTCACTTCGCTCTCAACAGATCTTCTCCACGTCTGTTTCGGTCTCCCCACTTTCCTTTTTCCTTGTGGGTTCCTCCATGGTCACAATATCGTACGACAGGATCCATTATGTGTCAATCTGCAAGAATCACATTGATAATATTGTCATCGAGTTAAAGTCTGATCAGAACAAGGCGATACCCTTCCGGTACAGAAAAACGATCGTGAAGCTGTATTTCAGGTCGGCTAAGCACTATCCCCAATAATAATAATGTACAGCGTCGATGGTTTTTCAGATCCACATAGATATGTGGAATACTACAGAAACCAAGCTGGTATGGGATACAACGGCGCACCTATCATGTACGGAGGGGGGCTGGGGGGTATTTTTTGAGGACTCCTCAGAATGGCAGTACCATTTTCAATGTGACGAAGCCACATTTATAATCGGCAGCGCAAAATATAGCAAAGGATATGATATGATGGGGCAATAAACAACACGCTTGCAAGAGGGCTCAGGGCTCATGGTGTTGGTGCGTGGTAAGCGTCAAAGGTCCCCTGGCGATCAAATTACAGATGCTAAGAAATGCAGGGTGTCGACCAAGAGAGGCACAGTAGTCAAAAAGAAACAAGAGAAGAAGGTGTCCAAGACACATTTTCTAAAAACTATGGCCCTCGTACACAACCTGTCAGAGTGCATGAAATCAGAAGTGGATATCTTTGCATTGCCATACAAACAAGCAAGCATCGATAAAAATTTATACACGGAAGTCTCAGCCTTAACAGATAATGGACCTCTGGAGTTTTTTGTCGCTGGTAATGGGGAAGATTACCTAGACCTCAACAACACACTACTGCATCTAAGGTGTCAAATCACAAATGCTAATGGGACAAACATTGACCCTGCTGCGAAGGTGGGGGTCAAAAATTACTCGATTACCTCAATTTTCTCACAAGTGGACGTATCGTTGGGCGACAGCCTAGTAAGCCAGTCTAGCAATACGTACCCTTACAGATGCCAAGGTAGGCACTTCCTCTTTTCTTGGGATCTTACTGGTGCCTATTACTGTTCCTGTTCAACTTCACAGCCCCAAGGGGAGACTCCACACCAAGGCATTGGTTGACTCTGGGGCTGCGGGTAATTTATTAGCCTTTCTTTGGTGTTAGAGTACAGCATTCCACTGCAGGTTCTCTCTAACCCCATCACAGTGATAGGGGTGAATGGAGCGCCCCTCCCAGGAGGAAAGGTGAGTCACTGCATGGGTCCTATTGTTCTCTGAGTAGGTGTGTTGCATCGGGAGACCCTGGACTTCATGGTTCTACTTGAGGCCAAAGGCACTATCATCCTTAGTCTCCCCTGGCTGCGGAGACACAATCCAGCTATATACTGCAGAACTCGTGAGCTACCCACCTGGTCTACTCACTGTCTAGGTCAATGCCTAACTATCCCGTGCCAGGCTTCCTTGATTGAAAGTCCCGTACCTGAGGACCTGTCCCACATCGCCAAGGAGTACTCGGACTACCAGGACGTTTTCAGCAAGGTGCTCTCTTTTAAGTTGCCATCGCACCGTGAATGTGATTGTGCCATTGATCTGGTCGAGGGACATTCCCTTCTCAAGGGCCATCTGTACCCCTTGCCCGTCGCTGAGGAGGAGGCCATGGAGACATACATACAGGAGGGGCTCTGACAAGGTATTATCTGACCATCCAAGTCCCCTATAACCGCAGAGATTTTCTTTGTTAAGAAGAAGGATGGGGGTCTCCGTACTTGCATTGATTTTAGAGCCCTCAATGCCATTACTGTGAAGCGGAGAGAGCCCTTTTAGTTGATTCCTCCGCGCTTGAACAGCTCCGGGGGGGAAGGTATTTTACTAAACTGGACCTCAGGAGTGCTTATAACCTTATCCACATACGCCAAGGGGATGAGTGGAAAACCTCTTTTGTAACTTCTACTGGTCAGTTCGAGTACTGTGTGATGCCATATGGATTAGTCAATAGCCCCTCTATCTTTCAGTCTTTCATGTACACAGTCTTCCAGGGAATGATTAACCGTTTTGTGGTACTGTACATCAATGATATTCTGGTATACTCACCAACCCTTTCTCAACATATTTCTCATGTACACCAGGTCCTCCAGAGACTAAGGGATTATCACTTGTGTGTTAAGGGTAAGAAATGTGAATAAAACCCAAGTGCAATTCCTGGGATACATCATTCGGCCTGGGGAGGTGGCTATGGATGAAAGAAAAGTAACGGCTATTCAACAATGGCCTCTCCCTAAGACCATTAAAGAGCTTCAAAGGTTGCTAGGTTTTGCTAACTTTTATCGACGTTTCATTCGTAATTTTATCCAGGTGGCAGATCCTCTTACAGTGCTCACTCGAGGGACTTGAACCAGGCTTCATTGGAACCCCAATGCGGACCAGTCCTTCCTGCAGATAAAATATGCTTTCTGCTCTGCTCCAGTCCTACAACAGCCCAACCCAGAGATCCCTTTTGAAGTCAAGGTCGATGCATCGGAGGCCAGTGTGGGAGCAGTGCTCATTCAATGAAACCCAGCCTCCCGTCGTAGACGCCCATGTACCTTCTTTTCTAAGAAACTGACGCCTGAAGAACGCAACTATGATGTTGGGGACCCGGAGCTGCTTGCCATCAAGCTGGCCTAACAGCTAAAGCAGACGCCCTTTCCCATCAATTTGATTCGACCGACCACAGCTGTAAGGAGGAGACTGTGCTACCGCCTACCTGTTTTGCAGCACCCATCACCTGGTCCTTGGATGAGGTGCCATGACAAAACAACGACCGCTCTGCACCCCCACCAGGGTATCTGGTCGGACGGATGTACATCCCTCACCACTTACGTTCACTAGGCTCAGGCCATCCTGGAATCTCCACCACGCAGCGCCTGATCTCCCGGCAATATTGGTGATAATCTGCTATATTTTTTATAACATCTTGCATGATGGTGTCACCATCAGCTGTGGCATCAGCAACAGTGGCACCTTGCCAGGCCAGAGTCAAATATCTCTGTAACACCTCTCTGTACAAGTGGACCTTTTTGTGGTCAGGAACATCCGTTCTTGATAAAATGTTGCGTATTGCAATGTCCAGCTCACTTTCTGCAGTCTGCCTTATCGTGTCTTTAGGAGATGTCGCATTATGCAGTTTTTCAAGTTGTGATTTCAGCACTAGAAAACATTTTCCTAGTGTAATCCATTTTACTGAGCTCTGATGAAAAAGACTGGTGAGAAACGGTATGGCAATGCTTAAAAGGGGTAGAATGAAGCCCCCACTGGTCTGCTTTCTTCTTTCTTTTTAACGATGCTCATTTGCTTACTAGCAGTTTAGTACTGCTTTTTTGCTTCTTAAGTCTTGCAATCTGTGATTTGGTTAGTGGGATGTTACCGCACATTACATTCAAACAGTTTTCTTTAGCTGTTACCTTAATTACATGACTGTGTAGTTGAACATATTAATACTAGTATTATACTGACATTCAACAACAAATTAATGAAGTATTAATAGTTAAAGTTTTTAAACATGAACTGTAAATAGAAAAATAGAAAGGCGTTGCCTATTAGCCTTCTGGAGTCGACGGCATTGTCGGCGATGCCGAGTATCTTTCTTGTGTATTTCAGTTCATAACTCGCTGAAATCTTATTATAGAAATGTGAAAAAAACTAAGACAAAATCTGCAATCGGTCTTCTTTTCATAACGTCCAGTCAGAAGTATTACAGTTTTTAATATTAGGTTAAATCGGCCAAAAATAAACCAAGTCACCTTACTTTGTTTTACCTGGATTGTGTAGTACCGCTCTGAGGCGTGTAGTACCGCTTTCACTCAAAGATCGCTATTCACATTCTAAATTATTGCATTCAAGTCATCATGTAATTTAACACATTCACTTACTTATTTTTACACTAAACAATTAAATACCTGAAATTTCATCCAGGGATTTGCCCTTGAGTTTTGGTAGCTGCCCTCTTTCCATGGCGATTAAGAGTTTTGAAATTTTGGCCACTTGCATGGTAGACTCTGGGAGGCGGTAATACTCTCTGTGAATCCTGATATCATGACCCGTGAAATCAGCCAGCTGCTCAAGTTCATTGTTCTTTAAATTCAGGACCTGTGAAACCGTAGCCACTTGTTTCCTCAGTTGAGTTCATCTAAGGTGTTCAGGATTTTTTTTTCTCTAGGAACATTAGAGTTTTCCCTTTGTTCAACAAGCACTGTGAGTGCGTGCACCATTTCTGGGGTTAGAAGACCAGTTACTCTGCGGTTGCGTTTGCCCCTCAACTCAACACTGCTGAAATACTGACAGAGTTTGTGTTCAAATTCCATAAGCCCCTGAGCAACATCATCATGCACTTTTGCTTGATCACAAAAAATTTCTAAGAGTCATTTTTGACACTTCTCTTGCACTTCTGTTAAATAAGATCACCTGTGTTAATGTGACCATGGCTAGCTTAGCATATGCAGCTGGTGATGGCATCTCCCCTAGTTCACTGATTACAAGCTGTGCCTCATGATCAAGGTGTTTGTGCAATTTTTGCACGTCCTTAGTCAGTGGAATCATTGACGATTTATTGAACCTTTTCTCCCCTAAAGTTGTCAGGGCATGGACGGAAATATTTTCAGCCCATTTTGATCCAAGTAGCTTTTCAAATACTTTGGCAGATTTCTTCAACTCATCATCATTGCACATCAATGCTCTGCAGTGAACTACATCACAGATTTTGTGCAAGGAGTGCCCAAGTTTTAGTGCAAGGCTTGGTGAACTGTAGGTGTTACTCTCTGGATTGTATCCTGCCGTTTCCTTGACACACAAGCTTTTCAAAATTGGCTGGTTTTATTGCTTCTTCTAAGTTATGGATTGATGCTTTGTTGCGAAGGATAATGACTAATCTTCCTAGTTCAAGGAGCTTTTGTCTGACATATTCATGTTTAGTAGTATAATGGCCATGCTTGCCAAACAAGGACTGGGCCAACTGTAAAATACAGTAGTCATTTCTCACAACTGCTGTGACCTCATCCTTATTCATGTTTTTCAACATTCTCCAAACTCCTTCTGGTATGCTTAGTGTCAATGAAGAGCATACTGTGCCCAATCCAAGGATTCGTCTCTTACCATGTGCTTCTTCATCTGAGTCAGGTTTGTTACGACACCTCCTTCTATGCCTCCATATTTCCTTTCTGACAAACATGCCAGTACAATACATACAGAATTCAAATTTAGCTAAATCACCCTTGGTGTATGACTTTTGCTTCACTTTTAAAGATCCCAATCCGTGAGATACTGCAGCACTATTATGTTGAAAATTGCCTTTGTTTCTAAGCTTTTCCAGCATTATTTTGCATTGTTTTGAACCCTTGGGGAGGGAAAGAACTTTAGCAATTTCTGCCTCTTTGCGTTCATATACTTTGAAATGCGGGGCTTGTCGAATTGTGGCTTTATAAAACAATATTTTTTCTTGTTTGCATGATCTAGTGGTGCTGTTAAATCTGCACATGCTGCCTTTTTGGAAATTTTGTTTAAAGGGCCATTATAAATTTCACCCAAGTCCACAGAGTTCTCTTTACTTGTATCCTCTATGGATTTGTCTGGTGCCATTTTCACAATAATAACCATCTGATGCTCCACCTCTGATGCTGCTTCATTGCTTTCATGCTCCAACTCAGAACAATCAGTACCATCCACTCTTTTGCCCTCTCACATGACCAGGGACATATCTGCTCAAAACAGAATTTAACCCCTTAAATTGAGGGGTAACCCAAATTTACAAAACTTAATCAAGCAAAGAAAACAAACACATAAAATAAATAAATCTCAGCACCATCTCTCACGGGCTTACACCTATAACCTGTACAATTCAATTGAAAAACAAACAAATCTGTTAGGAGGAAAAACATTTAAAAAAAAGTACAATAATCTGATTGCATAAGTATGCACACCCATAAACGAATGCTTTGTTAAAGCACCGTTTGATTCAATTACAGCATTCTATCTGCATGCCACATCTTGACTTGCAATATTTCCTTACTCTTCCTTGCAATCTGTCAGACTGTGGGGGCATCTCATGTACACAGCCCTCTTCAGGTTACCACACAGATTTTCAGTTGGATGTGGGTCTGGACTCTGGCTGGGCTATTCCAAAACTTTAATTTTCTTCAGGTGAAGCTATTCTTTTGTTGATTTGGATGGATGCTTGGTGTCTTTGTTGTGCTGAAAGGTAAAATTCCCCTTCATCTTCAGCTTACTAGCAGACATCTGAAGGTTTTAGGACAAAATTGACTGGTACTTGAGACTGATCTATGGTATATCTAATGCCTTGGAAATTTTTTGCACCCTTCCCCTGACTGATGCCGTTCAATGGGATCCCTTAGGTGCTTTGTAAGCTCTCTGCAATCCGGGGCATTTGCTGTAGGATGCAACTAAGTAAATATCAGGAAAATCCTATTAGGACAGCTGAACTTTATTTGGGGTTAATCAGAGTCACTTTAATTGATGGCAGCTGTGTACCCAAAAAGACTGAATGTTGTAATTCAATCAAAAAGTGCTTCAACAAAGTATTAGTTTTAGGGTGTGCACACATATGTAGACAGCTTATTGTGCATTATTTATTTTTCCAGATTTGTTTGTTTTTCAATTTATTTGTACAGGTTTTAGGTCACATTAAAGGTGGGAAAGTTGAGAAATTATTTATCTGAGTCTCATTTTTTTACATCATGAAAACCTGGCATTTAAAAGGGACATGTACACTTTTTATATCCACTGTATGTAGTCATCTTTGGTATATACCGTATATGGAATAAATTAATGAATATTATGGTCAGAGCCCGTCGAAGGCAGAGATGGGCTGGGAGAGAGGTTAGTTGGTACAATGGGTGGAGCTTAAAGCACTCCCCAATTTATGATGTCATAAGTGGGAGGGGGTGTATTCGTTGTTCTGATTGGTCATACATGCTTATGCCACATGTTGATGATGGGGGGGGGGGAGCAATATGGTTGCTGTTTAAACTTTAATAGAATAAAAATACATTACATGCATTTATTAATGTGTTATTTTTAATTACATTTTAAGGAATAATAAAACATATAGCAGTAAACTAGCACATACATGTTCTGTGAGGTTCTGTCCGTCTGCAGTAGACACAAGCGCCCCTGCGTATTTTAAAAGAAGGAAGCACCAAAATGTTTTAAACAAGAAAAATGTCAGTGTTATTTATAAAAGAAAGAAAAGCAGGCAGAATTTAAACAAGTACAAACATGCCCGAATGAATCAAGCATGCCTGAACGAAGCCCTGCCAGAAGAGCAAATGCTGAGTTTTAAACAAGCACAAATATTTTAGCCCAAGTTTTTACAAGAAGAAAGCACTTAAACCCATTACATTTAACCAACATGTTTAAAAAAGATGATGAAGAAAAACATTTAGCAATATTTACCAGTGTTAGACTGAAGAAAACATTTAACCAGCAAACATTTAGCACCGCAGCTCGGCCATGTGCATCCACTCCGTTTGAACAATGCGGGCAAAATGACGACCTAGGCGCTCCAAAGCTTGCCGCACTCACGCAAACACACATTTCAAAATGGCGACAACAAAAAGTATTAAAAACTGCCTGCCACTAAAGTTTTAAACTAGAAATAACAGGAATGTGCTGTTTTTAATACAATGTTTAATACAATGTATGTGAAAAGCCTAGAAAGTAAATTTTAGGGAATGAATCTATGTCTTTTTAACATAAATTTAGAAGCATGGATATGGTACGGTCTCAGCGCATGCCGCTAGGTGGGGCTGTCTACTCTTCTTGTTTTTGTTAAAGGGGCTCACAGCAGGGGCAGTAAAACAGCAGGACGCCACGTACCTGTTGACGACGGGCTCAAGATAGACCAGTTCCCAGGCAGTTGTCCATTTGCTGGCCCTCCATTCCCAGGCTATTCTACATTTGCCGTAATGTCATAAATCATCACCGATGCTTACCCGAAACCAAGCATTAAACAAAGAATGATGATTCAATAGACACCCCATTTCAAAATGGTGGCATCAAACAGAGCGCCCTGTTATTTCAAATAAACTCTTAACCATGACGTTTTAAAAGTAATTAACTACTTTTCCGCCAATGTGAATAATAAAGTACGTAAAGCGTCCTAAACATTTTCGACAACAAGAATCAAGGAATAATGCGGGTAACCCTTGTTGAAATGAGCGCATGCCCTCACTCTCTCTCTCTGTACCTATGTCAAAATGTATACCCTTGTAATAAATTTTTAAAACTCGAATAGCTTTGTAATAGTCTTATTAAATAGACAAACTGTATATATATGCACCAGGGTGACCTAGTGGTTAAGGTGTTGGACTTAAGATCCAATGGATGTATGTATGCGTGGGTTCGAACCCCACCCCTGGTAAACCCTTTTGTGGGCAGTAGTGCCTTGCCGCTGGTTATCCTTGTTATCTCTCTCGTTCTTCACGCAGAGACACTAAAATAGCCGGTTGTCAAATTGGTGACAAAAATGGCGACCAGTGGACAAATTGTTTCCAAGCTCATACAGACAGAGCCCGCAAGGAGTTTGACGACGACACCTACCCGTAACTTGGCACTGCTAAACCCGACTTGGGCTCCACGGAAGCCACCGCGACAGAGCAAGCACGGTGCACTGATGCTTTTCTTGTTTAAAACATTTTGGTGCTTCCTTCCTTTAAAATACGCCGGGGCGCTTGTGTCTACTCCGGATGGACAGAACCCCACAGAACATGTATGTGCTAGCTTACATTCATCCTGCTATATGATTTATTATTCCTTAAAACGTAATTAAAAATAACACATTAATCAATACATGTAATGCATTTTTATTCTATTAAAGTTTAAACAGCAACCATTATCACGCCAAACCATATTGCCCCCCCCCCCCTCATCTGCAACACGTGGCATAGGCATGTATGATACCATTGGACAGCCCCTGACCAATCAGAACTAGGGACCCCCTCCCGTTTATGACATCATAGATGGGGGAGAGCTTTAAGCTCCACCAAATGTACCAACTAACCTGTCTTTGACCAATCAGAACAAGGGATACGCCCGCTCCCGCTTATAATGTCATAGATGGGGGAGAGCTTTAAGCTCCGCCCATTGTACAACTAACCTTTATCCTACCAATCAGAACAAGGGATACGCCCCCTCCCGCTTATGATGTCATTGATGGGGGAGAGCTTTAAGCTCCACAAATTGTACCAACTGCTTTGCTGGGTCTTTTGATTTGGTCTGACCTTGAGATTCTTCTACACTCATGTGTGTGAAATTGTGACCTGTTAGCTACTCATCATGGAGTGACAAACAAAACACATGCTAGGCAACTGGTAACTCAAGATTAATGCAGCACTACCCATTGCACATACCTCTGAAAGCGGGTGTGAAAGTTCCAGTTTGGACCTTATACCATCACTTTTTTTAATCATCATCTGAGTTTACTGGAGTATGGCAGTTTTAGTCCTTTATACAAGAGTTAGCTCTGACCAAGAAATTAGATTAGACAAGAGGTGATTTTTGAGTGCTGTAATCAGAGTATTTGGACAATCAGTTGTATCACTCCACTTTACAGGTGTAACTAAAAGTCATTATATATGTCTCATCTGCACCAACATGGAACCAGGGCTGGGTTAGTTCTCCCCTGGTGCCTTTTGAGAATCTTCCATTTTCACCGGTTATAAAAATGAATATTGGCGGAAGTGAGAGTAAAGTGAAGGTTCAAATGTATTCCACTTTGTTGGATTTATTTTGATCTGTTTTGGATTTATAGTTTTTATAAGCTGCTGATTCAAAAAAATATATAACTTGTTGAGCTCTCTCTCTATTTCCTCTATACACTTTTGTGCAGTGAGTTTATTCTCGCTCACTGATTACCACTGTGTTTATGGATCGCGCAATAAAAGTGTCTGCTAGTAACTGAACTTTGCTGTCCATCTCATGATTTCTTCACCACTGGAATGCCACCAAATTTTATTTATTAGACCTGCGACATGGTTTTAATTCACAATACAACGTTATTCCGCTAATAAGCTGGTTAAACTGTTTCTCTGCTGGCACCAGCGATATTAATCAAAAGTATTTTGGATATGGACTGAATTTTCCATGTATGCAGAAGGTTTGGACGCAATAGCAGGTTCTATTTTTGCTAAAATTATGGGAACCTTTTTTTTTCGCAGAAGCCCGTAAATATTCTAAATAAATAAAGAAAACAGGCTGTATCTTATTACTGTTACCTTATAAGTGCTACTCAACAAACTGATGTATAAAAGCAATAACATATTCAGTTGTACTCTAGTACATCGCAGAGCAATATGGAAAATATGGTTGATGAGAAGAAAAGTCTACAGTGGTCATCTTCCAAATCAACTTTGGATTGTAAACTCAACCTCATTTTGAGTTTATTTTGTGTAAATAGGTCATGCACAAAAACTCCCTTGTCATGCAACCCATATTTCAAGCACTGGAGAAAATATGCTCCACCGGGTAAATTTTATTGCAGCATGGCTTGTGAACATTTCACCACAATTTTCAGAACACTAAAGACTCTTTATGCAGATTTATGCTTAACATTCTTAGTTTTGTATATATTTCTGCAAATAGTAGTCTACATCAGACTATTTGATGAAGTGCTTTTATGGTGTGATATTTCAGTATATGTTCTACTACAACTAAATCAAATATTTCACAGAAAAAAATGCAGTGAAAATCACAAAAAAAAATTATAATTGCTCAATTATGATCAAAGAAGATCTTACCATCACAGTCTCGCCAAAATCCCAAGATGCAACACCGAGCAAATCTGTTAGTGAGCCTTTGTGGCAGTCAGCACCTGAAGAGAAGATCAATAGCTGCAGCTGTTAGAGATTCAGTTTCTTTCATGAAGACATCTTGGAACTTTTCTGGGTATTTTTGAAGTGCAGCCAAGACAGCCAAGTTCTGAAGACCATCATGGATCCTGAATTGCAAGTAAAGGAACTAAAAAAAGTCTCTATATTGGAAATAGCTACTCTAAATGCTTATGATTATTAGTTATTTATAGCTTAGATCATTCTACACGTGTCCTTGCATAATGAAAATGTTACAAAAACATGATTTTAAGAAGAAAAATGAAATATAGATGTATTTTAAAAACAATTGTTTTATAAATATTTATTGAAATACACTACAGGGCCAAAATTATGCGGACACCCCTCCTAATTAATGAGTTCATAAATAAATACTGGCAATAGAATGTATTGTCTTCCAGTTACCCCCATGGGCCTCAGCTGTCAGAGGGCGGTGTACCGTAATCAGTTCTCCCGGTTCCTGGAGCCGGCGGAGAGTGAGCAGTCCGGCTGCTGCTGCACTCCCTTCTCGGGAAACCCCGAGGGCGTGACAGGGAAGCTGTGTGATGTCAATGGGGCTTCCTCTGTGCAGTCCATGACACTGAAATTAAAATAAAATATCATGTCTATACTACAGAGATCATCGCCCCCCCCCCCCAAAAAAAAAAAAAATCTTGTTTCTCTCAATGTCATCTAGATTATTATACAAATAATACAAATAATTTTAATCGGCTTACTTCAAGGTCCCAGTAGTAGTCTCAAACAACTAGTTCCAAATGGCTTCCTGAAAACTTGGATCATTGGGGTCATATTCATATCCAACCTGTACAATGTGCCTGTCCTGATTGTCCCCCTTAGACTTGTCCCTGACACCAATATCACATCTCTTTTCTCTGGCAGAACAGCAGCAAATGTCTGTCTATCCTGATCCATTGCAACTTGTAGGATGTCTTACTGGACTAATTATCTAATAATGCAATGACTAGAGTAACAACAAAAATGCATTAAGCATCACTGACAAAAGGTAATACCACATGCAACATTCAACACATTAGTTACATCCTGCTACTGCAAAGTGTTTTGATAATCAAAAGGAAGTTAAATACTGTATCTAAGCATTACAGACATTTGCTTTCCAAATGTCACTGTTAACCATACAATGCAATTACGTTGAAAACTTGACAATAGATTTCATAGCCAATCTGCAAATTGCACTCACCAACTCCACCAGCAGGAAACGTGAAATAATTAGCTCATATCCAGGACTTTCATTTACCTGACCACAACAAAACATTTTAATATAAAATGCAGTGTTGGGCATTTCAGGTGCAGAAGCTACAAATCCAGACCAGGATTTTGTTTCTACCAAGCAGTTGAGTACTCTGTGAATGTGACTTGTTATGCTC